>JBBMOE010000018.1:8252379-8367603 GCA_037975065.1 Chaetodon trifasciatus
CTCTCTCTCTCTCTCTCTCTCCCTCTCTCTCTCTCTCTCTCTCTCTCTCTCTCTCTCTTTCTCTGTCTCTCTCTGTCTCTCTATCTCCCTCTCCCTCAGTAATGGAAAACAAAAAGAGTCAGATGTTTCTCTACTTTTTAGAAATCTTAGTCAAACCTGGGCTGAAACAAAAATCATACCTATCAGGGAGCTTCAACATGGCATAATTATTATTCAGCAATATTTTGAAGTGTTTAAGCAGCGTTACCATGCAAGGGTGATTATTTCTAGCAGCTCTTTCACTTGAAATTGAACAGTGTAACTGCATAGCTTTTAATGTCCTTTAAACACCCGTGTTCTTTATGCCATCCATGAACCTCTCAGGCCTCTTTTTCTTCCTCTCTGTGTGACTCTGCCTTTCTCTCTCGCCACTGTGATATGGGATGGTAAATGGATTTTAATAGCTCTTCCACTCAACAGCCATTATTACAGACGTGCCTCAAAGGGTGATTAGAAAATGGGCAGTTGGACCATGAGGAGAGAGATGATTAGTGCAATGTATGAAGCGTATTCTCCTCTTCTGAGAACTACTGTTCTTGTAAAACCCCCCTGAACCCTTTCATTGGGAATGGTGGTTTTTCTACAGCTGTCTGAAGCTTCAGCAATTTATTTCACATCTGCTTGATTAAGAAACAAGGTGCAAGACAGTTCAAGTAAGGCTTGTTGGCTCTCTATCATCTGAAAAACAGATGCATTTTTAAGTGATGGAACATGTATTTGTTCTATATTTGATGTATTTGACTTGTGTTGTGTTTTGGCAGCTTCAGATTCTCAGTTCAAAATCACGAAAATCACCCAGAAAGCTTTAGAAGAGTGCTGATGGATTTCTGGTCAGTGTAGTCCAGCTCATGTGACCGGAGGGAGGGGGCTCGAATGCATTTTACTGAATCTGAATGCAGTTCTGAACCTGCTTATTGAATCAAAATCCCTTTCAATCCCTCACTGAGTCTTTTTAGGTGGATTGTTTGGTGGTAAATGACGTCTTTGTTAAAATGATATGTTCTGTTTTTATATCTCTCCGTGTCAGACCTAAACCACTGAGATTGTACCGTGCTGAATGGGTGCATGGCTGACATTCATCAACACTGTCGTGACTCATTTTTCCTTTTGCTGTGAGAGAAAACGGCCTTTTCAGACAGCACCATTAATTCTGTTTTATCATTCAGAAAATCTGAGATGATATTTGCTGTTAAAAACGTCAAAATCAAAAAGAATATAGCTGGAAAGGTAAAAAAAGAAGACTTTGATTAAAGTTGGAACCTGCGTTTTATTCTCATAACTGAGACTTCTCAAAGCTTTTCCAAATAAATGTAAATTTTAGGTAAACTCGGCCGGTCGTCTCTGAGTGTCACCAACAGTAAACCCAAGAAGTATCAAATGATATAATATGATGCAGAATTGGTCAGACAATTCAGTATCAGCACATTTAACTTTAACATTTAAGTCAGACACAGTCAGAATGGCAAATAGGGCAGAAGAGAATAAGACTTTTTTATTTCCTTTACACAATTCATGTCATGTTTTATTTCAGCAATAAGGAATGATTTGCTGAGTAAAGTTATGTCACTCCATCAGCAGATTTTTTTTGTCTCTTTAGAGAAATTAAGTTTAGTTGAATCTGGAATAAAATGAATGGATTCTTTTTACAGTGTTTAAGCTACCCAGCTACCTCAGTGTTTAAGCACTGGCAATATAGACGAAGGCAATAAAAATCACAGCTTTGTAACCACCTGGTTCATTTTTTGGATATTGCTTTGACTGTGAGGGTTAAACACGGGACATTAGTATAGTGTGCAGCATAATGTTTAATGCATATGCCAAGTCGATTTACACATTTCAATCACGGTTTCTTTATGAAAATTGGTCTCTTGCCTGCGATGGTAATGATTCAATTTTTTAACATGTGGATAAAGTGCATACAAAGTAGTTCAATGGCTGAGTAAATGGCTGATTCAAAACACAGAGCTGTGAATGTAAAACCCATGTGTAAAATTAATGTTGAGCTCCAGCATTTTCAAATGAGATTCATCAGGTTTCTTGTATTGATTATGTTGCTACATATTAGATTTGACTGGTGGAGGAAATGGAGACAGATCAGAACCAGCCACCTTTTTTAATCTTATGTTGTCTTCTACATGTTAAATATGTTACTTATGTTCCTGTTAGCACGAAAGCTTATAATTCAGTGGCAAGCGTCATATCCTCAGGGGTCACTCTGCTGTAATTGAAACATCAAATCATAAAAAATACTCGTTTAAAATGACTGAAACAATAACTTTTACTTCTGCTCTCGCTGATTCCTGCTGGTAGCCATTAAATATTTTGACTGCTACAGCTACCATTCAAATAATGTTCTAATAATATTGACTTATAGAGCGTATGCACATACACACACACTGACCTCATTAACCCGAGTTATTTCCTGCCAATGACATTTCTTTCATCCTCGTATCTAGAATGTCTTCTGCCAGTTATTACAGTTGAAGTCATGGTAGTAACTGCACCTGGAAGTGCCAGCTTCCTAGATTTTCCTTTTCATGTATAATTTAGCCATTCATAATTTATTATTAATACAGGCCCTTTCATCTCTCATAAACTGCCGCAAGTCCCAGACACGTGTTGCCAGAGAGGAAGCACAGAGGAGAAAAATGTCACCAGCTCGCCTAAATGTGTGCATTTTCTTCTCTCTTGGAAAGAGTATTCAACGGTTTTACGAGTTTAAAAGGAGAGTATAAAATAGAGAGATGTACTCTGATACCGGATAAGTGGATCTAATGTGATGTTATAAATTGACATTTTTTTTAGAGAGCAGAATATAGTAAACAAGATGTGCTTTCTGAAAGCATCCGTGAAAGAAGTATTGGAGCACTACTGCCGCTTGCTAAGCCCGACTGCAAACTAATTAAAGTGAAGCACAAAATGTGAATACTATCAGCCTGTTTACACTCAGGATTACACTTCATATGCAAAAATTGGAAATTGAGAGTTGCAGAATGTCTGCCGTCGGCAACCAGCAGGCAAAAACAGCTAAAGAAGAGGTTAGTGGAGGTGGACGCACCTTTCCCACCTATCACCCAGTCTGAGCATGACGTCAAGAGGGCAAGAAAGCAGCAGGACCAGATCACAGAGGGTCCTCAGAAACTGTGCCAACCAGCTAACGCCAGTGTTAAATGATATTCAATCAGTCGCACCCACGTGCTTCAAGAAGTTCACCATCTTCCCTGTGCCCGAGAAAACAAGACCAGTCTGAATGGGTACCGCCCAGTGACAGTCAGCCCTGTGGTGATGAAGTGCTTCGATTACATCTGCTCCGCTTTACCCAGCACACTGGACACACTAGTGTTTGCCGACCGTACAGGCCACTATCAAGGTTATGATGTTCATTTTTTGTTGTTTCAAAGAGGTGTTCGTTCAGCGTATCATCATTTTGAAGGATTTCATTTGCAGTGGGTTAGGGGATGCAGTTAAACTGTGTTGTGTTTCCAGAGATTTTTCTGTTACTTAGCCCATCCTTATTGATATCATTGAGGTGGACAGAATAATAGAAACACCTGTCATAATGCAATACAGCTCATCAGTACCATAATCTGCATCCTCCCCCAAAACCAGTAAATAGAAACTTTTAAAACAAGCTTTTAAAACAGATATAAAGTCTCACAGTTGAGGCTCGTTTTAGAGGGGTTGGCAAGGAAAGTGGGCAGGACTACAGCCCTCTAGTCTCTTTCAACATCAGCTAATGTGACTTAGGTGTTAAAACCGTCCTTCTTTGCTATGTCGTACATCCAGTATTACACACAACTGGCTATAATTCATTTCACCAGGAAGAAATTGACTAATGAGACAGTAATGCTGTGTTTATTCATACGGAGGCAAAGGCCACCCATGGCTGCTGCCCTCTCAGAATCAAATCCACAGGGATTTCATAAGCAGCTAATTTGATATGCTGATCCTTTAATGTACTTGGATGTGAAGCTCCCTGGTAATTTGCCAGCGATGGGCACTACACCAGGAACATGTAGGCCTATTTGTTAAACACAATAAGCCAGCTTTAAAATGAGGTCTCTCCAGCTAAAGATTGAGAGTGTGTGTGGTTCAGTCAGGCTCTCTCTGCGCTCAACACAGCTGAGCGAATCTTTATGTGTCCCTGTTTCGGTGTGTGAGAAGGGATGCATCAATGTGTGTGTGTGTGTGTGTGTGTGTGTGTGTGTGTGTGTGTGTGTGTGTGTGTGTGTNACATACACATCACTGCACTGCTCGGCTCAGCTTTAGGATGTGGATTGGAGAGCGGGGAGGGGGTTCTGAGACTGCAGTAGCTGTATGAACTTCTATCTCCACCATTTTTTTTTTACGCATTTACAAGGGCTAATAGGCTGCTGTAGCTGTGCTATAGCAGGCCAAACTTTACTGGCACTCTCCTTAATTAAAGGCTCGACAGCAGTGGATGCACGAATGTATTTAAGACCTCAGAGCATTGCACTGTAGGCTGCATATTCTGACAGAGTGTTTGTGGTTGCGTGTGTGCATCTTTAAGGTGCTGGTATGGAAAGGCAGGTGGTCTTGTTCTGACAGCGTGAGTTGAATGCATTTGACGGCAGGGGACTGAGAGCGAGCAGGGGAGGGAAAGGCAAGGGGTGTGACAAGGAAGTGTGGAAGACAAGATAGCAGTGGAGTTAAAGAGAGCCTAATGGTCCAGTGGAGCGAGAGAACATCAGCGAGGAACAAGGAGAGGGAAAGGTAGGAAAACAGGGTGAGCACGTGAGCGAGCTAGATATTGGATCACTGGAGAGAAAAAACAAAACTGAGGTGCAAAAGCATGAGAGTGATGAAAAGAGAGAATATGTGAGCCATTAACAGACCCTTGTTGATCCTGGTTACACTAAAGACAGGGAGAGATTAAAAGAGATCAGGAGAAATGGGAAGAAAGAGAGAAAAATGGAGGCAGACAGAGGGAGGAGCAGGGAGAGAGAGAGATTAGGAGTGAGAGAGGCATTCAGAGAGAAATGGAAAATGAGAGTGAGAAGTTGACTAAGGAGCATTAATAAAAGGCTTTAGTGGGAAACACCCTCCCTTGTCAATTCTGTAAGCTATAATCAGGTCCAGAAGCATAAGTCAGAGCTGAGTCACATCACCGGCTTCATCCATCACACAGCATCACTAGCAGCTTGTCATAAAGTGTTTGCTCCAGTGTAATTAGCTGAGATGTCAGTTGGTGATAAGATTTGTCTACATGTTATATTATGACGCACACACCCTCCAGCCTTACCTATTCAATCAAAGGGAGACACACTGTTTATTTTGTGTTTTTAATTTGTAATGTGATTAAGCGTCAGAGGGAAGGTATGATGGATCGTCTTTGCTCGCAAAATATTTACTCTGTCTGTGGAGGTTTTTTCCACATCGGGCAAAATGTACAAAATAAGGCTTCTTCCATAGCAGAACGACAAGATGTGTTATCACTGGCTATGCCATCTGTGCTCAGAGTAATGTAAAGAAAAGGGCGGGCAGAACATAGACATTATCTTTTAATAGTCAGTTAAAACTGTGAGGCCTGTTAATTAGCAATAGCTGGTAGCAACACATCTAGGACCATATTTTTGTTATGTATGGTGTTTGTCTTTACATTGAAGTGTTTGCAGTGAGGATACAGTAGAGTTAAAAACAATGTTTTAAATTTTACAATTGAACTTTTGCCCACAGTTACTTACAAAACTGACTGAACTGTTGTGGAAACGGAGGGCGGCGAGACTCTTTTGTGTTTTTATGCTCTCTGCTTCTCTTCTGAATGCAGTAAACTTCAGCTAAGCTTGGCTTGTCAATAACGTTCAGAAGTCGCATTCATCTAATGTATCTGATTCTGCATAGTTTGCAGCTGCATAGTTTCCCGGTTATGTAATAATGACAAACTGCTGGTAAATTCCATCTGACAGTGTTTTGACATCAAACTCACAACCCCTGATGCTAATGTTGACAGCTCTGCACTGTAGATGCTTGAGCCAACATTAGTTTCAGACTGACAGGAGTGGCTACGTCTCAGCTTTGAATCCCAAAGGTCCCAATTCAGAGCTTTTAAGATGATAAGCTTAGTGCTGTGTGACTGCAAGTTTAGTGGGAGTTTACGCCAACTCAGTTCATCAGCTGTCTTGTCTTTTACATTTAACGTCTGCCAAGCCACCTGTCTGAAGTTGACCAGAGGTGGTCACTTAAATTGTTTATGTAGAAGAGACTTGACATTTTGTTTTGTTCTTTTATAAACAGCATAAATACCCATCCCACTCATTTTTACAATTAGTAAATGTACGACCACAAGAATGCACTTATATTATGGCCTTTTTACAGCAGACATTATGACTTTTAATTGTAGGAAAAGCAGAGGTTACTGATAACATTAACGATGGCTCTGTTCTATTCAAGTGCCCCAGTAAGTTATGCAGTGTGACAGTGACCCTGAAACAGAGGCAGCTAAATGGAATTCAGCCATTATTCAATTTATTATTTACACATGGAGCTCCTACTGTGTCATGTCAGTGTGTCGTCTGTGAAAAAGGCCTATTAACCAGACAAGAGCCAACACTAATATTACTTAATATTACTTAACTACAGATTTATTGGAGAGTTGCCATCTTAAATTTTCACCTGCTACAGCTTAAGATACTTTGGAGTTATAATAATAAGTTAGTATTAAAAGCAGTCCTATTGCACTTCAACACACGTGTAACTAATAACATTAATGACAGCTCTGTCAGACGTGCCAGTAAGCCAATGAGCCATAACAAAAGAGCTCTGGTACTGGTGCGTATACATGAAATGTAGCCATGATCAGTGTTATTAGTTACACCTGTGCTTTACAAGTCCAGTTGTCCACTGAGGGAAAGGTCTGTTATCCATAATGCAGCTGAGTACATAGTACCCGCTGAGTAAACGGCGTGACTCGTGCTCTCTCTCAACTGGAAACTCTTACTGTTGGTGTTGCAGTCATCGCCGCTGTTCATACATAGAACCCAGCTGAATGCAACAAGTCGTACAGGGTCGCATATACAACAATGAACGCCAGTCATTTTGCCTTAATTTAAGACAGTCATACTCTAAAATGTCTTCAGGGTATCTGGGTATCCGTTGTTGACCCGGCCCTTTTTACCCACATATCACCCAATTAAGACTAAAACTGATTGAGGAACCAGCTGCTGAGGCGTATGTATGTTTCACCTGTCATCACTTTTCTGCTCTATCCTGAGAAAATTTTAGGTGGGTAGCCTATTGTGTGTGCGCGTAGCATGATGAATGGTTATGTAGGCAGCTTGCAGGGTGTATTGATGGCTCGCTGTGTCAGAAGAGTTTAATTTGGGCCTCAGGAAATTTTCCACTGTTGGTTTTTCCACTCCAGGTGATTCATTAGGAGGGTGGTTACTGTGTTTGCGTGTGTGTGCACTTGTGCATATCAGGGTTATCCCTGGCCCCCACGTATGACTGCGGTGGTACAGGACGGGTTGAGTTTGCAGAACGGTATATTGTTTTAGTGTCAACCTCGCTGTGTACAGTGGTATACTGTATAAACCAATTACTGTTTGATTGCAAATGACAACTAAGTTTGTTTTTTTATGGCTAACCTGAAAGACTAACAGCTTGTAATTAGTCTGATTTGGCAAAATTTTGATTGTTGATGCAAAGAAAAAACTTTGCTACTAAGAAGGGATGCCCTGATCGCGTTTTTTGTCGCCTGTACCGATTGGCAATAATCTGTGAGCCATATTGGCCGTCACACAGCCGATAGGGATTGTTTTTTTGTTTTGTTATAGCAGCTGGGATACGGCTATAGGTTTGTTTGACTACTTGGTAGCATAACGTATTCAAATCTCCACTAGGTGGCAGCGTAACCTAGGCTATACATGCTATGCGACGTTACAGCATGAAGTGAAGAACCAAAAAAAGTCAGTCTTGTTTATTCAATCACTCATTCATTCAATTTATTCATTTGTTTAGTTTATAATGGAGACGTGACAGGTAGAAATTCTTAACTGAGTGTTGAGAAAAGTGAGAATTAGTATCATCTTATTTTATGTTTTTAGAAAATGGAAGAAACTGCACAACAAAGACGCTGATTACATGTTCTCTGTCCAATGATTTTCACATCGACAATCAGATCGATGCAGTCAGCCTGATAGACCAGATTACACAGTGAAAGTGAGACTTATAAAGAACCAGTCTAAACACAGATGGTGACTTTATTCTGCAGCTCTTACACTGCGATCAGCATTTACTTCATAATGATAGGTTAAAGCAAAAAGCTTGTCCATTGCCAGTTTGACTTGAGAATAAGTGCGGAAGATGAAAAACCTGTCAAAAACAGTGAAAAAGTGTCAACAAAAATGTTTTGGTTTAAATATTTTTTCCTCAGGATTTTTGTTTGTTTGTTGTGTTTTAAAAATGACCACATGAGCATCTTTTTTCTTTTCTTCAGCAGCACCTTTTCCCAGTGTCTCCCACCTAACAGATATCTGTGTGCACATATGTCTTCGTCCATGTTTGCCACTGCTTTTCTGGATGAGCATGTGTGTGTTTATGTGGGGACCAGCGCTTGCTGTGTGTTTAAGCAGCTGGTTCAATACAAAGCTATAAGTCGAACTCTCAACAAGAGTTAATCCAGTCTTGGTGGAGCTTGTAGGCTCAGCAGAACTGCTCTATTGTCTCTTCTCTCCCGCCCTCCCTCTCTCTCTCTTTCCTCCTGTCTTTGTACCACCACCAACAGATGATCAGGACATGAGAGCGGCAGAGGAATCAAGCACAGCAGCGAAAGACAAAATGAGGAAATCGACTAATGCTGTGTTTTATTTATTCTTCAGGATTACAAATTATTATGGTGTGACGCTTCTGTAAAATGATTCATGTTGATGATATAGTTCACACTTAAATGTGAATTAATTATCAGTGCAGTCATTACATATAACTGTTTAGCATCTTTCAGTGGAATCATTTCTGCGATGATATGGCAGTATTTTGATATTGTGGCTACAAAAGGTATGCTCACATACTGAAAACAGTATAATTGGGTTGTGTGGGTGGCAGACCAGTTGGAGCCCAATGCGAGCTGTTGTTGCCATACCGGTGGCTTTACTTGTCTGCTCCGTTTTCCCTGGGAAAGTGTGGCTGTTTTACTCGGTTAGATCCTTGAAAAAATGGTCAGAATATTAGTAATAAGTGTGCGGTCGTATTATTTTCTGTTTCTGTTTCCTGTTTCCAGCACATCTTACTAGTTCAGCATCCTTGTCAATGTCCCTCTTTCTCGTTCTGACCTGAGGTTTTTACTGTGTACAGTGGCAGTGAAGGAGAATCCATCACCTCCACTCTCATTCAGCAGGTCAGATGAATCCACAGATTCTCTGCTTTGTTCACTCAATCAAATGCCACGTAGCTAAAGTGCAAACCATTTTAGCATGAAAGCTGTGACATGGCCGACAGACAAACACAGATGTGCAGGATATCACAGGTACATTTTAATTGTGAGTGAAAGAAAAAAACAAGCTGAGTGATTGGACAGTTTCTCTCCTCTGTTGCTCAGCCTCGGCGTGCACTGCATAGCGTATTGAGAATGCATTGAGGGCTGAACCAATTGCAAGTTGGTGGCAAGCGCTGAAGGGCATTGAGTTCCTCTTCTTCCATTTTCTTCCTCAGCATGCAATTGATTCTGGCTGCGTGATCTCATTTTCACATATTAAACTTTCTTGCAGAGCTGGCGACTAACCTCTTTTGTATTGTCTTATTCTTTCATACAATATCCAAAGGCTACAGTTGCAGACTTTGTAGCATTTGTCAGTCGTGTTGATACAGTTTCAGTCAAGGAGCGTCACATTTAGGGAAATATTGTTTTGTTTCGTCAGAGCTGACACCAGGTGACAAAGGAACAGATCACATAAAGGAACATCTCATAGCCCATTGTACATGACTGCAGGGGATCGCTGCCGGTTTCACTGTGGCAGTATGCATTACCCCCGTCTGTGGCAAATGTGTAGAGCCAGGTGACAGCTGACAACTCCGCTCATCTGGCTCCATTTAGGAACGGCACAGCTTGACACTGCAGTCTTAAACATGTTTAGTTGAGTGTGAATAGATTTCCTGTTGCGTGGTGATGAGTACAACGGTTGCTGTCTAACTGGCCGGGATGGCGAAGAGATGTTGTCTTGGGACAGATCCACATGCACACACACCATTCTTCAAGACCAGACTGAGGTCTACAGAGACAGACAGACGTTTGAAAAAAACTATAGATGTGTGCACACAGTTTTTAGTCACATAGTCGTGGTGATGGAGCGATGTGGTCACTGACCTTCATGTGTTTATGTCTCATTGAATTAATCACAACACAGGAGGCAGACTGACTGGCAATTTGTGTGTGTGTGTGTGTGTGTGTGTGTGCGTTTGAGAGAGAGAGAGACAGAAAGAGAGAGTCAGCAGTTTCCCTCTTTTGACTCCATAGCCCTTCTGAAGTCTGGCTCCTTCGCTGAAACAAAGCTCATTTAAGCCGAGTCATCATTGATTGGTTTCCAATTTCAAGTTGCACTTTAAGGTCTTACTGTGCTCTTACATTCTGTGGCAAAATAAAAGAAAAGACAGACATGCAGTGGATGTCATGTACACAGAAATGAGATAAATTAAAATATGGAAGATGAGGATGGCAGAAAACTAAGACTGAAAATGAAAGACGTGATGAAAAAGAAAGACTTGAACGCAGTGTGTGCAGTAGTGTGGAGCAGGAGTTGGTGGTGAGTGCAGGATGAACATCATTGTAGTCAGAAAAACATTTGAGTCACAAATGTTTGTGGTATCGACCACACACACAGCAAATAAAAGGAGCCTGATGGACATCTGAGCAAAATATGTTGCTCATGCCAGAGATGAAATAAGACTGTTGATGATGATATATACATTTTACAGGCTGACTAAGTCTCAGGAGATCTAATATTAACTACAACTGTCTCAACAGGGTACGAATTCCATTACTGATATGATGACCCTCCAGAAAGTCAGTTTGTGATTCATCAATGATCTAATTCAGCACTTTGTTCTGTCTTTATTTAACAGTTTTTTGGCACCAATCATATGGTCACCATCTGTAATGTGCACTAAACTCTTTGGCTCTCTTTGACTGTGAGGCTGTCATATATCTACCGTCTTGTGTGTGAAGCACCATCTGACTCTAACAACTCTTCACCCTCCTTCCTCTCTGTTTTTAGGCCTATGAACCGTCAGAACATGTTAACGGACAGGACTCCCACACTGCCGCCCACACTCAGAGCGGCAGTCACAGCGGCAGCCACAGCAGAGCGACTCATTTCCACACCTACAGAAACCCCAGTACCAACTCCTCCTCCACCCACCAGATGCAGACCCAGGGCCTACCACAGCGTTCACCCCAGGTTCAAGCACAGTCGTCAGATGGAGGCGTACCCCCCGGTCTAGCCAGCACTCTGGAACACATAATAGGTCAACTGGATATTCTCACTCAGGTAAGCAGAATATGTGCTAATCTTTCATGACAAACAGCATGCATTGTACTTTGTCTGTGCCACCCACGCACTCTGTTCAGAACAAAAGCTTCCTTTACTTTTCAACCTGCAGGCCAGAGATGATTTGAGCAGCTCAGACACAAAAGTATTAAAAAAGAACAACCTCTTCCGAGCTGTTTGGTACTGCATTAAACTGGCACACTTACTTTACACAGATGTGTATAATTGTGGCAGGTTTTATTCCTTGCATTCATAGTTACATTTGAGTTCTTCTTCCGCAGCCATGAAAACACTGATCCTGTCCACACTGAGGTGTCTGGGGTCGCTGCTTTGCAAAAGCTACACTGGCTATTAAGTTTTTGAAAAGAAGTTTTAACGCAGTATGCACCACAAATGAAAGCCCATTCTGTAGGGGACAAAAACAAAATTAGACTTGTAATATGGGTGACCTGACCCTCTAACAGGCATCATCTATTCATACACGCACACAACAATAAATGTTGTTTTGTATGGACGGTGTGCAAATAAGTAATTTTTTGTACAAAATGATGTTCAGCGATTCAACCAGACTCCCACCTGAAAGGACAGAAAGAGACAAAGACACATCTGAGCGCTGGTAGGAGAAACTGGAAGCTTAGCATCAAATTCTGAGCAGATTTAAACAGGAACAGGGTCCTGTTTCAGTGTCAAGTGCACAATAATGCTGATAACAATCTGGAATTAACAGCTATTCTTGAAACTGCACTATTGGAACTGGATCACGTACTCAGCTGAAGATGCAATGGACTGACAAAAAACCTGTTCAATCTAAATACTGAGGAGACTTCACAGGGCCCAGAGAAAGACGGCTTTCCAAGATATTTGGAGCCCATTTTCACCGTTGTGGTTCAATCATGATCGAGGGTCACTTATGCTTTTCTGGACTGGAAAACAAATTCAAAATCCAAGGGGGGAAATGATTACAATACTATTCTCCCCCATCATGCAGTACTGTGGGGACATTGACTAAAATCCTATCCAGTATGAAAGAAATACCTGCAGCAGTTGCAACTTGTATTAATGAGAGTTGTGAATTTTAAGTGCAGTGGACAGCAGCACATCTTTTTGTTGCTGTTAAGATTTTTATTTAGCTGACCCAACTCCCGGGCAGTCCCTGAGGCTGCAGCCAGTGCACCTGACCACACTTCAGTGCAAGGTGTTCCTAACGCCTCTCTCATTTATCTATCTGTCCGCTGGGCTGTTTTCTCCTCTCACTGTTGAGATGCTGTAAATGAACACTCTGCACACGATTAAAAGCCATAATCCCTTCATTTCCACAGAAGGCTTTTATTGTGAATCATTTGCAGCTGTGGATGTCAGATACTGGAAAGAATCACCCATTAGTTTTAAGATCGGTGCATTCCTGATATAATCGCATTAAACTTTTATTCCCTGTGCCGATCCAAATGCGTCTGCAGGCCGGGGAGTGTTTAATTTAGATTGTTTATTTACATTTTTTACCATTATTCTGTAACCGCTGCACATTTTCTCCTAAGTATCTAGTTTGAGTGGTTCACCAAAAGAATCACCAAATAATGAATCAGCAGCTGAACTATGTCGCCCCAAAAACAGCGTCTTTACTGTGAGAACGAAACTGAGGAAAATGGTTGAAAAGAGAGTAACAAGAAACACCTTATAGAGATAGAGTCAGGTGAGGAGGAAGAGGTGGAGGACAGGAAGATAGAGCGATGGGAGGAGCTGAATGAGAGGGCACAGGGTGTGTGTGTGTGTCTGTGTGCGTGTGTGCTGAGCTTTAGCCGGAGGTTGTGAATGTGCCCAGAGGAAAAGACATCATTCATATATGAGTGCTGGCAGCACTCTGCCTCACTCACTGATAGTAAGTGTAAATGCTTAATGACCATGCAGAGATGCAGAGACACTTCCCGTGCGTGTGTGTGTGTTTCTGTCAAAGGTTGCTCTCTGGCTTTTTTCTCCCCCCTTCTTTCTTTCTTTCGTCTCCTTTCAAGCTGCAGTCCAGCATGTGGGAGCGTTTAATATTGGCCTAGGGCAGCCAGGCAGCCAACTAACCCCTCCCAGGGGGATGGTGTCAACCTTTTCCTTTCAAGCACACTGTACCCCAACCCTGATACCAGATGGATCGTCTGCGTCTGCTTTCATCCCTCAGCTCTTTTGTTGTTTGCTTTGAATTTTTCAGGAGTGGAAACATGGATGATGTCTTTTCTAGATTAGGTCATCAGACTGGGATGACTGGTGGGAAATCATATATGGTGGTCTATGTAGAGCTGTTTTTATGTATACAGTATTTACTGTAAATGTAAATTAATGACCATCTTAAGGCTGCCACTGAAAAAGCATTGTTCTTCCCCTGTGGCTTTTCAGTCACTTCCAGCAGTGTCGGCGCAGTAAAGGACTTTGTTGTTATCCCTCATGTGGCTCGTAACTTGTGTTTTAATAGGCTTTTTTACTATGGGACTGTGTTTCAGACTTGCGTATCCAACTAATTTAAAACGACAAAAATAAAAAAGCCACATAAACAATTAGGAAGGAAAATGACAAAGCAAAGAGAAACAGTAAAACATGTAAAGGTACTCTGTGGAGTGGAGATCTTTTGTCCTTTAGTAGCGCTATGAGTGAGTGGACTTTTTGTTTGTCTCGTGCATGACACAGTTCACAGTCCTGCCAATGGCTTCGCGTCAGTCCAGTGGTCCACATGTGCTGATAATGTGTGAAGAAAAGCAGCAAAGCCCCAGCAAGAGCAAATAAGACTGAAAGATAGTGAAAATAGCTTCAACGACGCCTGTTTCAAAATGTTTAAAAAATCTCTTTGTAGCTGTTTTATGAGGAAGGAAATGCATTTAATGTGTTTGTTGTAACATTAAATGTAAATGAAGGGCATCTTTAAGTTACAACAGGTGTTCAATGGGACATGAGACCGAATCTCAGATTGGTGTGAGAATCCACACAGTGAATTACACAAGAGCACTTGTGTAGAAGCCGGCATAAAAATCAATAAGCATGCTGCAAATAGCTCGGCGGTACAGGCTTCAACACGCTATGTTCCAACCGTACAGATGTTAACACCGGCAGACCAGTGACCTGAACCTCACCTGCTGTTGATGAGAGTTTAAAAAAAAAAAGTGGTTTCTGCAGAACGCAGTGCAGTTCAGACAGCCACTAGTTGCATTATGTTGTAATTTCATTCAGACCACTGGAACTTTAAATAGTTACGTAGGAAACGGTGGTTTGAGAGGCACAAAAATGGCTCCAGCATTCAGAAGCCTCTCTTGAACCGAAAGTCAGGTTTGCTTAATATAGATTATAGATCTGGAGAGAGGTTGGTTTAGTTTAGTCTGTTGCTCATGAGGCTGTTAATTCTCTAAAAGTCTGCTCTCAGGACTCAAAATGCTGTCATACTGTTTCATAATGTCAAGGTGTGAGCAGTGCTAATCTCTTCTAATCTCTCTTCATCTTCGCCTAAAATAACAATGTCAGTTACCACCCCATCATCTGAAGAAGTGACAATATTTATTTCTCCCCCGTATTCCTGCTCCTTCATAAGTCTTTTCCCCAGCATTATTTCTCACTATTACTCCTCTTTGTAACTCTAATAGTCGAGGAGACTGAGCGGGAAGATGATGAATTATTCAACATTAGGCCGAAGCTTCTGAAGCTACAGTTTGCTGTGTTAGCTGCTTTTCACTTGTCTGCGCCCCCCGTCCCCAATCCTCAACCCCCATACCCCTTTCTGCTTCCCCTGCCTCTGTCTCATGATTCATCGCTCTTACATGTCCTCTCACACCCCACACGTCTTTTTCTTTCACATTCACCCTCTTAATTATTACGAATATTGAATGAAGAATACTCTCTCTCTCTCTCTCTCTCTCTCTCTCTCTCTCTCTCTCTCTTTGTCTCATGGGAAACACTATAACAGTAAGTCTTTTATTCACACTTGCTCCTTTGAAAGATTTTCTTCTGTTCTGTAATTCCCCCGGACTACCGGAGTAGCCACAGTTCAGCTTTTTCCTGCTTAACCCACGTGTGTCACAACAGATATACATAGATATGGACCAGTCCACTGAATTCATACTCCTGTTAAAGCAGCTACAAGCAGAGGAACATTACGAGGAAGTGAAAGAAACATGTCCCTGTACTTTCCTCACAACTGTTCCGTAGAAAAGATTAAAACCCATGCTGTGATTAAAGTGTATGTTGTGGACTTTTAAGAAACCGCTAAACCGTTTGCTAACCAAACGCTCTTTGGAGGAATTGCAAAAGTTTTCACCACAGTGTTTGAGATTCAAAGCAATTGGGAGCACTCTCTGATTTGTGTGTTTATAGCAGTGCTCTGGGAGAATGAAACCAGTTCTTTTAAAATTGCACCCAGGACAGTTCATGTACTTTCTGTCTGAGATGGAGTGAGAGAAAGAATTCCCCAACATAAGGTACCATAATTCTGAGAAATACAAGTACAAACATGGCGGTATTCATATTTTCCAGTCTGTTAACAACAAACATGCCAAAGAGAGGCTGGGCTGGTATATGAGCCAGTGTTTGCTAATTGAAGATGTATTGATGTATGTTGGCTGAAGAAACTGCAGTACAGAAAGTACAAAGATACTGAATATTGGAAGTAGAGCTGAAGCAATTAGATCAATTAGATTGACAGAAAGTAGGAAACTGTTTTAACTGTCAATTATATGAGTCTTTTTCAGCATTTAGCACCTTGGACTGGGAAATTTTGACAGGTATTTTTCACTATTTTCTGACTAAATAATCAATTAAGTGAAAAAATAATCGCTAATGACGACAGTCGCGGTCAAATTGATAATGAAGAGAATCACAGTTGAACTATTTTGTTGTAATTGTTAGCTGAGCTCATAATGAAGATACTCGTGAGTAGCAGCCCTAGTTTGAAGTATTGTAGACAGTAGTTTGTCCATCAGAGACCGTTTTTTCAACTTTAACATGTCCCTTTCAGTCCATTTCTTGGGAGCAATTCTTTAAAGAACAAATTTAAGTGGGTCTTATTGCTTATTCTTGTGTGCTTATGAAAGAAAAACATTGGCTAATATGTCATTATCAGATTTTCTTTAAACTGTTAAGTCAGGTTTAAATGGATGATGTGCAGTATTGAAGTCTACAGTCACCTCATGACTCGGTGATCCTCTTGCTGTGCATCCCTTCAGTCTGTCCTTGAAACTTAATGCTGTCATAGCATGCTAACAGGCTAATATTAGCATGTAAACAATAGGCTGAGGCTTTTAACTGATAACAGATTGTAATCTGGTCATTGATTGTTTGGTTTCCCACACTTATTGGACTTATTTACTACATCAGTCTATCAGTTCTTTTGTGTTTTTGTTAGTTCTTCATCAGAATTTCATTGGCTCAGTTTCGGCTTTTTCATTTCTTCTTTCATTCCTGTAACTCAGTTCAGTTACGTCATAGTTAATAACACACATCAGTCGGCTACATTTAGAGAAAAGAGCTGACTTTGCCACCTATCACCAGCACCAGTTTGTCTGTCTTTGACTTTCAGACTATTGTAGCGAGGGTCATACCAAAGCTATGAGACTTTGTAACAGAGGCAAGTAATGCTCAGGGCGATGGAGAGTATAATGTGTTCTGGAGAGAAAAGAAAAACAGCTCGCTCTATTTTTAGGAGCATAGAGATTTGGTTTCTACTCCAGATGATAACTATATGCCTGTATAATGTTGCCACCGCCTGGGGACACATGCAGAACCACACACACAAACAGTGGTAGCAGGCCGGGCCGAGGACTGGACGGCCGTATCAGGTTGGTAAGATAAACAGGGTAGTATTGATCTAGAAAACGGAGACCGGCAGAGAGAAGGAGAGAAAGAGGAAATACAAGCCCTTTCCCTCTATGATGCATGAAATAGCAGGAGATGTTATCTAGTTTGATGACCCAAAAGAAAACACCACTCGCCCACACATTGTTGAACTCATCGGCATGTGGAGGATGAGATTTTTACAATCTGTCAGTTACTCTATCATCACGCGTTTGATTATTCCTGCCTGGTTGTGTGTGTTCGTGTGTTCGGCACTGTGGGGTCAACGCGGGACCTCGCTAGCTAATTAGCAAACACATCTGGATTGCTGGATGCAGCTTGCAGAGCACGCTGCAGTTGGTGCGCTGGATCTTTAGTTTTCTCAGGTAGCCTGAGTTTATTTTTTTTTTTTTTTTTTTTTATAAAGAGCCGAAATGACACCGGAAAGTTCCAGATAATCTCCACGAGTAAGAAAACCTCATTCAAAATCCCACTGGTGTTTGTAACAGCACAGTCCCCTAAAAATCCCGCTGTGGAAGAGAGCCTCACTCAGCAGTGTGTTGTCAATATGAACTACTATTGTACTATTGTTGTTTATTTAATATTTCTGTTTGACCCTCAACAAAAGAGGCTAGGTAGCGAGTAGCGAGGGGCTGCGGCTGGCTCAGACATGGCTAATAACAGCAGGACAGACAGGAGCGAGCACTGGCCAATGAAGGAAATGTTCAGTAACGGATTGTGCTGAATGACAGGAGCTTGTGGAACGTTTTTGGCTCGGACACGTCTGTCAGTCACCAGAAATTCAAAGGACAGTTTTAGTGTTTTGCTGTCCATGAATTTGGTCCATCAATCAAATTACAGATGCACTAAAAATATGATTATTATCTGAAATCTGATTGTGCTTGTGGTGGTTATGATGTTAATTGGTAGATAATCAGGCCAAACATTGACATGAGTGTAGTAAGAGTATATTTTTAATTTGAGTATTGAGTATCCTGTTCATCTTTTTTTATTTTTCATCCTCTTTTGTGTTTCTTCTCATCGTCTCTTGCTCTCAGTCTTTTCAAATCAGGCTCAAAAGCTGACACAGATTCTCCAGGATTTTTGATTTAAATTACATGATTAAATTATCATGAAAGAGGGACCATCCTGGAGGAGGCAATGTGCCATCAAGGTCATCATATTTAGACCCAATTGAAGTGCACATCACATAATAGTTTTGAGTTACTCGCTGTAGAGTTTTAACCACTTTTTAGGTCAACTAAATTGGTTTTGTTCTTTCTGTCCAGCAAACACAATGTCTCATACACAGCTGGTTATACTTTGATAAATGACTCATCTCTGCACTGCTTTCTAGCAATTTTCAAAAGTACACTCGCTGGTACAAGGAGAGACATGAAATTACAGGTCAAGACATGTTGACATATCTTTCACTCACTGTCTGAAATCTAGAGAGCCTCATCTGTCTGTGCATGACATGTTTACTGAATGATTGTTCCTGCCCGAGCCAAATTTTTGTTGCTGAGCACGACTATCCAAAACTGTCACCAGGCAACATTTGCCAAGTAAACAGTTATTTCCAGAGGAAACTGTCGCCGCTTTGGTGTTTCCAGAAGAAGATTCATTCACGGTCTGGTCATCTTTATGCAAAACATGCTGCACATCTCTTTGGTTTGGATTAGCACAGCTCTCATTCGTGTTTTACTTCCCGGAGACCTCACAGATTTTGATTACGCTAAAACAGCCGTCACGTTCTGAAGTATAGTCACAGGTTTGTCTGTGTTGCACCTTTCAAACACACAGGACGCTTAAAGCGCTTCACATAATGTGAAGATAAAGACAAAACAATTAATGTAGGATAAAATGAAACAGTAGAATAATGTTCACAGACAGCTAACATGTAGTAGATGCAGACACATGTTAGACGAATACAGATTTAGGAAATAAAAGTGCAGTAGAGGAAAAAAATCAGCTGCACACATGCAAAAAAATGTTTCAATTTAGATGTAGAGGTGCATTTATCTTCCAGAGGTTGTTAGCAACTCCTGGCAATATAAACCAAACAGTGGTTTGTGCATTTCTTTCCTCCATTTGTCTTCTTTAAAACTTCCAAGGCATCTAATCAAAATGCCAATATATTGATTTAATCATTGCGTTCCGTTCTCGTTGCTCTTGTTTGTCCGCACATGAATCCTCTAATACTCTTTGTTTTAGATGACAAAAGGCTGATTCAGTTATTGCCTTAATGTGGCTGCTGAAGCTCGGATACAATAAAAGACAGAAAAGCCGGCTCTATCCTCAGTAATCCGTTCATTCAGATGGCAGCACCCCTGGAAATTTCACCTGGAGGCTCCTCTGATGAACAGTCTCAGATGACACAGAGCTCAAATGCACAAGCGCAAACATACAACAAACGCTGTCACTGTTTGGAGGATGCTGAGAGGAAAAGTATGTCGCGCTGTGATCTCACTACCCACACATGCCCATCCTGTTTCGGATAGTGACTTTCTTGTGTTCTCTGTGTGCGTAAGTGTGTTTATGCAACTGTGTGAGAGGAAGAACAAGAGAGAGTGCGTGCCAGACACAGAAACTCCAGCGTTTTCGGCTCAGGCAGCAGATCTCTCGACGATAATCAGCTGGATTGTCTTGCACGCACAACATCTGTCTCAAACACACACAAACTGCCTCTTTCACACACACAAACACAGCCATTATATAGTCATTACTGTCAGGCTGATGCTGTACAGCCCTCTGTAACATGCTCTTTCTCTCTTATCCATCTCCTTCCTTCCCTCCTCTTTCTTTCTTTGTCCTGCTCCTCTCCCCTCTCTGCCTCCATCCAGACGGTTTCGATCTTGGAGCAGCGGCTGACGCTGACAGAGGACAAGCTCAAAGAGTGTTTGGAGAACCAGATGGAGATCGGCCTCCGTCTCCAGGGACAAGAGGAGGACTAAAGATGGCGGCGTCAGAGAGAGGTTGAGCTGCGGTGTGAGGGAAATGGGGTCACATCGACACTATTAACAGAAACGCATTTAGAGTGCACTCTCGCTGTTGTTCGGTGTCACTTAAAATCTGACACACTCACACGTTTAGCAAAGAGTTGGCGAGGACCGCTTTTCCCCGACTGGACTTTAAATGCACGCTGAGCCTCACTGCTGATGTACCGTGTCTGGTTATTTTACAAAGCGATATCAGAAGTGAAGGAGTTGAATATTAGAGAAGTTGCTCCTCTACAGCAGTGCTGAGAGCGCAGTCCCTTTTATGCTGACGAAGGACCTGCTGCTAGTCACTGTGTGTGTGTGTGTGTGTGTGTGTGTGTGTGTGTGTGTGTGTGTGTGCGTGCGTGCGTGCGTGTGTGTGTGTGTGACTGCAGAAGTGTAGACACATGCAGGAGACTTTCCTACTTGTCTGTGCACTCCTCATGGATGTTTTAACTCTGCTCAATGTGCACAATGGCGTCCGTTAAAACGCTCTTTTTCACTGAAATACAGCCAAAATGCACAGAAGGCACCGTGACTGTTTTGCCTGCACGCAAGCCAGTTCAGGAATTTAATCATTTTTTAAACCAGAGAAAGATATTCAATGAAAAAGTCATGAGTCACTGTTCAGAGAGAGACAAGCTCATCATTAGTGGATAACAGTGAATCGATCCTCATAATAATATTGTTTGTCTGTGCCATTGACCTCCTATGTTGTCCAAATGCTTTTAAAAACACACCAGTGAGCCACAGCGCTGCTCTGGGGTAAATACCAGCACAGATTTGATAAACTGGATTGGTGTTTGGGTATCAGCTGAGATGACTGATCACAATAAATACGGCTTCTTTGTCTGTATCATTATAAAGATTAAGCGTTTCCACCGGCAGTTCATTCAGTCATGGCAAGCTCCCAGCTCAGGCTGTTAGTGCCACAGCAGTCCTTGGCCTCATGTTACCTTATGTGAAAATGATTTCATTGAGTTTCACACAGTGACAGACTTTAAGCCCCAGTATTAGATCTGCACTCTGTACCAGCCAGAGAGAAGTCGCTGCAACCTTAATCAGTCACTCATGCAGCAAATTCATGTACTTCTGTTTAAGAAATGTTTGCTTTTATTACTATTTTGCCTTTAATAGGCTGAAAGCCACCGATAAGGTAGGGAAGTACTGACAACGGGCTGGACACATTATTGGTTTTGGTCTTCTCATTGGATTGTTGACAAAGAGGAAAATGTAAAGTAATGGCAGACTTACGCTTTAAGTTGGAAAGATGGTGCTATATTGGATTTTCTACTCTGAGTGCAAAGCAGCTGATTGTAATTACTGCAGTTTGAAAGCAGCTTGTTCCGTCCCTTTATGCCCGTTTTGTCTGAAACTTAAATACACTGAAAGTAACTTATTATGTACCTTGTTAATAAATGTTTTTTCACTCTTACAGTATCTCAGTTCTTAAAACGACTGTGATTGCTCTCTCACGACGCTGAGCGGTGTTTGTGCATCGAGAGGAACGGTGTTTGTTTTCATAATCGTTGCCAAATCCATGATGTCACCGGGTACTTTTAAGAGACTGCTTCCTGCTCTGATTGGCCCGCAGAGGCCGCGCAGTTGCCTGAAAAATGATGGCTTCTCCGTCTTTATTGTCCTCAGCAGAGATGTTGAGATCATGAGCCATGAGCTGTGTCATCTATTGCTCGAGGTGAAACATTGTCAACCCTCTCTTTGCCAGATTTCGAGTGATGATTTATAACAAAAGCACGGGGGTGAGAGCTAAATACGCCTGTCCAAAACCTTTATGTTTCACCTGCCGAGTGATTCACGTAACCTGACCGCTGATGCTGGATCAGGACTTTTTATTTTTAGAAGCTTCAGTGAAAAAGAGCCCGAGGCTACGCTTAGACGCACGCTGTGTTTTCTCGAGGAACGGATTCGTCTGAGCCATAAAGGAGCCATTCATTCATCTGACTTTTTTTTTTTTATTAACAAACCGGTAATGTGTTTACACACTACAGTCATGTATCAGACTGAGTCCTATTGTGGAGGTCTCGCTCAGAGAACAGTGTGGCGTCATTAAGAGGGGAAAATATTAATGACTGTTTCTTTAAGACCCGGCTCTGCACTGATGGAAAAAGAAGAAAAACAAAACCGGAATTCTGGAGCTGTGCTGCCGGGCCCACTCTCTTCCTTCCTGTCTGGGGCCCGAGGACACACATACACACACACACACACACACACACACACACACACACACACAGGCGCTCATGCCAGAGAAAACGGCTCCCTTTACTATGGGCCTCAACCAGACGGCCTGCCAGGAGCTGTAGTGGAGGAGAGGAGGGGCTGAAAGAGTGGGTTCAATAACTGCAAGTCTTGACACTGTGTGTGTGTGTGTGTGTGTGTGTGTGTGTGTGTGTGTGTGTGTGTACATGCATTATTTTTTGTGGGGACCAAGTTTAGTTTGAAACCCTGGGTGAGGACATTTCTGCATTTTGTCTGGTCCTCACTTAAGGTCAGACATTCAAAGAGTTGTTTGAGCCTTAAAATCTGTTTTAAAGGTGAGAATCAGGTGTAGGACACACACACACATACACAGCTGAAAGCAGTTGACAATCAGTCAACTCATCAATTAGTTGATTGGAAAATGAATTGAGAAACACTGTCAGTATTTGGGTTCGATGCTGTTGTTCAGTCACATTGGGCTGAGAGGGTGTGATCGTCATTTGCCGGATTTTCTGGCATTTTGTAGGTCAAATTGTTAATCAAGGAAGTAACTGGCTGATTAATCATTATCGGAAATCATTTTTAGATGCAGCTGTCGTTTAGTTGAGGGCAGGGCTGCTTTCAGGCCTCTCATTCATTTTAATGAGTCCAGTTTGTTTGGCGGTTGTGCCAACAAACTGGAATCGGACAAAAAAGTTGAACCAGATGCATCGGCCAATAAAATACAACATTCCTGGTGGATTACATTGTAACCTGAACGCTGCATTTCTGTTGTTTACCTGTCGATCATTGCAATTGTTGCGATTAAAGATTAAGTAATTGTTGTGGTTATAACTTTTCATATCCTAAAATTCTGTCTCAGAGGATTATATTTCATGTCTCGCTGATACCTGAAGCAATACGCCCCCCCAAAGCCCAAAGCCGGCTTAGGGATTTATGATGTTAAGGTTAGGGGCTTTAGGGAATGCATTATGTCAAAAAGAGACCTCACAAATATAGCTGTATAAGCTTGTGTGTGTGTGTGTGTGTGTGTGTGTGTGTGTACATGAGAAAGAAGAGGAGAAAAGAAAAGTTGGAGAGCAAGCCTCTGTAATATGTAGCCCATGTGTGGCCCACGTGTGTGTGTGTGTGTGTGTGTGGGTGTATGAGGGGGTTGGTCATCCTATGAGGAGAACATCTGGATATGTTTTTCCTGGTGTGCTGTGGTTGCTGCCACTGCTTGCCTGAGAGTGTGTCAGTGTGTGTGTGTTTTAGTGTTTTACTGGTTCAGTGTGTCAGGTTTTCGTCCTCTCCTCTCTGCTCCTCTTGGCTTTGTGTTTTCTCAAACATTGTGTTCTATTTTGACAAATGTGTGAGACTGAAATCATACCTGGCCACTCTCACTGCCAGACTGCTGCGCCCTGTTGCAGCAGGTGGAGGCTGCCATACATTCACTGTGACTGCACAATGAAAAATAACCGGTTTAACCAAAACATCTATTGCCAGTGTGTATTCTTAGAACTGCGAGTTGTAGTACTGTCGTCTGTGTTATATTTTGTCTTTGTTGGCCGTCGCTGAAACGACCGTAATAGTGTGGTTGCCGCCGCTCGGCGAGCTGAAGGGGAACTGGACATTTGTAGTTGTAGGAAAGAAATGAGAGGCGTTCTGAGGATACAAAATACACAGAACAGTTTTGAGGAACCACAGTAGAAAAACATAGAATAACCATGTACAAGAGTTTCCAGTGAGTCACAGCAAAGCAGGTGCACTATATGTTTTAACAAGCCCAAAGAGACACGGGGTAGACAAAATAACGTAAACACCCAATGTAAAAGTGCTCGAACCGTGCCTGAAGTTAATCACAAGTACAAATAGCTGCAAAAGTGGCTCATATTCACACAGACATGAGCTAACAAAGAAAGCCTGGAGGAAGACACATCATTTGTGTCCAGACTGCAGGTGCATTGTTCCAAAAATACTTTTTTTAACATCCTTGTCCTGCTGGCTCGGCTTCAAATGTGACGAGACTTCCCTGCAGATTTTCAAGTGACTTTTACCTGTAAAATATGTACGACTAAACGTGCTAAATATTCACAACTGACCCATGGGAGCTAAAGTTTGCCTTCTGGCTGTTCTACCATAAAGGCTGTTTGTGTGTTGTGTGACACCCAAAGTCAATGTTGATCTTTTCCTGAAGCTAACCAGGTAGTTTTTTCTGCCTAAACCTAACCAAACTGTGACTATGAAGTCAGCGAAGTCTGAAAATACAGTCATCATTGATTTTTGGCTCACACGGGACTCTAACCTCAGTCTACTGGGTCCAAGTCTTGTGCTTGACTGTTACAGCTACCTGTACCTGTTCCCTACACAGATTTTGTCCCTCTTTATTCTGTCACCTGATTCCTAAAAGCATTCTGGCAGAAAGCCCTGACGTCAGACTTCTCCCATAGCCTTCCAAATGGGCTTACAAGCCCAGCTATCATTTTCCAAATACACAAATTATAGGAAAACAATGCAAACAATAAAAAGTTTTTATGGTTTCGCGCACCAGGTTCAAAGATATCCGATCAAATGGTGTTCTCGCGGCGTGGTAGCCTGTGGGTTGGAGGTTACTAGCAGGCTATTTATCACAACAGAAGAAGCATCAGGATGTGGGTGGTCATCAACCACAGATGAACAAATAGATGTGTGTGTAGAAAAAATAACATATTGTGAGGGAAAAAGGCTCATGAATGCAAAGTCATATTAACGATATGAAACAGTCATATGTACGGGAAGTTTACTCGAGGTCTTCACGGCAGTTTTGTCACGTTTAAAGGAGGAGAACTCGTCTGAGCCTCGGTCCTGCCATGTCTTCTCTGACCACTGCTGGATTTGGCAAAACTCCCCAGTGCCTCATTTCCTGCTTCGCCCCTCCTCCCCCCTTGTCCCCCCTTTCTCTCCCCTCATCGCCTCCTACTCCTTCCCCCTCCGAGACTGAGCCGTGCTTGTCGGCAGGCGCTGAGGTTTGGCGCTCTGCTCCTTCAACCCACGCTTGGGCTCCGGCTCCAAAACCATCTTTTTTCCATTGGATCCCAATGGGAGTGAATGGACGGAGGCAGCGAGGTCCCATTTTTTTTCTTCCCTCTGTTGTACGATACAACAAAAAGGGGGTTTTAATGTTGTTGACCAACTAGACTGTTAAAGCAACCTGAAAAAGGAGCTGCAGTCCTTCTACAATCTGCTGCCGTCTTATCATATCTGAAGTCATTTCAGTGGACTGGACTCTCTACACACATCTATAATTTAAATGTACTAAATATACAGTTGGTACTGCTTCAGCTCTGAGATCCTTACGGTAGAATATGAACCTGCAGTGTAACCTGAATGCTCCAGTGTCAGCTCTAAATCACACATGACCTGTGGTGCCACAGCTCTGCACAGATACAATCAGTCCAGCGACACCTCAAGGTGTGTAGATGTGTGCTGAGTTTAGAATTGATGACCTACTTTACAACAGGCCAACCCATAAAACAAACCTGGTGATAACTCAGAGAACACCCGCCCCCTTTTCACAGCCTCACCTTAATGTCACCTGCCTCTGTGAAGCACACACACACACACACACCTACACCTACACACACACCTGTGCCTTAAGGAAGCCTTTCCAGAGAAATTTAGCTTTGTCATGTGTCCAAAAGCAACTTTGTTTTGTTTGTTTCTCATGAACCAAATAGCCGTTTTGTCTCAACAACATCCAACCCCGAGTCCCAAATGCAAAGGTCATTTATATGTCAGTTGCAATCATATAAAACACTGAAAACCTGCATTTTTTCATATTTGACAGACAGCAACAAGCTAATTTAGTCATTGTCAAATTGTTTCTGCACTGAATCACATAAAAACTGACACGAGTTCAATTTTAGAAACATAAATTGCTGTTTTTCATGGAAAAAGCACACATACGGCCAAAATGTCCACAGTGATCGCTGTAATTAATCATTTTAGCATTAAACCAGAACAAATAAACAGCCATAAATTAAGAGTGAACATTAATGACTCATTATGACTCATTATGGCATTAGGCTATGTGGGTCAGCGTCGAGCTGTGGAGATCTCTGCCATGACAACTTGACATTAGGCAAGAGGACGTGACATAAGCACAGCAGGCCTCATCTCAAGTGTTAATATGCTGTGAAATGATCTTCCAACAGTGTCATGAATCATTTACTTGACCTCAAGTTTATTATCAGTAACTGCGGTACAGTGCCTTGTAATTGAATATATCATTTAGTTTATCTGTACTGATGATCTCAGGGCTACGTGACCTGGGGGGGGGGACCAACTTTCAAAATCAGAGATACTGGTGAGAGGGCAGCACAGTGCCTGTCTTTGTACTTTAACAGCAAATATGTTGAAAGGCATTTCCACACTTGTTTGATTTACAAATTCAACAAAATCATTCTCTTAGCAGCCAAAAGTCTTTTTCGGACCTCAGCTGTGCAGCCCTAGACCCTGACCGGCAAACAGCACGACATGGAGAGAGGTTTCTATTCGTAATTACTGATGTTGAATTGAACACTTCTATCCAGAAGGATTTGGCTGCGGGGCAGCGCCACGGCATATGACTTTAAGTGCCCCCATGTCCACAAACATGCCAGCAGAGATCAGAGGATTAGAGGTTTTTTAAAGTGGTCACATTTTCCAGTGTTATAACATGGTCCAGTTACCGTATAATAAACTCTTTAAACTTCAGTATCTGCCAAGCGTTTTCAGCATCGTGACAGTTAGCTCTCTTTGATTGTGTTTTATTGCATTTGACAGTGTAATAACTGTTTATTATTTGAAGCCTGCTGTGCTATGTTTATGCTAAGCTAACGGCAAGTGCCAAGCTGTCATGACAGATCAATAGAGCATCGAACGACTTTGCATTGAAAGTGACTGGAGCTGTTAGTGTAGATCTAACTCGATTAGTCAGTCATCAGAAAACTGAATGTAATTTGACTTTGATAATTCATTAATCATTCAAGTCATTTTTCAAGCAAATATGTGTGTCAAACATTCACTGGTTCCGTCTTTTCAGTTCTGATTATTTTGAGCTGTTGGACAAAACAAACAATGTGAAGATGTCAACTTGGATTTTGGGGCATTTTTTACCCTTTTCTGACGTTTTCTGGACCAAACTGTTACAGATAAATAATTAATAATGAATATAATCATTAGTTGGATCCTAAAAGTGACAATTTCACACAATCACATCAGTCAGAAACATTTCATTCATTCACATAACTCCACAATCATGAGACTCCATGTGTGACTCTGTTTTGTGCCCTGTTAAAGTAAAATCTTGTGTCTGTCACTGTGCTGGCGCTGTACTATCATGAGCTGTTTGCCAACTCACATCGAACCTGATTCACAAACTGATTTTTCACACCCACGTATGGCAATTATATCACTGAATCTTGGCATTCGGATCTTTTCTTATATTTATGTAACAGCAGTAGTTATGAGGTCACTTGTATGTGCTTTAAAATTACTGGACTGATTTTGTGTTGATGTTGCTGTGAGTCAACTCCTGCCGGTCTGGAACAAGCTGCAACAGCGAGGAGGAAAGTGAAAGTCTTCATGAGATGGAACAGATCGCTGGCATGTTATTTGGCCACCTTTGGCCATCTGTCTTTATGGCCCTGCTTCTCAGCCGTCATAGTAATATAATGGAGTGAGGCTGAAGATATATGTGTGTGTGTGTGTGTGTGTGTGTGTGTGTGTGTGTGTGTGTGTGTGTGTGTAAGAGAGACTGCGTTAACACACGATGACTCACCGCAGTGTTTTTACAATTTGGTCTACATAGGTACAGTGTATTTGCTCTGCAGGTTGATTAGATGGAGTAGGCGGAGTGAAGTTATGGGTGGTTTAAAAAAAGATTTAAATGTTCAAATAAAGAGTCAAACTGAATTAATGTTGCTTTTGTTGAATTGGTTCGGTGATTTATTAAATACTCACTCAAAGTGGGGACGAAACCAGTCGACGTGTCTTCTGGATGAGCTCCAAAGAAAAGCAGAGTGATTTTGAGGACAGGATGGGTGGCTCAGTTTTAGGGTGGATTTCTAGCATTAACTCTTTGATGGATGGTGGGTCTACCTTCTCCATTAAGGTTGGTAGATTTGGAGCACCTTTTGGTAGCTGAATGGTGAAGATTGAATGAAAGAAGTGTTGATCCAAACCCAAATCCCTTACCTTTCTGTCACAACCATGCCTCTTAAAGATCATGTTCAGATGCAAATGATTTGATGAGGCAACTAAAAGCACTTCAATAAACCAAAAGACAGAAAAAAAGAAAAAAACTTGATTTGGTTAAATATTGAACCAAAAGACTTGACAAGAACCTACGTGATAACAGCTCTTTGAGGCTGCATTTAGCCGCAGGGTGCTTTTGCTTAAAAGCTAACGTCAACATGCTAACATGCTTGCATTGACAAAGCTAACATGCTGATTTTTAGCCATTATGTTCACTATGTTGATGCACTTAGTTTAGCGTGTTAGCATGTTAACATTTTCTGGTTTCTGGTGTCTAAGTCCTGTTCTTTATCAGCCCAAAGTCCTCGGTATGCTTCATACAAAGTGCTTGTCAGAGCGTCTAACAGTGTCTGAAACTCCCCGCGCACATTTTTCCTCTTGAATTCTAAAGATTTGTTGCGTCTCGCTCAGATACAGTATATTAACACTTAACTTTAATGTGGTTGTATGAACTTGTTCATTTTAGGTGTACTGTGACTTTAAGGATGTCACACTACCAAGATTGGACAAAAACATCGCCAGTGGATGTGATACAGGCAGGAATTACACTACCTCCAAAACATATTTGGTAAATCAGATATGCCAAATGGGATGATAGCTTAGCAAAAGGGATGGCACTCGTAAAGCCCTCACAATCATTAATGCTTTGTTTCATTGTTTTTGTCTGTCACGATTACTGCTAAGACAGAGGGGATTCAACTCAGACGTACATTTGGATGAACTGACTTCCATCACTGCTGCCTCCATCTCACGCTCTCTCCTTTTCTGTGTGTTATGTCAGCCTCTATCTCTCTCTGTCATTCCCGCTTGGTCTTTAATAATGAATTCAACTGAGGGATTTCTCTATGGCTCACAGACTGCTCACAGTTCACAGCGTAAGCATGTGTTCACCACTCTTCAATAGGCACACCCACACACCAAATAAAATATACACTTACATACACACACAGCCACACTTGGACTGTCTCTTGGAGTCGTGAATTATTCATAGCAGTCGGTGCTCACACACTTCCACTGAAGACATCAGCATTAACACTGGCCTCTTTTTCACTTTGTGCATGCTGAGTCCTCCACCAGTTCACCCAGCAGTCTCTCTCCAGATGTTTCACTTTTGGTTCAAAGCGTTTTGTAAGGTTATTGCTTGAAATGCACATGACCCACAATTGCTGGAGAATAACACCTAAATAATAATGATGAAATAAAGAAAACTTTAGGCGTATGACACAAGAGCAAATGACATTGCTGTCTGAAGCAGAAAGGCACTGTTGAACTGTGATGCAATGCAGTTCAGTACATATATTGTGCTATAATGCAGCATAATAGCCGTCTGTCAGGCTTGTAATTTTCTATTCAAAGTCGTACGAGCACCTTGCAAAATTAAAGTTCAATCAGTGTAAGTTACCATTTCTGGAAAACTTAAGCATTCCAGTCTCATTACCTGCATGTGTTAGTGATTACTGAATAGATACAAATCACAGAGCAGCTGAACAGAGACAGACAGACAGAATGCCTTGATACATTTTCCAGCCCTGTTTTTTATGTGTTGGCGACCTGCATGTTTAGGGGCAAAGGAAACACCAGAGGAAATGCCAGTGTTAGCGTGGGAGAGGGGTGGCCACCTCACTACATCACTGAGGTGAGTGGGTTTAAACCACAGTCTGCCTTAAAGAGACCTCAGACAAAGACATGAAATGGAGCGTAGTGCCAAGTTGGTATTTTCTGAGTTTTATTTCAGAGGAAAGGAGGAGAATTTACATACTCATCACAGTGTATATGCAGCTTATTTGGATAATAATAATAATTATTGACAAAGTAAGAGATTAAAGTGATTTTATTCATAGCATAGTTCTATCAGAAAGTGCTACAATTGCTGTCTAATGAACAGGTACACTCTAGTGAAGTTTAAATCTCTGCAGAAGCTTGAATCAAGAACATTTTAATCTGTGGGGGGAAAAAAAGACGTTTTGGAGCTCTTCCACCGAAAATGAATGGGAGACTTTTTCTGTATACTGGATACAACCCAGGGTGATTTTCCAGGGATATGGGCAGATTTTCTGCTTCAGAAATTATCAGTTTAATGCTGTTCATGGGTAAGAAAGCCCAGACAAGTCCACAGAGATCAGATTAATCTCCCATTCACTGTCAGAAGTGCGCTTTGTGTGTGAGGAGAGACGCATTATAACAATACTACAGCCATCATCCATATTTTTACTTTTTTTTCCAGAAGAGGATGAAATCGTTTTTTGTCTTATTAGCTGAAACAGCATCTTAAGCTTCAAGCCTCTGATTGGGCGCTTCCAATGATAGCCACACGGGCCACTGTTGCTAAGGGATGTGCTATCAAAGTCTGTGGCATCTTAGCCATGTAGCTATGCACAGCATTGGTACAAAACTTTTTTTCCCTTTTAAACAAGCCCACTTGACAACAAATTAAGCTGTCTTTTGTCCCTTAGGAGGACCACTTGTGCAGTTGTAGTCCCTTATAGTGTAGTATAGTATAGAACCATAAAACGGAGCATGGAGGTGTTGCCATTGTGGATTGTTAGCATAACGTACTGTAATTGCTACGGGTACAACAGTTTTTGTTCCATTGTGTTCATCATTTTCACACTCAGAATTTGGATGTTCAGATTAAGTGCGGTGCACTGGTAAGCGATTTTGGACACAGTCCTAGTTAGCCAAGTTCGCTGACGTTAGCTCAGGATGGACTCTAGCTAGCATTAACTGTCTCTTCCAGGGGTCCAGTTGTGATAGCAAATTTCCAAACCCTTCTGTGCCTCTTACTGGCTTATCGATACTACCCTAACCCTAACAAATCATAACTCCTCATGCATAAATCTAACCAACCCAACCAAGGAAGGCAATGAGTACTAGCCAGTCAGAGGCAGAACAGGGCTGATTGTTCACTCGCCATCATAGGATTCGTAATTTAACATTGAGGTAATGACAAATGATCAGAAAAAGATCAGTAGTCCTGCTCTTTAATCAATTATAAGCAATGGCTAACAGTGTTAGCCTCCAGCTGGTAAACTGCCTATTTGTTACTGTCACTCAAATGATAACCTATTTTTAGTGTTCGTCCACATACGTTATATAATTAGCAGTACCGATATCGTCAGTTGTACCAAAAATTCACTCCCCCATTGGAAAACACTAATTTAGGAAGCACTATCACATTTTTGATTAAATAAGCACACAAGTCAGCACAAACAACACAGATATTTACACTGACTTCTTAGCAAAAATGAATTCTTTTAAGATTCAGAGCATCTGAAAGTCTGAGAAACTAGTTTTCCAGGCTGGACTTTCCCTTCAGGTGCAGTTTAGGTGGATGCGGAATAGTGCAGCCACTGGACAAAAACAGCTCCTCGTCTGTTGTGTCTAAATCTCGGCAAAGACAACATCTAAGCCCCCCCAAATCTTCACATAATAAGCTGCATCTTTGTCCTTGTTTGTTAGGTTCTGCATGGATTTGTGTAATATTTTTGGTAGGTGGCTTTTCATTCAGAGAAACAACATTTCATTCAGAGGAGGAAGCTCTGTTCCAGCTTTGAATTTACAAATGGGACTAAGGGACTGTGCGCTCATCTCAACACCATGGCTCAGGAAATTACGTTACCATTAGATTTAAAATGGAATTAAGGGCTCTTCCATCAGGTAAGAGGGGGGATTTTTTTTTCCATCAATGAAAGATGACTGTGTCAACAGCGAATAGATTCATATTGCATATATTGCCTTTTCTGTTTGAATAAGTTATACTGTATGGTCATATTTCTTTACAGCGTGGGTGCTCCTCATATTCTGCTTCAATATGAGAATAATGAAGCTTAAAACCCTTAAAGTGCAGTGGTGTATGGAGGAGGGTAATTTTCTAAAAACTTGACGGTGTTGACATAGACTAGAGGTATTGTGAAACAGGGAAATGTGTGTACATAGACAATCTGAAAGCTTCTGTGCTTTCCAGAATGGCAGATTAAAGGCTGTTGATGCATGTGTGAGCAAGTAGACTCACAATGGTGGCTAAAGCTGCTGATGAGTTCATGTCTTTTGTGCAGATAGTGGTGAATATATCCTAATCTTTCCATAAGCTTATTTGTCTTTGTTCTGTTTTTATTATGTAACTCATCCGGGTTGGTACTGTACATCCAACATTTGTGAAATCTTTAAAGATACTGATAATGTGTTTTCTTAATGAGCTTCTAACTTTGAGCGAATGGCCCCACATGGACATGCTTTTTTTCCCAGCAGAGTTTTAGTTATTTTAAAACTACAGATTTGATCTTTTTACTGGTTTGAAGTGGGCGGGGATTTGTCGGAAAAAGGTGATGTCATGCACTTCTGGGCACCAATCAGGGCTTAACAATAAACTGGATGACAGTTGTGGGGGTGTTTGCTTTGTTTGCAGCCTCAAACGAATCTGATCAAACCCCACCCAAATCGTCCTGATGCAGCAGATGAGCTGAGACTTAAATCCTCCTTACAAAAAACTTAAGAATGTTTTTTTTTCCACACTTGATTGTTGCACATTTAGTCATGAATGTTAAAGTTACAAAAAACACTCAACAGGTTCGAGTGTGTCACGCTAGTAGCAGCTAATGCAGCCTCAAGTCCATGAATATATGAAGAGAGCTGGGACCACCTTTGCTGCCAAATTGTTCCAGTGGCCACTAGCAGTACTACAACAAAAAAGACATTGTCCCCATAGACCACAATGGGCATGTCAAGTCAAGTGACATCCCCAGAGACAGTCCGGAGACGTATCACATTTCATGTAACTCCCTCTGGAGCCCCCAAAGCACTTCATACAACTCTTACTCACATATGCAGTAGTACTCCCCAAGACCCGTAAACAGACTGTGATGTGTAAAAATGGTGAAGTTTCCCGCTCAGGACCCCTTTATGTTCTGTGATTTTGGGCTCTGGGAGAAACATGGTGAAATATGTGACTGTCAATCAGGTGGTGGTCTTAGATCCTACTGTGAGACATGTCCACCCACACATTGTAACAATCACTCAAGTCGGCCAATGGGAATACAGCATGAAATGATGGAAAATACACACTGAGCTAGCATAATGCTACTGCTAATGCCACTGATGATACTATGCATGATGGTGTTTTGTTTACTACTGGAGAGCAGTTAGACAAACACACACACAGAGTGGCTACACACTCTCTAAGAGGGCCTGTTGTTGTCCATGAAGGGAGTGGAAACACAAGAGCCCTAAAGTGTGTGTGTGTGTGTGTGTGTGTGTGTGTGTACTTGTGTGTATGCATGTATGTATGTGTCTGTGTTTTGTTAGTGAGTGTGTGCGTTTGTGTGTAAGTCGCTGGCAGGGATAAAGAGCCATTGTCTGCAGCTGGTGCATCCCCCACTCCTCCTCTCTGCAGCTGTGAGGAAATCAAACGCTCCTCTTTTCCCCCTCTCTGCTTCTGTCACAACCTGCTGATGCCTTATTAGGTCATTCATGGTGAGACGTAGTGATGACCCAGTGATGGTTTGTGTAGCGTGGCAGGTACACCAGCACCGCGGAGCAGCTACAAACAGGAAAAAAACTCACCAGCATTAGTCAGAATAAACTTTATTAATACAGCAGTTACAAAATACTTTATATGCCAAATAAAACAATTCAGCATTACAGTTAAATAAAATCAGGCAAATGAAAGTACACATAAATAGAATAAAACACCCAACAGTTGAATACAGTAAAAATAGTAAAACACATGAAACATATTAAAAATGATCCGCAGGTTTCTGACAGCAGAGTCAAATGTCTGAGGATGTATCAGCTAGACAGAAAATTTGATCAAACAACAGTAGTTGTGATCTACAAGTAGTTTAAAGTCATGCATCAAGCATGCCAGATGTTCACGAGTTTCTCGTCTAAGATGCGAAGATTTGCTGTTTTTCTCTGTTTTTCCTCTGAACATCTTCACTCTTAGAGGATCGGTAGCAATCACCAAGGTGAATATGTCATCCTGGCTTGGCTATGTGTATTGTGATATGCATTTTTCCCTTTTTATATTTTAGATGAAACAATCAGCTAATCAAAAGATAAATAAAACTTGACAATGAAACTAAATTAATAGCTGCAGCTGTGCGTGGCCTCGGACAGCGAGGCGGCCTGACTCACCCTGAGCTGGATGATCTGGATGATATCGTGTTATCATACATTTGTCTTGCCAGACAGTCGATGGAAAAGACATTAATTGTTACGGTTCCAGCTGCGGTGGGAGAATCATTCTGAAATGCACACATCAACAAAAAGAGCCCACAGAGAGCTGAATGCTGCTGGAGGAAGAAACACGGTTCCTATCTGCATGTTACAGCTTCTGCTTTATGTGCACTTTGTTGATGTGTGAGCGTCAGAGGCTTCAGTGGACACTTTCATTTTGTGCAAACACGGTAAGGAAACGTTTGTATTTGACATCTTACAGTAAAATGCATTTTGCCTTTTTCTCATATCCGCTTCTAAATATTTTATGATTTATTCTCACGCAGCTCTGAATTTGAACTGAATTTTATTAAAATCGACAAAATCCCAACAAAACTTCTTCAAATACACAATGTGGTACTTCAGCTGTGGTGTCACAGAGAGACCAACTGAACAAACAGGAGTAAAAATTAGCTGTCGCTGTGAGATAAAGACGCTCTCACACTTTGAAAATAGGTCGAGTAGATTTAGGCCGTTTTGCCACTCGATTAGTGCTGTGTAGTTAGAGGCTAAAAGCCAATTTTCAGATCGGCATGTGTCCAGTAATTGATTAGTAAGCCGTTGTGGATGTGTGATTGTAGTGAGAGAGATCAGCGGAAGATTAACCACTTCCTGTGCATGAGGCCCATTATTCTGAGTTACACCTCTGTGCTCAGGTAAGTCACTAAAACACTGAGTTCATCATGCATTAAACGTAATAAATGATCAGGACGCTGAGGACAACACCTGAACCACAGCTAAACTGCAGTTCTCTGCGGTTGAGTTACACACTCATGGTTTAAGTGGGAGGACTGTGGAGATAGACACCAAATTACTTGAAGAGAAAGTACAGCTTACTGCTCATCATAAGTAATCCATGTATTCATTGTTTCCCTGTGTGCCAATGCAAAAAAAGATGTGTGGATCTTGTCTGGTGAGGAACAAAAATACAGAATACCTGTAAAGATGCATCTGTGAGCAGTACACTGAGTATTACACTGTTTCTGAGTGTGTCATCATGTTTGAACACTTATTGTCAAACAAGCCTTAAAACAGCAAACATGGGAACATCCCTCAGGTACCACCTTCACGATTCAGTCTGGCAGCCCAGTCTGTTTCTGTTTAAAAAGGCTTTTTGTCTTTTATCCATTCCTGTCGAAACTCACAAGATGCAAAGCTTTTATTAACAGTTTCACCTGTACAAAAGATTAAGATCTGTGTTAGAAAATATCTGTTTCTTAATTAAAAGCTGAGCGTCTGTGCACTTCAAAACTTCAGGCTCTGAGATAACTACGACTCCCATGATGCATTTCAACAAGGATCTGAACTGCTTTGAAGTAGCAGTCGCTCTGGTTTGCATCTCTGATTTGCTGCTTCTCCATGGCAACAACAACAGAGGGCTCATGGGTATTGTAGTACTTGCAGCAGGAATTGAATTGAAATTAGTAAAACTTGTGATCACCACATAATCCTGTACAGTTCTGGAATCATCCAAGAGAGTCCTGGGTTTCTGTGTTTGGTAACAGTGACATCATAGCATCACCACATGGGCCATTTAGTGACTGTCCTGAAGCTTTCTATCAGATCACATGGTTTTCATCAGCAGATGGTGTTCGCCCAGCTGCCATCAATTTTTCATCTTTCTGAGCGCTTTAAGGATGTGTCTTTTTGGATTTTAATTACAGACATTTTCACAACTTGACTCATAAAAGACCGAATAAAACCACTCTGTTAACAGAAATAAGAGACTACATGAGGTCCTGTACCATGAAGACTCACCACCTCGAGTCAAGCGTGTCATTCAAACTTATACTATACTGTACAGACTATCAATGAATGGTTATGAATGTCATGAAAACGCTCCTGTGAGTCCTCAGCAGCTCTGCGCCTTTAAATCTCTGCGCTCCTCCCTCCTCTCAATGACAAGCCCGCAGAGCCTCTTTAACGCATCCAGTGGAAATGACAAACCAGAGGCGCTCCACGGGCCAGCGCGTCAAACACTTACGATAATCATGGGCTTTAGCCGCAGCAACTCATCCCAAACTCGCATCCTGAGACACTAACGAGGCGTCTTTGGGCCGTTTCGCTGGTCTGCGGACGCGTCAAAGTTGGAGCGGACATCGCCAAATGGACGTCGATGGACTGGCATGAAACCTCCACTTCTATCGGACTGAAGGAAGGAGGGAAAGAAACCTCTGCATGTTCAAGTTTCCTGCTCCGACCACAGGGGCATCGGTGCGTGCGTGTTGGATGTTGGTGCGTGTGTGGAAGTGTGTTTCGGGTGCGTGTGTGTGCGCGCCCGCAGGAGCAGCAGCAGGAGCAGCGGCGGCGGCGGCGGCGGTGGTGGCCGCGGGAAGGGAAGTTTAGCGCCGTGATTTTTCTTCTTTGCCTCTTTTCCGCTGTGTCGTTTTTCATGTCACAGCAGGGGACAGGCGGATTAACGTTTCCCTGATGAGAATTAATCATCTGTGGAGAGGCTCTGTGATCGTGACTATGATGATGATGGCGAGTAAGAGCGTGGAGTGGCTGCAGGAGGAGCTGGAGTCCGGGGCCAGCTCCCTGCTGCTGCTGGACTGCAGACCCCATGAGCTGTACGAGTCCTCGCACATCGAGTCGGCCATCAACCTGGCCATCCCGGGCCTCATGCTCCGGAGGCTGAAGAAGGGCAACCTCCCCATCCGCTCCATCATCCCCAACAACGAGGACAAGGAGAAATTTGTCAAGCGGTGTAAGACTGACGTGGTGGTCCTGTACGACGAGGCGACCCCGGAGCGGCAGGAGTCCGGGCTGGGGAGCTCCGTGCTGGGGCTGCTCCTACAGAAACTGCGGGACGACGGGTGCAAGGCTTTCTATCTGGAGGGTAAGATCAGGCTGCCTTTAACTGTGATGGTGTGGATCCGCGTTGTAGTCCCTTTAATTCATAAAAAACCTCACTCCGGATCCGTGCTTTCAAGCTGGGCTCCAGCAGAAAGGCAATTTGTTTGATTTCACGCTGATTTAATTACAGGACATGCATGCGGCTCCTCTGAAGGGGCCACTCTCACCAAACGGCAAAGAATTAACGCTAAAACAACAACAATAACAATATAAATCTGATTGATCTCCCCTGCTATGATTACAATTAGGGGTACTTTGATAGGATTTTGTCTCTGGTGTCTGATTTTGGGTTTGGAACAAAACGTTTTAGATTTGGGCGCTTGGATGATTTTGGGTAAAACGCATCTTCACATTTGACAAGCTGTTATTATTAGCAGCTACAAAATGGCATTAGATATTATAAAATAATTTTTAGGGGTGTTTAATTGTCACAGTGTGGCGACAGTTCAAATAAATCCAGCTGTTATCATCCCTCCACACATTAAAGTTTCTCTCTTATTTATTATTTGTCTCCTAACGACGCAGCGTTGGATTGATGTATTATAATAATTGTTATTATCACAGTTATTCTAATAGATAACGTCAGCTGCACTCATGTGAATTCATAATGAACTTTGAGAGAGCACTTCCTTCACTTATTGTCTTTATTTTAATTCTTATCTGGACAGAATGAATCATCGGCCAATCAAAATCCGCGTTAAACAGCGTCCCGTGTCTGAACACCCAGAGCCGGGTTCAATATGTTTTCAATTAAATGCTGCAGAAATGGCCCCGCCATGTTGTGCTCCTTCAGGAAAAGACTGGCTTTTTTTTTTTTTTTTTTTCATGAATGAACAGGGAAGCGAGGAGACGACGACGCACTCGGACTGATCCTCCAGCACGACAATAAAATTTATTATCATTATTTCTAATTTAAAGGGGGAAAAAAGCGCTGGATGGACGCACAAAACATGGCAGCCTTAGACAGTCGCGTTTGATTTCCAGAGAAGCGTGGAAATGTTTGACTGGAGTCTCAAGCCGAGCTGCCATTCACAAAAAGTCCACTGAGCTGAGCAGTGAGAGCTGCTGCTGCTGCTGCTGCGGCGGCGGCGGCGGCGCTGAGTGTCCTGCTCTGCTGCTGATCCTCCCCAGGGCTCAGCTTTTCTCAATGGAGCACATCTGTCCGCATGTTTGCCTATTCACAGCGACGCAGATATGCTCCTGTTGTCTGTCACATCGGTGTGTGATGCAGCAGCACCTGAAAAGATGGTGCATCATCCGCATTTTCATCCGAATCTTTTGGGGTTTTTATTCAGTTATGAGCCCATGTCATGGTGGAGATAGTGAGTTTAGTGAGGTTTATGATGTGTTAGGCTTCATGTGGGTTAGTGTGAATGAAAAAGGGATGTGAGGTGATGTAGATAATGAATTGACTGTGCTATAATGTGTGTTTAATTGTTCTTGTCATTTATCAACATCTTTATCTTTGTCTAAGCACATTTTATTTAAAGTTTCATTCTTATATTCCCGCCAAAGGTAAACCTCTTCTCGTTCAGGTTCATGATCCACCTCTTGTATCCTGCAGACTTGACATTCAGACCTCTGCCTGTAGTCTGTGAAATGATCCTCTGGGCTTTACTTTAATATTGACCCTTGTCCTCGTCCACCAGGGGGCTTCAACAAGTTCCAGTCGGAGTACCCTGAGCACTGCGAGACCAATCTGGACTGCTCCTGTCCCAGCAGCTCCCCGCCAGCCTCCGTCCTCGGCCTGGGAGGACTCCGCATCAGCTCCGACTGCTCGGATGGGGAATCTGACCGCGAGCCGGGCAGCGCCACAGAGTCAGAGGGCAGCCCGCTCCCCAACAACCAGCCAGCGTTTCCTGTCCAGATCCTGCCGTACCTTTACCTGGGCTGTGCCAAAGACTCCACCAACCTGGATGTTCTCAGCAAGTATAATATCAAGTACATCCTCAACGTGACGCCCAACCTGCCCAACATGTTCGAGCATGAAGGGGACTTCAAGTACAAACAGATCCCCATCTCCGATCACTGGAGCCAGAACCTCTCTCAGTTTTTCCCCGAGGCCATTTCATTCATTGGTAAGTAAGGGTGGAGGGAACTCAGTTTGTGTCTGTGTGTGTTTTACATCTCATCTCTGTGGTGACTTTTGATCATCAATCAGTCTCAATCAATCAATCAATCAAAATAATGAAAAATACAACAAGGTGACGTCTTCAAATGTCTCATTTTGTCCAACCAACCTTCCAAATATCAACCTTCCATTTACGAGGAGAGAGACGAACGTAGAGTGTAGTCTAAAAAACATTTAACTTTGTGTGGCATGAATATTTTCTTTTGTTAATCATCACAAGAGCCATGGAATTTAATCATGGGGGCCCGACCTCCAGGCTGGGAACTAGTGGTTTTTTTCTACAAAATGTCAGAAAAAAATACCGATCACATTTCCCAAAACCCAAAGCAGTGTCTTAATACAAAGCCCAAAACTCAGTCTTGTAGTCATTTTACAGTTGTATAACAATATCAAATGACTATGATCGGAGGAGCTTGTACCATCAAAAAAAAAAAAAAAATCAATGCACTTTATTAGAGAACAAAGAAAAGCAGCAAATTTTCACATTTGAGAAGTTGAAAGTGAAATATTTGCTAAAAAAATGACTGAAATGATCAACCAATCCATTAATCGACAGCTGACTTCAGCACTAGCTTTGCTGCGTTGTGTTCTGTGTTCTGTGAGTCTGTCCTCCATTACTCAGTTTGCCTGCATTTATCCCACATTTTAACCATAAATCACAAAAAAACAGATATTTTTGTGGAAGTTTTAAACAGAATTAGTTGGAAATGTTCTTAAAATTTTATTCTGTGAGCTGAATTTCGGCCGTCAGCTGCATGCGTTCTACTGCACCTGATTAAATATGAATTCACAAACTATAAAGTTTTGAATAAAACATGGACACGGATTCTTTGAGAATGGGATCATACTGAAACCACAACATCTTTAGCCCCCGTCTCGTCCCGTTTTCAGCATTTCCCATTATTCCCATCATTCCCATCATTCCTCCTGCCCGAATTCCCAGAGCGTGAGTAAATTCCCTCTCCGATGAGCCCACGAGAGTCTTTGTGCTTCTTGGATTGTCCAGACTTTTTCTAGACAAATGTCTGTGCTTAGGTGGGAGGAAGTGTGACATATGCCAGAGCGCAGAGGTCGTGGCAGATTTGGGTCATGCTGATGTTAAATGGTGCTGTGTGGTGGGCTGTAATGCGCAGGGATTACATCAGGCCTTTTCTGTAACAGCAGGCTAATTGTGGGTAAAGAAGAGAAGCTGGGACTGAAAAGGAGATCCAGATGTGACCTCGCGCTGTTCTGTCATAATCTGCGGATTCCTGAAATAACTGAAATGATCAAACAAACGTTTTTGATGCACTGAGGAATGTAGAGAGGGAGGAATCAGATGTTTTCTGGCGTTTTAACAGCCTGAGAAATTGACAGTTCTTGTGTTGTAACACATTGAAATGATGTAATGCTGCGCACATGCACAATCTGAAGATCAGTTCAGAAGGGATTAACTCTGAGTCCTATGTGTCGTTGCTCTGGGTCTCCCAATGAGGATTTCTCTTGGCCCCGTTTATTGTGGAACGTGAGTACACATCACATATAAATTTAATTCGGCATCCGCTTGGCAGCCTGAGCTCGTGAGCCAACTGACCCCAATCCTCCAAGAGAATGAGGAGAGGAAGGGAGAGAGAGAGAGAAGAAAGAAAAGAAGCACTTAACTCTCGCTCTAATGGCCTGTAGTGATGCAAGCGCAAGAGCTGGAAACTGATAGAAGGTGGATGGATGGAGCCTGTTAATAATGTAAGATGTTTTTTTTGTTTTTTTATTCAGGTTTTTCTGCAGATTGAGAGCTAGGAGGCAGAATGACTTTGTGCTGTCATTGAGAAAGGTCATCCAGGATTAAAAATATGACATATTTCACATCTCGTTCTCAGATATCTCGTTTTATGACACCTTATTACTGTAAATCTCTGTGAAGCAAGGCCAAGTGACTTTCAGTGGAACAGCAACCGTGATGATATAATGTGATGTTATCGGTCTGTAAATGTCTAAATGAATGAGTCTAATTTAGCTGTAATTAAATACTGATGAAATACGTTGAGTTGTAAATTGGAGTTTTACACGTGAATAGTTTTGTCTCATTATGAAAAAGGCAGCTTTTAATCCCGAATTATGACTCACGACTAAATCTGCAACAATCCAATTTAACATCAGAAGCATTTTTAGGTATCGTTTCACACGCAGAAAACCCTCCAGTCTGATCAAAGAGTGATTCGGCTTTTCCAGCTGGGCCCTGCCAACGTCAAACCACTGAGGAAAGAAGAAATGTAGAAATGTGTCGTGTGAAACCAAAACTGTCCCAACTTTGGCAGGAAATCGTGTGTTCATGCGGATATCTTCACTCTCAGGAACAGACTTATTGAGATAATAGGGTTGCAGAGCCTTTTAATGTATCTAGCATGTTGATAGAAAGTTCATTGTAAGTTTGTTGTTACTTTAGCAGCAGCATGTCCTCCTGGGCCCCATATTACATTAAACAGTAAAATGTAGGTTTTAAAAGTCTAATCCTCATCTTTTCCCCTCTTTTGTTCTTTCCCTTCACTCCCGTACTCCTCCTCCTCCTCTTCCTCAGACGAGGCGCGCTCCAAAAAGTGCGGCATCCTGGTGCACTGTCTGGCCGGGATCAGCCGCTCGGTGACCGTCACGGTGGCCTACCTGATGCAGAAGCTCAACCTGTCGCTCAACGACGCGTACGACTTTGTCAAGCGGAAAAAGTCCAACATTTCCCCCAACTTTAACTTCATGGGCCAGCTCCTGGACTTTGAGCGGACGCTGGGCCTCAACAGCCCCTGCGACAACCGCTCGACCTCCCCGACGCATGACCAGCTCTTCTTCACCACCCCGACCAATCACAACGTGTTTCAGCTGGACACACTGGAGTCCACATGAAAATTAGACGGGGGACTGTCCCTTTTCTCGGAGGTCATCGTGGTGTTGCGGTAACAAGCGGCTGCACTGGAGGGAAGCAGCCGGTTTTAATGAATGTTTTAGCCTCCCGGTGGCTCGTCGTCAGAGAGCCTGGCCACGGAGCAGCGTTGGAGGGACGGGGGAGGTCATCGATGCCACGTTAAAAGGGGAAAGGGGAGTTTTTTTTAACCCAGAGGGGGAACTGACAGACGGGTTTACACTGGCGTCCTCCTCAGAGTTGCTTGAAATCGAGGAAGGAAGAGCCCCGATCAACTTGTCTTGTAACGGAGACCCGAGGAGACTTAACTGACTGAGAGACTGAGTGGCGGCGGTGGCGGCGGCGGCAGCAGGACAGACAGCTTCATACAAAGATGGGAGCGTGGAAAAATCTACAGCACTCGATTTATGAGACAACAACATCCTCTCTGTCTTTCTGTCTCGGCTCTCGAGAGCCGAGCTGACTGGTGCCAAGTGGAGAATCTGGGATTTACTTGTAGGAAATCTCGCTCTACTGAATGTAGAGTTTTATAAACCAAGGAATTAACACACACACACACACACACACACACACACACACACACACACACACACATAAACAAAGTATGTATGTTTGTACTGTATGTTAACGTACAAAATGTATGGGCAGTCCTTAACAAATTCAGTATGTCTATATGCATTTTTGTATATTTTTGTGTACATTTACGCACAAATCTATACCTTATATGAATATATACGCATAGAAATCTTATCTATCCAATCCAATAATGGCTTAAGAGAATGTAAAACTAAAGATGGGGGATGGGTGTGGCGACGCCAACAAAGAGGAACGTTGTTGTGATATTTGTCTTCTTTTTTTTTTCCTTCTTAGTTTCGTTTTCCTTTCAGGTTTGTAATGACCTAATGCAGTTTGCACAGTGGTGTAGCCATTGACTTGTTGGCACTTGGAGCCAGTGCTTGGAAGCAGCAGGCAGATAAAGAGACATTCAGACAAGAGGAGCGTAGAGGAGAGGCCAGTCCCAGGCTGCGACGAGTCCCGACAGCTGCACAGCGGAGTGGGGAGGGAGCCGGAGCTGGGCCCCGGAGCAGAGGACGCGGTTCAGGGGTTAGGGGGTTGGCGCTGGGAGGTGGGGTTAGGAGTTATCAGTTGAATTGCAGTTGGGTAGATTTGACATTTGGCCAACTGGTTTCAAGTGCAAGTTCCCAGTTCCTGCTTCCTTCCCCTTATGACTGTTCATCCAGTTGCCTAACAAGAAGTACCAGTTGTTTCCACCAGCTGTTTTGATTATTTCAGCCGTTTGTTTCATTTCAGTCAGACATGAACTCTGATGTGGTTATTTCATCACAGCATGTAACGGCTCTGGCTTTCGTACTTTGAGGCTTGAATGAGAGGTCAGGGTCGGGTGGGTGCTAAGGCAGTGTTAACATTTCTGAGCAACTTTTTGGGCAGCTTATCTTAGCAACCGTGGGCGAGGAAGTGCCTCAACACTATTACCTTATTCTTTTCACCTAAGAGGAAGGTCGTCCTGTCTTTGGTCCCTCTTAGGACCCAGGTACAAATTTGCCAAAAAATGACTTTCAGATAAGGGACTGTGATAGTAACCTGGTCTTGGTGTGGGGATGATGCTGAACTGGGACTGGCCTCAGCGACAGACTGCACTTAGCTACTTCAGTAGCTTCACATCCCTTCACTGCATTGGAGAAAACAGATGGTCTTTCTGTGAAGGGATCACCCATTTCGTCAAAGAGAAGTTTGTCTGAGTTGATTCACCCTTAAGCCTTGGGTATATCATATGAAAGATATATTAAACACAAATTGATATGAATAAATATAAATATATATATATATATTATAGAGCTAATAGTAAACACATTATTTTGTATACCTGAGCATGCTGTGGTACTGTATGCTCTCTAACAGTCGACATAACCACGTTGGATGTTGCTTTACCAGGTGGGAAGACGAACGATGGGGACCGTTTTTTTAACTGCTGTTGCTGCTGAACACAGCGGTACACAGCGTGTGGTTAAGGAGTTTTCTGAGACCCCGTTCACATCCGAAGCACCTTAACAAGACAGATTTCTGCTGCGTGTAGGTTTCCTCTTATGAGTAGAGCAACACTGCTGCACATGGACTGTTGGCAGTGTCTGTAAGTACACCAGGTGTCCTGCAAGAACATTTTCTCATCAGATTCAGCTTGTAACCGCACACATTGCTTGTTCCAACCTGATGAATGCCACCTGTTTGTGAAGACGTGCTTATTCTTGAGTTATGATCGTTAGCACAATGAACACCCCACAATTGCTCATAAGGCTACCTGATTTGCTCAAATTGCGGGCAGGTTTCATTCACAAAAACTAAACAAAAAGCTGAACAAATCAGCAAATGGAAACATAAACTGTAGTTTTATGAGGGGACCTGGAATAAAAAGAAAAATAGGCTTATTGCTATTGTGGTCAGTGTAGAGAAAACCCATCAGGCTACAGGAGAGGAGGAGGACGTTTAGCTTGACAGTGACCGGCATGAAGACGCTGAGGCAGCTGTCGGAGATTGAATTGTTCCACCCAAAACACTCCTGTTGTCAAACATCTCAGTAAACTGGCACCCATGATGTCCATCACATGAACAGAATGTTAATTATCTTTATTTTCGTGGATGTTGGGAACATGTTTTTAACTCTAAACTCATTTTAATCAAACGTGTTGATTGGTTCGACAGGTCTGGACCATCACACATTGTGCTGGATACAGAAAATCAGTGTCTGCACAGTGGAACCACAGCTGCTTTTCGTTTTATTAGCGACATTTCAGCCAAATTCAGGTCTTCCTCAAAACGAAAATGTGTCTCTTAAATTGCACATGAATGAATCTGATTGTGTGAGCGGTTCTTGCAGTGAAGCCCGTCATTCGTAGCCAATGACAGAAATTCAGTTTCAAAGCGGCGATGTGGACGGGGTCGACACAGAAACAAAGAACTGGGTTTCAGGGGGACAGCAGTTGAATCTGAACAGGGTTGGTTTTAGCTGGCCTTATATAATCTTTCTAACTTGTTTCTAATGCTGACTGTTCAATACTCTTTGTATCTCACTTTAGAAAAATGTGTAAAAAAAGCAGAAAAAAATGAAGCGTTTGTTTATCTGTTATTTGAATCAGAACAAGGTGATGATAGACAGCGAGCTGTCTTTTTACTGTAACGGGTCACACGAGGTCCTCTTTGTTACTCTGCAATATATCAAAACACCTTTTTGCAGTATTTTGTAGATCCAAGACCTCAAAATTTTTAAACTCTTCTTCTTTTGTACTATATATATTCTATATGATTATACAAGATCCAGCTCCATATGGCTTGAGGACTGAAGTAACATTTCACCTGGGGTGTCCAAAATGTCGGGCTGGCGTGCCCGTTTACCAACCTGAAAGAAACCCGCACTAACACACACACACACACACACACACACACACACACACACACACACACACACACACTCACACACACACACTCTATTTCACACAGCCAGAGCTGTGGTTCAGCATGCCAGTTATGTTTCACAATAGACGATTACACCACCCGGCTTTAATAATTACAAGGTCTTTCTCCGTCTTGTTTTGATATAATGTGCTCTATGCTATTCCTGTGGCCTTTCAATATGAATATATATCTAAGTATATATATATGTTATGAATTTATATGCAAAAGATCCTCTCCTATTATAGCATCAGAGATGAAGATAATACTACCATGCTTGAATGGACTTCCCTTGTCTGTAGTCATATCCCACAAACAATAAGAAAACCGTTGAGGACTTGATCACTTGCACCCTAGGATTGAAATATATTTCAGTACGGAGCTTTTCTATTTAAACAGAATATGGTTGATTTCAAGCTGCTTTCTTGTGTTTTTGTGTCTTTGTAACAATGAAAGAGAAATCCAGTCTTTTTCTCTGTTTGTAAATTTGCCAGATCACGGGAACGGCCGTTTCTGTGTCCTTAAACTTGTAGCTACATCTTGGTGAGAATGTGCTTGGAAGGGAAAGACGCGAATGAGTGACAGCCGGCGAGACGTGGCGGCGCTGAAACACGAAGTGAAAGAAAAAGTGAATGATTTTCAAAATGTTACCTCAGTGAGGAATTTTTCAGGGATTTTTTTGACAATGCATCTTGCATCGTGTTACAGCTTCGAACACACGTTGAATAGCTGTTTTGTATTGTGCTGTAAACAGTTTTTAAAAAAGATGCAATCTGTCTGTGTATAAAAACAAGGGGCATGTGGAGCAGGGCAGTTTCACCTTTCTGTCTACTGAAGGAAATACGATTGACCCTATGTATTGTACAGTATATGGAAACAACACCAGACATGTTTATACCGCAAATAAATATTGAAATATTTTTTTCTTTAACATGTGTTTCCTTTTTATTCCTTGCCACAAAACTACATTAAAATCACTTTAAATGGCAGTTTTACTAAATGAATTTTATGAAAAGGGTCACTAGAAAAGCAGTTCAATACTTACACTACACAAAATTATTTTTATTTAGACTTTCCTTCTCATACTTCCCTTATTCTTGTTATTTCCTGGATATTTTAGTGGTTCAGGTTTCTTTGAATTACTCACTTTTAAAAAATCACTTTTGATTGAACTGGTCACAATCAGCTGCTGGTTCATTTTGAGGGCTCACAAATCAATTTCTATGATATTAAAGCAATAGTTTGCCCATCATATACCTGTATGTACAGTTAGTTAGCTTAGCTTAGCACAAAGATTAGAAACTTTCAGCTAAGCTAAGCGGCTGCTGACTGTAGCTTCACTTTTAATGGACAGACATAAGAGTGATATCAGTTTTCCCAGTTTAACACTTAAGTCTCCATAGACAAACGTTTAACAAATGGTTTATAACACAGTTTAATGTAGCTGATTTAAGTTGACTTAAAGTTAAGTTCAAGCCTTGAGGTCAAATAATCTTCTCCGAAAAATATTGTGTTTCGAGTAACAAGACTGTAGCAACGACTTGTTTCCTTTTGTTGTTTGGTTTTGCTATGCCTAAACATCCCCTCGCCGTCTTCTACAATCTCACACTCACACACACACACACACACACACACACACACACACACACACACACACAGGGTTTGTCTTGCTGCGTCCTTGCTGTGGTTTCACAGGTTTGTGACAGCTACATATCCGATTGCTTAAACTGAAACTCTGCCACTTCCCTTCCCATAGGCCTACACTACACCACAGTGTGTTTTTTGTGTGCAGTAAAGAAGAAACATGTTATGTGTTTACCGTTGAAAAAAACGCCTCAAACATTTTGATCGCTCTGTTCATAGTCTGTTTCCACGTATTTGCATTTCAGTACGTTAAAGGAAAATTTCTACATTTTCTGGCAGAGGGTTACACGAGAGGATTAACAGCGTTTTCAGCCAGCTAGCTTAGCTTAGCAAAAGACTGGAAGCAGGGGGAAACAGTTAGCCTGGCTCAGAAGAAGGCAACAAATTTCACCTACCAGCACTTCTAAAGCGTACCAATATTACGCCCTATTACTGGAGAGTAAAAGTGAGAAGTTGTGTTTTAATGGGGCATGATGTGTCTCCGCTGGTCGCCACGCAACAGCTCTTAGCTAAAAAATAGTCGGCACATGAACATGAACATGAAAAACTGCGAATTGATGCTTTTACTTTTCAGTTTGTACAGAATAAACACGAATAAAAACATGTTAATTAGTTGGTTTTATAGGATCTATGTGTTTTTATACACATCGCTTAGCCATGTTTACAGTCTTTATGCTAAGTGACGCTAACTGGCTGCTGGCTCCAGCTTCACAATGAATTTATTGTTCAACTACGTGAGGGACATCGATCTTCTCAACTCTCGGCAATAAAGCAAATGAGCTTAAGTATATGTGGTAATATATACCAGCGTGAAGTTTCTAATTCTATATACAACAGTAGAAATCAAGCTGTGCTGCAGAGAAATAAGGAATGACATTTTTCTTTCTCCAAGCTTCAGTGTCTGATACCTGTGTGTCCATTAACCGTAACCTTCACGTAACATAAACTGCCCTTTCTTTCCTCTCAATTAGTGAGTAACAATGTCACATGTGCTCATGAAAGCCGACTCAGAGGAAGAGAGAATCGGCAAAGTGAGGAAGCGAGAAGGAGGGTTGTTGGAAATAAAAAGAGTATCTTAAAGACAGCCCTGTGAGCTGAGCCGAGCCGGCTATAAATATCTCCCCCTCTCCTCTCCTCGTCTCCTCCAGTGATGCCCTCGCTTCTCTTCCCTCCCTCTACATCGGCTCTTGTTCATTTTTGCTTTGACTTCCTCTGTCGTTGCACCATCAAATGAGCCACTCAGCTCATGATAATTCAGACAGGATATTACAGTGACAGCAGAGGTGAAATAACGGAAATGAAGGCTCCACCCTGTTTGAGGAGACGTAGGACATGATGACGGACGCTACTGACTGATTGCTTTCTGGTTTCCTGGCAACATCATGACAGGATTTACCACATGCCCATCAGCATCATGACAGTTCATGTAACAGGAAGTGTTCGCAGCTCTAATTTGAAGTAATTAAAACTACATGAGCTTTTATTATGAACTTGGATAGTTAAAGGAATTAATCAGCAGCTCAGTGACATTTCTACTGAAGCACTTCTGTGAAGAACCGAAAAACATGCCTCACACTGCTCGCTAATGAACATGCTTCACTTTGGTATCTTTCTGGTTGCTGTTCACAAGTTGACAGATAATTCTGGCTCTGACAAGTTCTGTTACCTGGTCTGGGTTTGGGTGCAGGCCAGGTTTGGGTCTGGTCTCTTTCTCTATCCGACTGAGCCATTCATTTCCACCATACATATACTATGTTGCAAGTAGAAACAGTTCCACAGTAAGGAAGAGTGTGGCCAATGTATTGCATTAGCCTAACAAGCTAACAAGCAATAATGTTAGAAATTAAGGAAAAATATTGTTGAGCAGGGCTCAGATTTGGAAGTCAGGTTTGCCCGCCTTGAGGAGTAAAGCTGCATACATGAAGACAGTTGTGTGGTGCCTTTTTTTGGTCCTTTTTGGCACCTTTTTTGTCCAGTCACAACAAAATACAGCTCCAATTCTTGGGTCAGATCCACATCTCAAATTTGGCAGTGACAAGTTCAGCATGGGTCAAATCTTTAACATACAGGAGCACAGGCTGGTCTCAGTTTTAGGCCCTTGCAGAACTGTAGCACAGACACTTTTCTCCCATAGTACTGTCCCTTAGTCTGTCAGCAAGACTTTATGTGCTTCAAACAGCAATAAACACTGCTGCTGCCGATAATGCATTCATAACACCTGTGACACTGAGTTCAAGTCACCCCAGAGAGGGAAGTTTGGCCAAAATGTTCTAAATAAATAAATAAAAGGTGTTGGCAGAAGAAGAAGCAAACCTCTCTGTATCAGTCAATGGTGATACCAATTCTAAGTACAACCAGGGCTCTGCAAGCTAACGTGGCTGACAGTCAACTGCACCAACCAAACTGCTTGTTTAGGAATGTGGACACGATCCGAGGGTGAGGGAAGGGTCACAGCAAAGAGATATTTGATCTCAACGCTTCCTCTTGTGGAGCAACTGCAGGTGCCAGCACACCCAGAGCAAAACATGCAATACTGGAGAAGAGAGTGTGTCTGGTACCATTTTGGCAGTCTTGAAAGCATTAAATAGGTTTGCTTGTGCCGTCATTTCAATGTCAGTTTGCAGCATTAACACATAACTTGATTTTCTCAATATGAGACACTGTCATTATGCTAGCCTGAATGCAGCACAGCTTTATTTCAGTAATGGCCTGGCCTCCATCTTCTTTTAATGAGATTCTCCTCATGCTCTCTGTCTGATTGACAGAACCGAAACTCATGCAGATAAATTACATCTGACACATTCATGACATTGACAAGCAGAAGAGCTCAGGTCTGGTCACTATTGCGAAAGCTCCACTGTTGCCGGCTCCTTTAATGGGCTCAAATAATTACAGTAAATAGCTGCTACGGCTGCTGCTGCTGCATTACTTAGGCGAGCACTGTCCTCCCACTGTGAGTGGTACTGTACCGTGATGCACTGTACTCTCTCTGCTCTCTTTTACAGTTATATAAAGAACCAGTGCAGCGCTCTCTCCAGCAATGCACCGCTTCAAGAGCATAATGAGGGGGGGATCTGGGAGGGAGCGGAAATGGAGGGGGGGAGGATGAGAGGAGCGAGGGAGGGAGAGATGTTCATGTTTCATCATGTTGAGGCCTGCATACCTGTAAAATGGAAACTTTAAAACCGGTAGGAGTGCAAGCAGAGACAGATGAACGTTTCAGCTGCAGGACTTATTACTCATCACTGGTGTGAACACTGAATGTTGGTGTGTGCTCGTTATTATCTGTTTGTCATTAGATTTAAATTGCTATTATGCCTAATTTTCCTTTTTCCTGTTAAACACAATGAAGATGTCAGATGCTTTGGAAGCGTCAGCTCATATTTGTCATGTGTTTTCTGTCGCTGCTGTTGTCGACTCTCAGCAACACTCTCATCTCTCATCTGAAATGCTGTTTTCCAAAGTGGCAGCACCAGAGACTAAAAATGAAGCATGTTTGATTAGATTTGTTTTTCTCTGCCCCTGGTGTCCACAGGGTGCTGAGCAAGTGCTTAGTTCTCTTATTCGCTCACAGCTCAAATCTTCAGTGGTGAATGATCTTACATAGCAACTTACCCAGTGAGATTACTAAATGTTTTTTGGCACCATGTGCTGATTCGTACAACTTTTAAACCAATGTCAGCAGTTTACATGTACAGCAGTACTTTTTACATGTGCTGTTACATCCTTGAATGTTCTTTTTAAAGTGTCTATTAAATAATTGACAAAACAGCGGCAACCCTCACGAGATGGGGCAAGATCCAAGATGGCAGGCCTCAACATCTCTCCTCTGTTTTTCTTCTCCATTCTTTAATATAGCACACCACAGTTCACTGTGACAAATTCAAGCAAACAATATGGAGCTAAGTCACGCAACACACTGGCACAACTGCTGACAAAGGAGCAACCAATCTTATCACGCTCATGAAAGGGCCAACTAATGCACCACCACTGTGTCGAAAAAGGAGCAGCAACCGCACAAGTCACCACATCAAACACCACAAACTAAACATAGCAAACTTACTGCATTTTCCAACACAAAAACAGTATGTTTGGTGTTACCAACGCCAAAGTTACAGGAAGCAACTTAGATCTTCTTCCCTCAAGTTCAGAGTTATTTAACATCCCTTCCACAAAGAAGCTCCTCTCCAAAGTACATATCACAGTCTGACCAAATGATGTCCATACCAATGATGCTGACTTCTGGAACCAAATTTGCATAAACACCTACCTCATGACAAAAAATCTCAACCCACAATTTATACAATATAAGATAGATGTTTAAAATGGGATTACCATCTGAAATCTGTTCAAACTCCACACAAAATATCCCGGATGGCTGTATTCACGCCACCTGGCCCTGCATACCCGTTAAACAGTTTTGGAATTAAACCACAGAGTCACTATTTGTCTTCCTGCCTCATCCCATAATCCCACATATCAACAATTAAAGGACCCGTATTCACTATTCTTTTCTTCCTCGTGTTATTTTCTCAGTGTTTTGTCTTGAAAACGAACAGCTGGGTGTGGATCACCTCACAGCAGGTCATAACAAAGTGCTGCCAGGTGTGTATTCTGGCAGGTGCCTTGAAAACTTTGCCCACACCACACTTTCTGATTTTCAAATAAGGAGCGGGGCAGACAAAGCCAGCTGACCAAAGCGTTATTTTATGATTGTGACGTCATCTGACAAAGTCAACATCGGTCAATGACAGCAGCTGTGCTGTGTCATCTGCCGTATTGACATTTAAAATGAGTAATCAGAGAAAGTTAGAGACCGAGCAGCCTTCACTTGTGCAAGCTACACAAAGCAGGGAGAGCTACGGTTTTTTTGGATTTGTACACTCTGGAGGCCGGCTTGTATTAAGGCAAAAAAGGGCTGTTTTAGTCTGGATGGAGGGTTGTCATGGGGAGAAAAAGTGTGTCTTAGAGGTTTCAGTACAAATGAGTGTGCAATGGAGAAATGTAAGGGAGTGGAAGACCTTAGTATTTGAGAAACTTGATTAAGACAGTAAACAGTAACAGTGAGGAAGCTGTTCGGGCATTGGATCATATGTTTTCAAAGCAAAAGAACGTCTGTTTTTATTCAGTTTGGACTTCAGTACAAGACCAGCTTTACAGAGCCATTCTCCAGAGTACAGCATGTACATTTTCATTCCAACCAAACACTACAGCCACAAATTACAGTCATCTGCACATCTTTAACCATAAAGGGGGAAAAGCAGTGAAATCAGCTGTTGTGAAGCTGAAAACCTGTGTACGCTTGCAAGTCAAAGGCACGGGAAACGTTCGTTTCAGAAACAGCTTGAGAGTACACACCTCGTCAGGTCACCTGTGTTTCCCGCAAGCTTATGAAACAGACACCTGAACGAACTTTGCACACGACATATCACTGACATCATCTCAAACCGCAGCGACTGCTGCCATGAAAGCAAAACTCACAATAAAAAATAGATAATGAAAGACTTCTGCCTACAAATTTTGACCCCACCAGCCACCAAAATGGATATGTGGCACTGTGGAAATAAATCCACGTCTAAGTCACGCGGAGCAGCTTCACTGAGCCCAAATATGGTTAAACACTTGCTGCAGGCTACAGCAAGATCCAGATTGTTTTAAGCTATGATCTCAGTCACTATTTGTGTGTGTGTGTGTGTGTGTGTGTGTGTGTGTGTGTGTGTGTGTGTGTGTGTGTGTGTGTGCGCGAGTGCATGTGTGTGTATTACTCATGTTGTGGGGACATAAATCTGTTTACACAGTCACATTGGAGGGACTCGCCTTCCTTACGGGGACAAAACACAAGTCTCCATAATGTGAATCCTTAAATTTAGGGTGAAGTCTTGGGTTAAGGTAAGCAGTGATTATGGTTATGGTCAGGCTCTCCAGGAAAGTAATGTAAGTCTATGTAATGTAACCAAAAATGATGGAAACTCGAGTGTGTGTGCGTGTGTGTACATGTGCCGCCACATGTGTCTATGTGTCTGTTTGACTTTGATCCTGTCCTTGGTGAGCAAACATATTCACTTTGTTCTTATCTCTTTGCCCCCTGTGACATTGCCTAACAGAGGCCGCTGTGTTTATTACATTCACATAAAGCTGAATGTGTTTCTGATCCGTTTCCTGCTCAGATATAAACTTTTCAGTCACTCGAGCTGCGATATAACAGCACTGTTGCAGCACTGGATGATTACAATCACATATTTGTTGTTATTTCTTGTTTGTTTCGACCATGGCACACATGATAACATCTATAACTGTATATTTTTTTTTTTTTTCAAATCTTTTGTTGATATTTTGACGTGTTACTTTCTACTCCTTGAGACGTTCCTTCTTGAATTGTTCAGTGCAAATTTTTGTCAATTTGAATCGATTTAATGGCTCATGTTCAGTGCACAGGTGTTAATTTTTCATTGACACAAACATATATTTGAAAAGTTAATCATTTTCTTTTGGTTGACATTTGCAGTAAGTGTAAATCTTTTCTTTTTTGCTGTACTTTTCCACTCTGACATGTAGCTTCCTGTGTCTCTTTACCTCACTGAAACCTCTTCCCAGTTTCCAGCCAGTGAAATATGTGATTCAGTGCAAAGTCTGGCACACAGAGTGATAAAGATGAAGTCATAATGAGCTTCTTTACAAGTTCTTACAGTTCACTCTCTGTCTTTATTTCTATCTTTTTTCCACTAAATTATCACCCCTGTAACTCCTCCGTTCCTCCCCCTCTCATTATACCTGAAATCCTCTTTCATTTTCTTTATCCTTCTCTCTGTTCCTCACACTTTGTCTCGATATCCATTTCTCCATCCTGCCCCTCCCTCACCTGCACCTCCTCCCTCCAGCTGGTGTAACATGAGTACAGACAGGGTGAGGGCGAGGTGCTCACCAGGCTAATAAAGTGCACCACGTGCCCGCTCACAAGTTAAAGAGTAACAACAACAAGTGATTACCACACTACAGTTGGTCAGACCACAGTCCAGATTGTAGCAACACTGGGATGTACATGAGTGTTTAGTCTAGTGAGTGCTTAATAAATAATAAAGTAGATTTATCAGTTAAGCCTAAACAAGTGATTTTGATGCCTAAACCAAAGCAAACTTTGGCCATGTCACAGCATTAAAGGCATGAAGGTAAAGTTCTGCCTGTCATCATACTGGCCTGTCGCTGGTTCTGACAGTGATAAAATGCTGCTTTGGGAGTCAGTGGAGTCATTTACCTCGTCGTAGAGTTTATGTCACTTGCTCATAGCAGTCTTTACTTATTACTGGTGATGTATCTTGCATAGAGGTTGGTTTGAAGATGGCATTTCTACAATAGATAGTAATAATGAAGTCATTCATTTCTTGCTGTGTTACTCCTTTGAGGTGATTTTCTGATCAAGTGCTCTGACAGATTCCCAGAGGGGTTTGAGGGCCAGGACAAGGGATTCTGACTCGCACACAATTTGCACAATTTTATGGTATTGTTTTATTCTATGTGTCATAAAATCAGCAACCATTCATACTGTTGTGTCATTTTGAACTTTATTTTTATGATGGTAGCCCAAACGCTGGCATGGTCTTCCTTTTATTTTGTCGACCCCTTTAAATCTGTATCGCAGCCTTTGGCCATTTACATCTATTCACTCATAGTAACAGGATATATCCAATCCTTTCTCTGCCAACAGGTAATATGCGCCCATAAAATAATCAGTGATTAGACATGCTCTCTAGCCTGGCATTCATGAATGATGAATGAAACGCTGTGGTGTGCTCCCCAGAGACAGATTAGCACACCATTAGCACGTTGACTTCTTTAAATTGCCTGATGGTCTCAGGAGCACCTTACTGGCATTAGACCATCTCAGTGCTTGCCTCTTCACCCCCGCTGCTCCTCTGAGACAAATGGTTAGAACAGATGTTAATTGCTAGATGTGAGACCAACAACAAGGACGAACCTTTGCATCGGGATGATCTCTACCTCTGAAATAACGGGCGCATTTGTATGCAGCTCAAATATCGGGCCGTAAAAGCTGACAGGATTCACAGGAAACTATGCATTCATGGACTGGTTTTAATTCAAGTCAGGTGAAATTGCTGATTGCTGCATTGCAAAGCTATGTATCCTCTCAGCTTAAGGTTTGTTCGGCTGCGCTGTAAACAGATGCTGTGCACAAGTTGCTCTTCTTCTGTTGAGATGTGCTCGAATGGATGATAAAAGTATAATTTTTACCTGTTTTTTTTGTTCATTCACTTGCAGTTACCACCTTTAACCACAGGTGTCACTAACTCCAATACATCATAAGTGTAAACTAACTATGTGTTAGTCCATCCTTCAATACTTTCCGTCTGTGGCACTGATCCTAAAACGCATTGGTTCCCACTGAAGATGTTAGGAACTAAAATGGCTGATAAATAAGTTCATAAGCTCAAAAAATGCACTTTTTCAGCGCAGGACCAGAACGGTTTATGTGGGACTGATAGAAAATTAGCCTCAGTGCTAATGTTAATGGTACCCAGTGCAACAGTGTGGCTCATTGATATGTTTTTAAGAGTTATTTGGCCACAATGGAGGCCATAGGGACATAAGATACAGTATGTCAGGCTTGTTAGTGGGATCAGTTCTTTGTTGGTTTGCTCGTCATCATCTCATCGCTGCTTGAACATGTCGCCTTCCTAGCTGCAGGTTGTGTTACAGCTGCTCCTCTAAAGCTCATCCTTCGCTCTGTGCGTGCTTCTGTTTATTTGGGTCCATCAGAGGCTTCACTAAATATTTGCTTTTTTTATGCAAGCGATGAGCTTCCGATTGTCTTTAAGCTTTTATCATGTTTCAACTTCTCTCACATTCTTTGAAATGGCTGCACACTCCAGCTGCAGTGTGAAACCTGTGAGGACACTCAGTCCCCTGGTTATATGAGGCAGAGCGATGGGGAAGTGGAGATAAAAATAATTTCGCAGCCCAATCCATCTGATGATAACGGAGTTCTCCTTTACTGTTACCGTGGCAACCAGGAACAGGAAGGAAGTGGAATTGTTGCTGAGCTCAGCAGGACCGGCTGAACCACGGACAGAATAAGTGATTACAGCCTGTAGAAGATCCAGTATGTGGGCGTTTGTGGTATATTAAAACACAACTGTCAAAGCCACGACAAGCAGAAAGTCTCTTCTCACTGGCTCTGCCTTATTAGCATAGTAGCATGTTGTGGTAGTAGTGGTGGGCTCTTATCATTGTGCTGTGGACCCAAGCCAGAGTCTTATCTGACCCCATTACATTATCTATCGGTTTGCATAATCAGCCTCTGCAAACTCCGTTGACCTGAACTGCCCCGTAGTGAACCCAAATCAGCTGAACTGAACTGTGCACACCAGACTGTGGCCTGATTACTGAAGTGGTCAGCAGGGCGGCAGAGTGGTTCAGTCCCCCTTCACAGTAAAAGTGCACCTTGCTGAAGTGTCCTTCAGGGAGAAAATGATTCTGTTTTCACTCAGATGGTGTGATTCAGAGTGTACTTTGATCTCACTGTAGACGGGGCGAAACACACATTTCTCTGTCAGGGATCAATAGTGTGGCATGATGATAACTATTTACTGTATTTGCTTGGTAGAACAGACTGTACCATCACATCTAGAGATTAAGGGCCATGATGGAATGTAACTCTGTTTACTCAAGTACTGTACATTGTACAATTTTGACATACTTTATCAGTACTTTTGCATTGGACATTTTTACTTTTACTTCTGTTTGGACGTCTTTACTTTTAATTCTGTTTGCACTGGACATCCGTATTTTTAGTCCTATTTGCACTGGACGTGGACATTTTTACATTTTTTATCCTTAACTTTTAATTCTTTGCTTGCTGTGCTTTTAGATTATTTATTGCATGCCTTTTACTTAAAATTTGTGGAATCTATCTATCTATCTATCTATCTATCTATCTATCTATCTATCTATCTATCTATCTATCTATCTATCTATCTATCTATCTATCTATCTATCTATCTAGTCCTTTATGTTTCAGAGGGAATTATTGTACTTTTTACTCCAGTGCATTTATTTGACACCTATAGTTACTAATTACTTTTTACTTTCAGGTTGAAAAATAAGCTGTTGCCCACTGTAGTAATGGGTCTACTAAACACAACCAAAGAACCAAGAAGAACAAAGTATCATTCAACAGAAAACAGCAACATAAAGTTTAACTGTAGCTCTCCTCCTTTTTAAGTTCTTGCCAGTGGTGAGATCGATACCGCTCTCATGTTTGTGCACTAAGTATGGAGCTGGAGCCAGGAGAGGATAAGATAAGATAAGATAAGATAAGATAAGATAAGATAAGATAAGATAAGATAAGATAAGATAAGATAAGATAACCCTTTATTAATCCCCCATAGGGGAAATTAGGGTGTTACAGGTGGCAGCAGCAGTGTCAGTCCTTGTGTGTGTGTGTGTGTGTGTGTGTGTGTGTGTGTGTGTGTGTGTGTTTGGACTGAGCATTTCCCTACAATCCTGGCTCACCTACACCTGCTCCCACCACCAATCAACCACCACAGCTGCAGCCAATCCACACCTCATCAGCCACAGGATAAAAACCCGGATCTCCTCAACCAGCCTTCACCAGATTGTTACACATGTTACTGATGGACTGTTGCTTGTCTACGCTGAAACAATACAACACTTGATACAAATTTAATGTTTGCTGCTCGTTTTCACCTGTTAGCTGAATATGCTCGTTCCAGATCTCGTGAGAATAAATTGCTGTGACAGAGATCTCGTACAAAGTTAATTTTCTCCCGATTTGTCTGTCTGAAAAATGCAATTTTACTGTCAGAATGTTTGGCAGATATGTGGCTTGTGAAAAATGGTTCCAATTTACTTCGGTGACTATGGGGCGACTACCTGTGCTCACATTCACATTGGAGTGAAAGTACTCAGAACCTGCTGTTAGTCTCCTAAAGGAGCGGGCCAGTGGCAACACCCACGTGACACAGATACAGGAACTGACTCTAAGTGCGCCATCTCACTTCTGGACCGTCTCTGGCTTGGCTAATCCATCTGACTTCAGGTCCATTAACATTACTTCATTAGCTAGTTAATGCACGGTCATGGAAGTGGTATCGATCTTCTCGTCTAATTCATGACAAAAAAGCGAATAAGCTTGTTTCCCAAAATATGGAGCTATTCCTTCAACTTCTGGTGAGGTGCTCTTGAGCAAGGCACTTATCACAATGTCTCCAAAAGCATTTGCTCATTGACCTTTAGAGAGAGTTAAATTAGCTTTGTTAGCTGCAGTTGTCTGGGTTGAAAGAGTTCACAGCCTGTACTCAAGACCTGTTCCCAGAGTGAATAAAGATTTAAGAAGCTACTCTTAAATCCTGCAAAAAGCACGTCTCCTTAATGTGCTACAGCCAAGAAACCATTCCTTCTCTGGCCTACATTTTAAACTCCATGTTCTGTTTGTACTGTATGAAGGCTTGAACTGCATTGAATTGTGTTATATAATGCTCCAGGGTTCCCTGCGGAGCAGACTTCCACCCCGGTCTGATTCCCACAGCGTCAGATATTGATGCTTTGTCTCGCCCCTCTGTGTTTCCCCTCTCACCCTTCAGCATCTGTATGACAGCTAGCTCCAATATAAACCCACCTGCGGCAATATTAGACGCTCAGAGCAAGGTGATGTGGTATAAAGAGCAAGAAAGTCTACAAACGGAGGAAGGTGGGGTGGATGGATCGATCAAACAAAAACTGGAACTGGAGACAGGGGTTCATGTTCCATGAGACACCAAGGGTGAGCCAAACCTAACCAAGTCAGTCTGATACTTAATCCCCACCAAGTAGCTTTGTTGCCTAAATGTGATTGAACTGCGATCATTTCACAGCATTGACTTTATTGGGATGGCAGCCCAGAGCCATTGCTTTGGGCATATGATGCGGATGGGTTTTACTATGGAGTTATTTGAAAGCCTGGTGCATACAGATGCTAAAGTGTGCATCTTGAGACAGAGAAGAGCGTGACAAAGTGTCGGTATTTGACACTCTGGGAATGAGAACACGTAACTTCACACGCAAGAATGTAAAAAATGCACATTCGTACAGCTTCCACAAGTCATTCAAATTTAACCTGTCAGTTTTGTTCTGTTCCTCAAAGATTTCACCTGATTCATATCCAGGAGGTTGAGTTTCATGCTTCTTGAATAAATGCAATTCTACTTTAAACCAGGTTCTGCCTATTGCAGTGAAACCTTTAGCGTTAAATTTGCTGTTTGACTGCTTCCAACAGCTCAGAGTCAAGAACACGCTGACAGGCTGACCTCGAGCTGTGTCCTTCACAAAGGCTCACTGAAGGCTGTTTATTCATAGTGCTGTTTTAAAATAGCTGCTCTGATGAAAAGAAAGAAACATAGTATTGCGTAACCATCTCAGCTCCACTTGCCAAAAAAGTCATTCAAAATGTAGATGCTGTTTTTCAGATGTAGCTAGGGGTATTCTTGAGGCTACAAGCAGCATGTATGGTTGTCTGAAGCTCCTGCGGGACGATGGTGTGGAAGACATGTGATTCTCAATATGATAAGCCTGTAAGAAGGAGAAATAAGATTAATTAAAAGGGGCATGCCACCATTTTTATATGTCAAAGTCAATTTTACAGCCTGGGACAACAGTTGTGTAATGTCCTCTGTCCTTCTTTCAAAGTCTGAAAAATAACATCACTTGGGTGTCTTGGCTTCGGCTGAATGGCTACAGAAAGTCCACATTACAGGGTGTAGTAAAGACGATGACAGAGTTAAATTAGAGGAAGTGTAAGCTCCTGCCTTTAGGGGTTTTTATCACTATATGAGCGACTGAACCTCAGGATATCTTGGTATCAATCTTGTCTCACATGTCCATGGTTGGATTAACCTGCTAGCTGCGTACACATGATATCTATTCAGTGTCTGTGCACCCTGAGAGAGGTAAATCTCCTCTGTAGTTGATGAGGTTTTGTATCAAATGTCAAAAGATTGTGCAAGTTGAAGATGCAGCATTCAGAATCAACATGTCAACAAGTCAAAACATAACCATGAAAAACGTTATTCAAAGTTTAGTTGCTACAAGTCAATATAACAAGAGCGTGGGGGAACAAAATACATTGTAATCGTGTTACAGATGCGTTCAAGAACACTATGCAACTTTGCAAATACATCTCTCAAAAACACTTCCTCATCAAATGGCGTGGCAAGATGGCGTCATTTCATTTTTCAGTTCTGTGAACACTGAGAGGTAAAAACGAGTCAAATGATGAGTGGGTATCAATTCCCTTCTTGTCTTAGCTCTGCCTTTGTTGTTCAGATGAAGCAAACGTGTGCCGACTGCATGTCAAGTGCTTTATTATTGAAGAGTGTATGCGCTTTGGTATCGACGGGGATGAGAGCTCTCTGGTGGATTCAAAATAATCATGAATGTTCTTTCCACATTGTAATCTCATTATGTGCTCACAGGGTGTTCTTGTTTCATTCAAACACTCTTAATTGTCTCCGTGGCTAATTCATCCCATATCTCTTTTCTTTCATGTGGCTAAAGCTTTAGTCCTCTCTCTCTCTCTCTCTCTCTCTCTCTCTCTCTCTCTCTCTGTGTCCTCTTCTGGTGTCCCTCTCTCTACTTGTCTCCTTGAGACTCTTTGCCTCTGTCTGTCTCACCTCATTAAGTGTCCATCATCTATGGGGAGAGCAAAAGATGCAGCGCTCAGAATTAGGATGTCAACAAGTCATTTCCTGCAGGAGACACCGTGCATGTGTGTGTGTATGTATATATGTGTGCGTGTGTGTGTGTGTGTGTGTGTGTCAGGGCTACTAATGATCTACAAATCCCCTGGTGTTGTTGCGGCCCAGGCTCTGTGTCAGCGCTACTTATTCGCAAACATGAATCTGGGCTTTACAGCACAGCAGCTGAGATGTCTGCATCTGTGTGTGTGATTGCACACGCGCACACACACACACACACACACACAGATAACTTTCTATCACCACACTTAGTGGAATCCCTTTAAGTAGAAGAGGGATTCCTGCACTATAAGTAATAGCTCAGTAAATTACATCTGCTAAATATAGCCTGGAGGAAAAACTACATTTAATGACCACAAAATGAAGATAAATAAGAATCTGTTTTTTAATAGCAAAATCCACAATCAGACTGACATTGAATGTTGTGCAAAGTATTGGTGTTGTGGTCCAAGTGGTGAATGTACCCAAATATTTGTTTTCACCTCAGTTAACCTGTGCTCACTCTCCAAGTGTTCGTGTACTGGCAGCATTTTCTTTATTTTTCTATACTATGACTGAAATAACCCACCCAGCGGTTCCTAACCTGAGGCTTGTGGACACAAAAGGATCCCAAGACTAATCTACTGTAGGAGCTCAAAAGTTAATGAAAGTGATAAGAAAGGAAAAATATCTATGACAAAAAATTTGACTATTTTTTTCCCTAATTTGTACTTTTTTCTTGCATAGCTCTGTAAACACATCTGTGATGAAGGGTCACAGTAAGACATCGTTACAAGCCCCTCTAACCTTGTGTTTAGCTGCCCATCTGTCCCTGTGCCTTTCAATAACAGACAACAGATTGCAAGTAAAATAAAAAACTATAAGATGTCACTGTAAGTGAAACCTGCATTTCTCACACTGTGTGTTCTCACACACATTGAGCAGTTTGGCTTTTTGATACTGATTCAGTGTAACACATGAATCTGAGTCCCTGTCTTCTCTCTCAGGGGGGTGATGGCTGTGATATCATCTCTGCCTCGCTGTGTTAGCGGCAGCATGTGACAGGGTCAAGTCAAATCTGCCCCGTCGCTCTCTCAGCTAACAAGCCACACACACACTTTTGACAGTGACACATGGTGTGCTCTTTGAGCTGGAAACAGATCATTATTGGAAGATTTTCTGCTGCAGGCAGGAGAGGAGGATCCATTTGTCACACCATGCAACAGAATAGCTCTATTCTTGTGGTCATTTTGTATCCTTGGTGCTTTTGTGCTTCATTTTGTACAGGTCTTGTCAGCACATTTAGGCCAACATGGCCAAGTTGTCTTTAAAATGTTCAGAAAATTTTAACATCTACAATTCTGTGACAACTACTAATGGGCCTCCTGGTGATATTGTTTTGCCAACTGCTGGATGATTAAAAAATGTACCTTCAACCACAAATAATAGAAAATGAAGAAAAACATAATGTATATATAGAGAGAAATTAGACATATGAGCAAGCTGAGGACAGTTTCATTTGTTGTTGTCATTCATGTGTTGCTGGTTTTGCCTCAGGCTCTGACAGACTGCTCTTTTTGGCCTTGTTATATTTTACCCAAGTACATATTAAATTCTGCTTTGGTCTGAGAGTGTGCCAGTGTCTTTTAGTTTTATTTTGGTAAACAGCGTGGTTTTTCTGCCGTGATACACGCTGCTTTGTAACAGGAAGTGCTGCTGTCTCTACCTTGTGTTTTCGGCCAAAATGACTCTCTCTCTCTCTCTGTCTGTCTCTCTCTGACTAATTCTCTGACTGTGGGAAAGTCTTGGCCTGTCCTTGGCCTGGTGCGACAGATTCCACCATGTGATCGGAGGCGACAGATTCCCTACATATCAGACGACTCGGGTGTCCACGTCCGCTTCCTGCCCTCTCAGACACATACACACACACACGTACTGACACCTAAACCCCAGTGTCCAATCTGCCTTCCTGTCCTGTGCTCATGGCTAGTGGCCCAGTCCGGGTCCACACAGCTGCCAGTCGTCTCAGGTTGCAGCTCTCAGCCTGAAAATAGATGCTACGACCATTAACATCCAACATGCTAACCATTGGACTTCCTGTTAAAGCAATGATGGGCGCATAGGGTTACACAGAGAGCAGAGGAGCCACTTATGGTTAAAAAGAAGAGAATACAAACAAAGAGAACAAAATGAAAAAGGCTCATAAGACAGATTTTCACTTAAAATACAGATTTTTATCTACTAATGAAATGGTTCCTGTAAAGGAAGAAATGCATCTTCTTTGTCTGCACTCCAGTTTTCCTCAAGCTTTCTTGATTGCCTGACCTTCACGTCCACCTGCACACCTGCTCCCAATGACCTCATCAATCCTTCACTCATGCACAGTCCACATGTACACGAGTATTTCGAAAAAGGGGTTTTTTCTTTCTTTCTTTTAAAAAATAATCTCTGTCCATATGAAAACACAACTGAGGGGCTGTCCAGCATGTCAAACCAATAGGTAGCGATATAACCCTTACCCTAAAGCCATGTTGGCCAATCAGAGGCCTGAAACAGAGCTATTACCAGAAGCCTACCTGCAAATAAAGAATCTGGTGATTTCTCCTGTCAAAGTTAAATCAGATTGAACCCTATGTGAAGCAAATGATTTTTTTGATTTTTGTAAAAAATACAGCAAACTGCACAAATTCATCATCATCATTTTGCTGAGTATCTTACTGAAAACAAGGACTGACCCTTAGTCCTAAAAGCTTAATTTTAATGTCTGGCTCTACATATTTGACCTATTGCAAAAAAAAAAAAAAGAGTTTTCTCCAAATCAAAGTTAAAAAGTAGACAATTGTTTCCAAAAGTTAGCAGCTCTCAGCTGGTTGACTCAGGGGGAGAAAATGAGTAATCTTTTAGTCAGAGTGGTTTGAGTGATTTTCAGTCTGGGGCTCAATGGAAAAGAAGCTCTTATCTGGTGAGTAGGTGTTCATAAGACCTATTTCTGGTCAGAGTGCCGACAGACGAGCTCAAGTGTTTCCTCTGTTTTGTCATCCACACACACACTCAAAGACACATGCTAACCGACACACACACACACACACACACACACACACACACACACACACACACACACACACACACACACGCACACACACACACACATTAGTGCTCTGGCAAAGCACTGATGAAATCCTTGCAAATCAACACTCAACACGATCTGGGAGAGGGTGAAGTGTGACAAAACACACACTCACACACACACACACACACACACACACACACACACACACAGAGCTCAATATTCTGTCACCCTGTCGCTATGGCAACTGGGGCACAGCCATAACTAGTGTGGTGAAGTGTGAGTGTGTTTATGTGTGAGACTATAAGTACCTCTATGCATGTACACACTTGTTTGTGTGTATAAACATGTGCTTATGTGTTTAGGTGTCGGCGTATGTGCGGAAGCGATGGTGGGATTAACTATTGTGGATATACAGTGACATCTCACCTCTCTTTAAGCCTGTGAGGGAGATATTCAAGGAGGGTTTCATTAGATACCGCAGCAGCTACTGTGGGAATCCTTTGATCCCACGTAGAAAAAGATGAGAGTGTGCAACATCTGCTCTTCCTCACAGCTGATGTAGTTATTTGTGCCCGAGCCAGTCCAATCCCTGAGGTGAACGAGTCTCTTAAGTTAAGCAGCAAAGAGTTCACTTTTAACCAGGCCTTGAATTTTGACTAGCATGTCAAGTGCTTGAGTGGTGTCTGGTTTTTATCCAGCTGAGGAACATAATAAATAGGTCCCGCAGGAGTGCTGGGACTGAAAATCTAAGCAATAATACAAGATAAAATATGAAAGGGAAAGTTTTAGACGAGGTCATTTTGGATTCAACAGTGACAGTGAACTAGTAACATAGCAGAGTCAATTTAATATACAGTTATCTGCACACTGATTTAGATCAGTGGTTAAACTGTTGACCACTACTATGTTTGAGTTGTTCTGTTATACATGAGACGAGGAACTGAGTGTGAGCACATCCAGGCAGAAATGTTCAGGTGCAAGACAAAAATTACTGCATTCAAAAGGCACAAAGGTCTTTTATCTTTTTTTTTTTTTTTTTTTTTTTTTTTTAATTTATTCCTCTTTTAGAGACAGGCAGCATTTCAACCTGTAAGGTCTTCTTCAGGTAAGTGTCAGAGAAAACAGGCATTTCTTGTAGAGGCAATCATCAACTAATCACTAACACCTGCAGGTCAGCAAGTAGCAGGCAAATGCCAGAAGATAGTAATCACAAAAGTCCAGAAAATTCAGAAAAAAGGTTTGAAAATACAATATTAATCTGAAACACATGGTTTTTCCGTGAAGCAGTTGTGAAAAGAGGACAAAATGTTCACGACAACACCTTCACTAAGATGGTGATCATGGTAAACATGCCTACCAAACATCAGCATGTTAGCATTGTCATTGTGAGCATGCTGACATTAGCATTTAGCTAAAGGCACCACTGTGCCTCACAGAGCAGTTGGCATGACTGTGGACACTTGGTCCTGTTTCTGCGGCCATGGTGTAACCTTGCATCCTACTTAGATTACTCTAACTCTCTTTTTACTTCCATTAGCAGGACTTCCTTGGATCGTTTACAAGTGGTCTGATAAGGTGAACTACGGTCTCACATTACACCTTCTGACATCCTCATACTGACAATGGATGCATTAATACAGTTAGATACAGCGCTGCTACTCGGCCTTGCTACCAATTTGTCCCAGTGGCCACTTTCAGTACTGCAACAAAACATCTTCCCTCTTTAGGCTTTGTTCAGACTGCAGGCACATCAGATCATATCAGATTTGTGGGCCCAGACATAATCAACCTGCATGGGTTGCTGGTGTCACTGTAGGCCTCGGTAACTATGTACGTTGCCGTCATGGATTTCCAACACAGAAGCATAATAGACAGAGAAATTAATCAGGATAAAATCTGGATATGTAACAAAACAGATTTGGGCTTGCAGTCTGAACAAAGCTTTTGACCACCATCACAGCAGTGTGTAAAACTTTGTTGTTTTAGTACTGTTTATGCATTTTATCTGTTTACTACTGTGAAGCTCTTCCCAAAATCTCGTCTTGAATCGTGCATTATAATAAACATTGTAAATTAACTAATTTAAAATATGTAGGATCTCGCTTTATCTGCTGTATCTTGCTGTCTGTCTCTCTGACTGCCTGCCCGTCTGTTCAACTCTAACAGTAAGGATAAGCAGCAGTTCGGACGTGTCTGGATCATTAAAGTTAAAATGGGTGAGAGTACTGGGTTACAAGGGGCTCTCCCTGCTTCATTAATAATCCATCGGGGAGACCAATTTACCTCCAGACGGCAGGAATGCCAGCCAACCTCTTCCTCCTCCCATTCACAGACTCTCCCTTTCTCAGTTTCTCTGTCTGTGCATGCGTATGTCTCATATGTCTTTGGGTCCGTAGGTATGGACTACTTTTTGCATCTTTGTGTGTGTGTTTTTCATAAATGACCTCCAGACGAGACATCCTGTCCCGTCTGGAGGTCAGCTGGGCGAGGTAGAGGATGTCTCCTGTTTACCATCTAATAGCTTTGCTTAATTTAGCAAGTGGCTGGTGTTGTGTGGATCTTCTTGCATCTCTGCTTAATTTTTTTTATTTACTTAAATGTGCGCTCATATGAAAAATATGGTATTTAATTTAAAAAAATACATCATTTATATTTCTGAGTTATTGATAATGGATGGTTGATGAGTTGTAGGTTTATATCTAAGAATTACTAGAACATAGTTGTGCCTTTAAGGTAATCTGTGGCACTAATGTGGTACTGATGCACGACTACACGGACTACACAGAAAGTCTTAGTCATGTTTTTCAGCCATCGATCTCACATGAATTAATCAAAGCGGCTCACAACACAGACTGTTTAACGCCTCGTGTTTTACTCACACTGTATGTACATAAATGCAACCCAAAGCATATTTTTACACTTCAATCTTCTCTCATCTTTGTAACCACATTGACTGTCTTTTGGGCTCAGAGTGCTTCCAAAATGTGTGTGACCAACGCTGTGCCTGAATGCATCCTGTGTAGGCAGATGGAGCAATGAAGCTGTGTAACAATAGCAACTGTAGTATCGTAGATGTAGTATTGAGAGTGCTGGTGTGGTCATAGTCATAGTAGTGTTATTAACCGTAGAGTAAAAGTAGTGCAAATGTTACTCTGTGTTGTGTTTGTCATGTGTCTGTTCAGAGCACAGTGGTGGTTTATGTTGGTAATTGTCATTTTTGTGCTGGTTTATAGTTTTAACCATTAGTGATGTGGCTGCTACATTTCATTTGTATTAGAAACACATCATATTACTTTGTTACTGCTGAAAGTAAAATAACGTGTTATTCTCAATGCTGAGTACTTCTATGTGGTCATATCAGAACTTGTAGAAAGTAGTAAACGTTACACAATAGAAATCACACGTTTTCAACCTTGTCTCATAGAAATTACATTTATACGTTGATTGGAAACACAAAAATTGCCTTATTTTTGCAAGTTTTGCTCGCTTGCAACTTTTTTGCTACATTTATAATCTAAAAATACATCATAGGGAGTTGGCTGGAGGGCATGGGTGGGCGCACAAAGCACAGGGCTGTGACTGTGTTTTGTGTTTGATTAACTGATTTCAGCACTTATCACGAGATATTTCAGCACAATGAATCATTGAAAAAACATCATCTTAAAAACACAGTAATGGTATTATAGTAGTAGTAGCAGTAGTAGTAATGGTATGTAGTGCACAGCTATGTGTGGTTGAGTGTGTTCTGCTCCATTTTTCTTAATTAGTTCAACACAAAAACAGCAGCGTTTCAAATCAGTTTTTGTTGTTGTTGACAAACACGCATCTTGGCTTGAAGGTGCCCTGGCCTGTAACATCAGACCGGACTGCACCAACGTAGAGGGGTGGATGAGAGGATGACATTAATGATTCATGGCCAGGGTCTGGCTGTTGTCGGTTACTGGCAGAGCGCCTGATGTCCCTCCAGACCGGCTAAACGATGATGTCATGCTTCAGAGTATCGATTAAACTCTCCCCTCTAACACATCCCTCACACAATCACTCTCTCTTCTCTATTGTTCTCTGTTTTTCTCTTCACTTCTACCTCCCCTCTTTCTTCCTCTCCTCTCTTCTTCTCTCCTCTCTTCTCCCCCTACTCTGACCTCATCAAGTCCATCATCAGAAACCAGATGCGGCCACTAAAACAATAAAGCTCCCATCCTGAGAGTCATAAAACACATCATAATCAGATGGTCCGTGCCAGGATCAATAATTTCCAGTTAGACCTGGTACCCTAGAAGGCAGTTTTGGATGCTGCAGCGGGATGCAGAGGGGTCTGAGAGGATTGATGGGGGCCGAGAGTTGGGTTACATCTAAAGTGCAGTAGAGAATCAATAGTTTGTGGAGGCCCTGGCACACAGTCAGAGTTATGGACTGGCCTCTCAGGGGATCTGAAGCACAGAACAGCCCCGACAAAAACAACAGATTGTGTTTCACTTTCAAATAGCATGAAATACAACAGTGTTAGTAATCAATAGTTCAATAGTTGGAAACAAATACATGCATCTGATTTTAAATAACTATGAAACGCTGTGTTTTTTTGTTTTGTTTTGTTTTTTTTGGATATGACATAATGAGGCCTGTATAGCACTGCAGATGCTAGTTTTAAAATCCATCACTAAATTTATGTTTACATCCTTTCTAAGCTCTTAGTAACTTCTAGCTAGTTTCAAACAAGTTAGTTAGACTGCTGGTAAAAACATAAGTAATGTGTAATTGGACTGCTAGAAAACATGTGTAGCACTATATAATCCCAAGCAGTTTTAAATCAGCAGTGTAGCATCACAAGCTGGGACATAACAGCCAAAAACAACAGTTCCAGAGCCAAACAATATTTTAAAGTTAACTACCAATCCTTTATCCTTATATTTGTATCTGCATACATGGAGATATGTGTGTGGGGTTAGGATTGGGAGTGGGAATATGCTAACCTTTCCAAGGCTAGTTCATTTTTGCTAACATTACTAGCATAATGGTTTGTAATTTGAGGTATAGCCAAACCAATCAAACATTTCCGGAGTTAAGTGTCAGACAAACTGATGAAGGTACCATTCATTTCAGATTCAGAAATGTGAGTTAAAAATTGAACATGAAAAATAAAGACGGTATGAAGCGGTCCTTTTGTTACAGCAAGGCTGACCAGAAAGAAAGAAATACAAAAAGAAGGTATATTATTCCAGCTCTGTGTTTTTCTCCCAGATGGACCATGGCCTCAGGAGACGCTGCTGCTGCCTCTGTCCCAATTTAACCCCCAAATAAACACACACAACCCTCTGATTTCCGATGTCTCATGGAGGACAGCAGAAAACAATGTCAGCTGCCACCACATCACGTTTATTGAACCGTCCACTGTAGAGGCCTTGCAGACCCCGCTACTCATGAAAAATCTTCCAAGGCTGAACAAAACTTAACATTTCTTTGTCCAACATGATGGATTGTCCTCCACTTTAATTTCACAGTCCTCCACAGTAAAATAGAACTCGTTGGATTTTGACACCAAAATTGACTGAGATATACATTTCTATTATAAATAAGCAAGATCGGTCAAAAAACATGGCCGCCATCAACCAAAAAAGTTAATGATTTGTCCAGTCATCATAAATCTGGGTACATATCTTCAGGCCATGTTCAGTAATAGGCCTACTAAAGCATTTTGAGCCCGACCACACTGGACCAAAATGTAGTATGTGCTTTTTCAGCACCGTTCAGGTCATTTTTTCCATTTAAACTCTATCAAGTGTGTCATTGAAAACAGTTCAGTTCAGTTTCACCTCCAAAACATTTACAGCAGCAGTCACACATTCATGAATTTTTCATCTGACAAGTTGAATCCATGCAAATTTGCTCAGAAGTTGTTCAAAATGCCAAAAAAAAAAAAAAACTTGTGAGATTACTATCAGATTACTATTTGTATCCTTTTTTATTGCCTTTTTGTTCCTTTTCCTTTTTATTCTTGCTGTCTATAACAACTTAACTTCCCGTGTTCAATCAATAAATGTTTTTTTATTTATCTTTTTATCTATGTTACTGTGATGTATGAGGACACAGTGACAAATGGCACCACAAACCCTTTTATTCTTAATTTCCAGTCCATCTCGAGTTTGCACTGTTACTGCCTGGAGACAGCAAAAGGCAATAGTACAAACTCTTGTTCTCATTCGTGAAATCCTTGTTCTCGTCCTTGTTTTCTTTCAGCAGCTCCTGCTGGAGCACTGACTCCAGGAGAGCTGATCATGTGACTCTTCACAGATCACTGTGCTTCAGTCAGGATGTTTGGACACAGCCAGCAATTCTACTCCACCACATTTGTGTGTTCGGATTCACAATGGAGGCTGGACCGAACCACACGCACACGCACACGCACACACAGACACACACACACACACACACACACACACACACACACACACACACACACACACACACAGAGTGAGTGCCCTGCATTTGCCTTGCTGAACTGCACTGCCGAGCTCCATTCATAGTTAATCAATGGAGAGGAAATGTAGATCCTAGACTCTAATTATCTTTTGCAGTGGCCTCTTTGCTCCTGTTCTGTCTTTCTCTTGATCCAGTTTCATCCCTCTCCCTTAACTCTCTTTCCTCTCTCCTTTATCTGCCCCCCTCTTTCTACCAAATTTGTCTCATACCGCCTCGCTTCATCTCTGTCAGTGCCACTTTACTGCCTTGATCCCCACAGTTCTCCTCACCGCTCCCTCCCCTCTGCAAAGACTCATTTTTAGCTGAATGATATATCAAACAGTCGCTAGCTGCTGAATGAGAGGGATTTGCTTACACCCCCTCTCTTCTGCACTCTCTTCCTCTCTCACACACACATGCATAGCCATCCATAGTACTGAGTGATCCGCAAGAGGGGATCAAAGGGAGTATTAATTCCACCATACTCGACACACACATATGCAAGCACGCGCACGCTCTATGCTGAGAGCTATTCATTCATTAATGGAGTCACATGTTGCACATCTCGGTTTCCCACATCACTGGCCTTTAGTTAGTGAAAGAGATGACTGAGATAGACAGAAGGAGTGTGCATGCATGCATGTGTACACTCCCTATATATGTTGCTCTTGCTGGCACATGCACATGATTTTGTCTGCACGTACGCAGACAAAATAGCATGTCTGTATCAAGGAATATGTGTGAGTAAACATGTTCACTCTCATGCATGGAGAGATGCATTAGCGTGTGCCTGAATGCATGTGTAATAATGCGTGCATTCTCCTGTCCTCGTTGTCTATGCAGTTGCTCTCCGCCGCCGCCTGCTTGCTTGGATCTGCTGTCACATGGCCTCTGCTCAGGAACACATGAGGCAGCGGCAGTGCAGAGGAAAAAGATCACATCTCGCATTGACAGGATCTCCTTAACTTCTCCACCTGCACGTGAGAAGCATTTCTGTGGGAGAGGGGGCTTGTTTTCTTCAGCTTTGTTACAAATTCTCTTTGGCTATAAAACTGAGACGCTATTAGTGATGTTAAGCCTCACTGCTGTAATTAATCAAGGGAAAAAACCCTCAATGGGGCCACACTGTGTTGTTTTTTTTTTTTTTTTCAATATTTCACACATTCCTGCAGGATTTCCAATCACTGCATCTCAAACTCCTGCAGATGCATCATCACACTCCCACCCGCTCCCGTGGAGATCCTGATCACTCCCACCCGCATTACTGTTTTCTATCGGAAATCTGTCTACCTCACCCTGCAAGAAAATAAGACACATGCAGCCCTTATGGATTAAACTCGAAGCTGTGAGACCTAAAATTGGATAAAAATGTTATGGATCAGGTCCCTGTTTCTCTGATAATTTGTGCTGTCTCCCATAGCAGCAGATACAAACCAGATGCTGGAATGTCCGATTTCCGAGAATCAGTGATAGTGAAACTGTTTACAGATCAGATTTGGATAAGGGATGGCAATTTTCTTGGTTATTTGTGTTTAAATGAATTGTACATTTTGAGTATATGCAGAGTGCAAGAGAGGTGGAGTGAGGGACAAACTAAACTTTATTTAGTGCATATGGTGTATAGCATGCATGGTGTACTGGAAGACCATGCATTTAAGGCCATATTTCTACATATATAATATATTTATATTCAATGCTGTTGCTGACTGTTTGCTCCTTCCCACATTAGTGAGTGTAAGTATCTCCTTCAAGAGGGATTTTGTGCTTGATATGAAAGGATCTGTCATTTTTATTACAACTTGGGCCTTATTCCCAGAGTTGTAGCCATTATACATCCTATTCTGTGTAATGCTGGATTATTAACATTTTGCTTGTGCTCAATGCCAGTTTTACTTCTCAATAAACTGCTATGGAAAATGCTAGTTTTTTGCTTGCCTGACAGACATTACAAGCACACAGACATTTATTATCCTTGCAGAAATTATCATATTTTCATGCATTTAGTTTCACAAACCAAATCTGTGAAATCCTACTGTGTAAGAAGATGAAAACATAACATTTGATCAGCAGAGAGTGTCTTCACTTTGCACTTTGGGCTGACCTGAAAATCCCCTCACTATAAAAATCATCAGGCAGAGCTGCAGCTCTCTTATTCTGTTACCAACGTGTTTAATCAACACCTTCATCTAGCAGCGAGCTGCATATGTGTGATTAACAAGATGAGAGACCTACTTTTTCCTCATCACACAGACAGCAGCAGGGCTCCAGCTGTAAGCACCGCTCTCCCTCTGCCTCGTGTGTGTGTGTGTGTGTGTGTGTGTGTGTTTGTATGTGTGTGGACATGTACAGTACAGGCCAAACAAAGAAGAGCTTCCACTGTAATTATATACATACTTTGACAGCAGAATAATTCTTGCAATGAATAAGAGGTGAGAGTGAACATAGAAGAAAAAGGAGAAAACTGAGCAGAAGGAATCAGGCAGAAAAGGTTCGACTGCATCTTATCTATGATTTGTTTAAATTAATTATTGTGGAGCCAAACATTGTGCCCATTTTTGATCCTCCACACCCTCTACACAACCCGCAACACTGGAGAAAACCTTTTAAAGGCACCCTGTGGAGTGTTTAACTACTGGTGGCACTGCAGAGCAATGTTTTGTTGAGACTGTCTCACTTGTTCTATCAGCATGTGCTGTGAGGACAGGAATGATCTGATCCATATTTCTGTTGGTTGCAGAAGTGCTGATAGTAACATGCTGTAAAATGCTTTATCGAAATATTTGATAAACACTCTGAAAATGTTTATTTTCTCCTCTTTCTATTAATTTGCCTCACGCGATCTCTTATTAGACTCAGCTATATGGATTTATTTATTCACATACACTGTACATATGTGTGTGTGTGTGTGTGTGTGTGTGTGTGTGTGTGTGTATATATATATATATATATATACATTTTTCTCACGTTTTACTCAAACCAAGCCACAGCCAGCTCTTAACTTGAAGGAGAGAGGGACACAAATAAATACACACATGGTCACACAAAATCAAACAGAATCAGAAATTCGCCGTATGCAAACTGATCTGTTCATGAGTTGCACCAGCTATGCTTAAGTTCAAATGCAACATTTTTATTTATTTATTTATTTATTTGCACTGGCTATGGATTAAGGTTATGGAGTATAGTTATCACGTAATCATGCTTCGTCCTAGTTTCCATACCTTTTTGTTGTTTTTTTGGTGATTAACATTAGCCATTTTTAGTCGTTCACTCTGTTCGCTCTCACGTAGCAAATTATTAAATGACGATGGGGCACAATAGACAGCACGGTAATAAGCACTGTGTTAAGAAAAGTGCTTTTCACTGACTGGCCATAGGACATGAAAATGTTTCCTGGGACAACATTTTGGTTAGTTTGGACTTTATGTCGGAGTAGTTAAGACAAACCTTTCATTTCTATGCTGCAACCAAACATCGACTCAGCATCGACTTTAGCATCAAACTAACACGTTTCAGCGTGTCATTTAGAGTCTACAAATGCTTAAATATTCAAAACAACTATTACATCTATTTATATTTCAGTACTGTCAGATTATTATTTTTTCTCCCCGTTAAACACAAAAGCTTTTCTTAAAGTTTTGACTCAGCTCTGATTTCACTGGTGATTTGAAACAACCTGGATAACGTAACATTTCTTGGTGGTTAAAAAGCCAGGGTAATTTTAGTCTACAGTTTGAATTAATCAATTAAAAAATGGTGCAGTGTGTGGGTCCTCAGACAAAGGCCTTGAAAAACATAAGAGCAGAGGACATGACTGAGTGAGACTGGAGAGCGGTTATGTCCAAGCCTGAAGAAAAGAAGCAGGATAATAATCTGACCAAACCAAGAGCCAAACAAACCCCTCAATATACATGACTCAACCCTCCAAGGAGCCTGTCCTTGTTAGAGACACTGTGTGTTTTTTATTCTTTATTTTATACTGAGCTTCAGCTAAGAATACTGAAGGTCAAAAACACACCCGTGTATGACGATCAGCGGACTTTTGGAAAACAGTTTCACATAATAGTGCTTTCATAATTTGTTTTTTTAAACCGGAAAGGTAAGAGACAGTGTCCAGAGAGAAATCCTAACATATGGCATTTGCAGTAATTGACAGTGATTCATGAGACTTGGAGCAAAAACATGGTTCATTTTATTTATTTTGGGCTATCTGGCTTCAAAGAAGATGAAGTGACGCAGCCATTTGTGGACGAAAAAACAACAATTAAACAGTTTCAGCAGAGTGAAACTTCAAATACACATCTATTATCAAGTATATCTTCGTGTAAATGTAAGAACACACACATTTTCCTATATCAATACAAAAAGTGTCTATTCCACCTGAGCTGCCTGTACAGTATGTCTCATCAGAACTGCTCGTCAGATGGTTGAATAGCTTCGGACTCCTTCTCCACCTCCACCTTTGGATTAGGGGTCAGGCTGCGTCTGGTAATTTCTGTAACTCCTGTAGCTCACAACACACCATGGTTATGCAAGTGAGAACAGAGCCAGTGTTTGAACTTTGTTCTCTCAAACAATGCTGCCAGATGACTTGCATACAGTAACCGGCACCAAATTATGATAATTTTACACCTCTGATACGACAGTTTAGCACTTCCCATCTGCTGCTCTCAAGTTTTTCTTTTTCATTCTTTACATGATTTCTGTTACTTTTTATGTGAACAACCAAATGCAACACTATGAACATCTTCCAGGAGCCTCATATATATCACACCTCACCCCTCTCTATGACAGCCAGTTTTTCACTCTGTTTTCTAGCAGTCTATAGGAGAAACTATGAACTCTCAGTTTGTACAAACTACTTAGTTTCCAGTGTAACGCAACCGTCAGGATTCATCACCTGGAAACCATGAATGTCCATCAGACAAGATAAGTTCTGATGAAAGGATGTATTGACAATATATTCTCATTCATATCAAATCTCAGAAGACCATTCATGCAAGCGTGAAGCTGCGAAAGTCAAATTAGCAACAATGAAAAGTGTCAACTGAGGGTCACTGAGGGTTTAGTAGCTTTATTATATGGAGGAGTTTAGCAAGTGGGCCAAGGTGTGAATTGGTGTTAAAGTGACACACATGCTTTGCTTCTCACCCAATTCCTCTGTTAATCACATATGCTTGTTTTTGTTGTGGTGTCACTTTGTGCCTGAACGTCAGTGAAACACCCACATTGTATAAAGTATGAAAAATGACTCATATTGTTGCGTTATGTTTGTACCTATCTAGTTAATGTCAGGAGTGTCAGGAGGCCACGTTTGAAATTAACTCTCCCACCTCATAACACGTAGGAGACAAGAGTTACCTAAAAGGGGTGAAAATAATTGACAGGAGTGGCACAGCGAGTGGAAGACATCACTGACAGGCTGCTATTATACATTTAGACCATAGTGTACGTATGCCTTGTGACTGAATAGATGGTATTTCATAAGTGCTTACATAGCTGTGGTATTTTTGCAGCACAGTTGTCTTCATTTATATATAATAACTCAAATTCCTGATGCTTTTGCTCAAACATCTTTTCTTCACTCTCCACCGCTGTTGCAATAGTTTTTTTTTTGTGATGACACTTTGACTGGAAACAGCTCGATCTCTTCTACGCTGAGCCAGAATGAACTGATGCAAAGAGACACTGAGGGACTCTTTTTCTTATTAGTGGTGTCGTTTTTCTGGTATCAGCCAACAGGATTTAAATGCAGACATGACAGCAGGCTCGGATAGTAAATATTACAAGAACTGCCCAGACACCTGATCCCTACCCCACAGGTTTAACTAGTCAATGTGTGCTTTTGACAAACTTCAAATTGATGTAGATTTTATCAGATAAAACATGTACCCAGCTGATTAGTTCAGCTTTGTGTCAGTTTTTCAGCACCTGGGATTGTCTGTTGAACTAATAGTCATACTTCAGAATAAATCTGGATGGTTTGACTTGACTATTTTACAGATGCAATCTCAGTGATTTCAGTCCTTGGTTACTGGTGTTGGCAGCAAATGTGATTTCATACTATTAACAGCTCACTGTGGCTGCTTCTTCTTGTTGCATTACTCCCTGCAAGGTTTCAAGCTGATCCACTCTCAGAAAATGACCGTGACTGTTGTCTTGTTTTAAAGACACATTTGTGATGAACAATGGCGGTGAGTGCAAAACTCACTGACAAACACATTTCCTGTGAGTGTCAACTCGTGTTTGCTGCAGCAGCAGTTTGCATTAGCAGAAAATGCAGCATTTTCTTCCTGTAATGTTGAGACTGAGACACAGTTTGACTGGCCCAACAGTACAGACCAGTCTTAAATATCTCTACTACAGCCCCCGTCTCTTCTTTTGCCAATGTTAGATGTTCTGTTCTGATTAATTACTGCAAACTGAGATTATAAGTTGCCCAATTTATCAGTGTGCTGAGCCGAATGAGACAGATCCCCACATGTCTCTTTGTCACTGCAGCTACAAGATGAGCAGTCGCCTCACGCGTTAACTGTTGGCTGTGTGATGTCGGCCCTTAGACTTTATAAAAATGTGACAGTTTCTTCTGAAGTTAGTGGAGGCTTTGTTTACATAGTATACCATGATATATTTTACTTTGAACGGATAGATTTGAAATCTTGAATGTACTTAAATCTGAAGATGAACAGGCTCACAGCAGTCAGGTCAGGCCTGTAGGGTAATGTAGAAAATATGACAAAGCAGTCACAAAAAACAGTATTTTAGGAAGGTAATGAGGGAATGAAGAACTGCTGATCAGGCAGGCAAGCAGTCAGAAGAATTTCAGAGAAGAAAAAAATCTCACTGAGGATGACTAGAGGGCAGGTAGGGCATGACAGCATGTGGAAAATTGCAGAACAAGTACTCAGAAGCTGGGTAGGAAATGACTCACTAGCTGCCCATTTTTATTTTCTTTGTGTCATTCTAATTAAAGTGAATTTCAATGAACATACTATATAGACAAATAATAAACAGGTAGTGATAGTCAGGTGGGATGTCAGTGTGAAACATACAATAAAATAATATAACACATGTTGTATTCCAGCAATAATCACATCAACTCAATATGTTACTTAGTTCAAAACCTCCTTTTCCAGAGCATCAACACTTAAAAAGTCAGATTTTCACATCAAATGCACCTCATATCACTACGCCCCCTCAGTGTTGTTTTTCTGCGGTGGTTAATTTTATGTTTGTTCTGGTCTCTCGTCCATATAAATCAGTAAAAATGCCCAGTGGCAGCGATGATAACTTTCATTCTTTATCCCTCTCTCTTCCTCTCTCTATCTGGAAGGACAATAGTGAGTCGTGCCTGTTTGTGAGGCCAGTCTCTTCCCACTGAGACAGAAAACAGGTCAGAGTAAGACTGGCTGTCCCTGAGACACATATTGTATAACAGGCTACCCAACAACACTGTGTTCAAAAATACCCAATGCTGAGCTGCACTGTGTGCGAGTGTGTGCGTAGGTGTGTTGTGAAAACACATATATGTGTGTGTACTGTATGTGCAATAAATGTGTGCGCAGTGTGAATGTGAGTGTGGCAGTGATACGAGTGACTCACCAGAATATGATTAATACAGTTTGTTTGCTTCAGTTTTTTGGTCAGTTATTTAAAGCTGGACTTGGTAACGTTGGAGAAACCAGCAAGACTAAGATGCATTTTGAAAGCATACGACTGAAAAATCCCATCCCCTCCCTTCATGCCTCCCTCCAGAGCCACTCCCCCAAAAAACATGAATGCTCACTGCCTGACTGGAGGACGAGTCCATGAGAGGGAGCTGGGGAGCGGAGCAGCGATGAGAAGACCAGTTCTTTTAATAAATGCATGAATAAACAACTCTTTCAAAAGCCACAATCATATAAATACAAAGTATGCATAACAAAAACATACCTTTCAGTCTTTCTGTCTGAATCTACGACTCTGCCTTACAGTTACTGCTTACTGCTGTGGGTGCGTGCTTTGTGCTACTGGGTTACCAGCCATCTTAGCATTTAGTTCGGTCTTTGTCAGCACCATTTTCACATTGGCTCACAGTAGTTGGACAAAACCTCTTACTAGTCCCTCTTTTCCAGCAGTTAGTGGCACAACTAGTTCAAACAGAAGCCTCACTAGTTGCACCATGTGCTGCACTAGGAGCACCAAAGCCCCAACTTGTCAGTTTTTTGAAGCACGAGTGGCCTTCTGGGCCGAACACAGAGCTGCAAAAGGTGTGATGTGTTAACTCATGAGGCTCACGAGTTAACTAGTGCATGAAATTGTAGGCCACCAGTTTACTAGTGTGCCAATCCAGGTTTGACTGGTGTCAAAGCTGGAGACTGTCAGTGTACCTGAAGCGCTTCAGGTGCCACATGAGCACTCTGTGGACAAAAAGAAGATATATGAGCACCAGGTGATGGAGAAAAGAGATAAAATATGGTCCTGCTAACTCCTTCTACTTTGATTCTTCACAATTCCTCCTGAGGGTCAGTGGAGCCCAGTTTGACACCACGGGGTTGACCAGTATCATCGCTGTGCATTGTGGTTAGGAATTTGGTCATTTGCAAAGGATGTGATGTTACTCAGGTTCACAAATGATGAGTGCTGGCCTGACATGGTGGCACCACACTCACATTTATACTCCAACTCCTTTTCCTGCAGAGCAGCACAGAAGCCACCTGCTTTCACTTCTATACTGGGTTTACATGAACGACAGCAAGACATCTGTGTATCTCTCCACAAAGCAAATAAGGAGTGGTGCTGGGATTTGAATGTGTTTCTACATTATATTATCACATTGTATCAGTTGGTTCTATTCAAGATTGTGTTAATAGTATTTTACATAACTTTGGTTAGTTTTCATTAAAGAAAATTTCATTCTGTTCAGTCATTTTCAGGCTCACTGGCTGATAGCACTAATGAACACACAACTATTGCCATCTGCAAGACTGATTTAGACTGATTTATGCTGCAAAATATAACCAGATCACAAATGAGTCAGTAATCATGTGTGACAGGAGACAGGTCCAGCTGTCCAGTCTCAGCTATGCTACTAACAGGAGGAGGGGAAAGGTTTGTGTTTCCTGACACTCATACACACACATAGTTTTCTCTCAGCACTCTGTGTGAAATCACCTACAAAACTGAACAAGGAGGCTAATCGGCCGGACCATGCAGATGAAGAAATTAGTCAGCGCAGCACAATGATAGCAGTTATGGATTTCCTTACATCTGCTCTGATCTGGTGCTACAACATTAGTGCGTTTTGATTTCTGGACAGACCAATAAACGGGTTGAAAAGACATAGTGTATCTACACAGCTGACATAAACTGGCTTCACAGAAAGTATCTGCTGTGAAACACAATCAAGGTCAGGTTAACAGTAGAAAATGTGTCGTGCAGCTCGAAGACAAACCTTTCCACAGCAGCGAAACAGACAGCACGTCGTTGCCATATCACATGTGCGTCTCAGAGTCAGAGTGGACATGTCTGTGCTGTTAGAATAATCGTAACATTCACAATACTTTATTTCTTGGTGACACTGTTCACACTGTGCTTGATCCACTTCCTGCTATAATACAGTATGACACACATCACATCATATAAAATGTGTTACATGCATGTGTAAATACATATTCTCACTTACATACACATATTTGTACAGTCATATAAGATTGCAATTATAGCAAATGTAAACAAAATATCAGCAGTGAGATGTGAACTTTAGTGTTCACCTGCAGCGGATGTTTCATCTGGACTGTTTCCGGGAAATATGAAACTTTGAAGGGTATGCCGTCGCAGTAATCCTTGTGGCAGTATGCGCAACTAAACAACCTGACCTAAACTCAGGCCCCAAAAAAAGAAGAAGCTATCTCCTGATTTAAATGCTAAGCAGCGTGTTCATTTAGCATGTTCCAGTGCACAGGCAGCTGCTGTTTGTTTCTCTGCCTTCGTCAGACTGTCAGACCGAGGGAGAGAGGGTTTATCTTGGAGCAGTATGGTACTTTTGCGCACACATACACACACACACACACACACACACGCACACACTCACTCGCAAACACATTTGGTCTTCCAGCACTGCTCATCCAGTGAAGGGCAAACCCTGATCTTGGTGCACTTCCTCACTGGACTTGACATAAAAACACCAAAGAACTTGAACATATATGTTCTTAGCCATCCTTTTACATCTTTGCAAAGTGTAACCAAAAGAAAAAGTCAAGATTGTAGAAATGATGGGTAACACTACTTGGAAGATAAAAAACAGTTTCACGTCACAACAAAAAGCTAGTAGTCTGTGAATTCATACTGTTGTGAATTGATGTGTTTGAACATAGTTTTGTTTTCCACTTGCAGCTGTTATTGCACGCTGTTGTTCCACACTTTGGTGTGCTTCTCCTCTGTTATTTGTGCCTGTACAGCTTTTCTCGGCTTTTACCATTAGTGAGCTCAATTTGGGACTTACTGACTTTTCCTGTGTTACACAAACACCTTATCTGGATGCAGTGCTGGAAGAGAGTGTATGTTTTGTGAGTAGATGACCTTTTCCTCCACTGAAAGGTATGTTTTCTTTGTCTGGGCTAGTCAAGACTGGAAAGCATTATGAAAAGAGCCTACAACTCATGATCCTCTGGACAGGATCATGGTGATATTATAGGCATAAAAATAATATTTTTTGTTGACTGCAAGGTGTGTGAAGGCTATAGATGACTGACCTCCTGCAAGATTCTTCAAGAAGTGCAACTGTTCAACGCTTCCTAAGATCGAAAACATGTGAACTTGATCAGGATGCTCAGTGCAGAGACGTCAGGTCAATGTAGAACTGTACCCCTGTGGAAACAGGGAGCTTATTTGAAGACTTGGTTTGGACATTTACACTGTATGTGTGTGTGTGTGTGTGTGTGTGTGTGTGTGTGTGTGTGTGTGTGTTCGCGCCTTATTCCCACTTCCTGAAACCACTGCCATTCTCATCCTCTCCACCGGAGGCCCTCAGACTTTCCCTCCTTTCCCTCTCACCTGACTGCCCCACCCATCTGCTCACCTGTACCCACTGTCCTCATCAGTCCTCCAGCTATGTAACCAGCCCATTTTTCATTCACCCCCTGTCAGTTCATCTTTGCTGCTTTGTTGGTTTTTGCTCCCTGCTTCTTGTATCCGAGTTTAGCTTTACGTTACCTGGACCTGCACCTATTTACCTGCCTGCCTGTCTGCCTACTTGTAAACCTCAATAAACCACTGAAATAAATCCTGCTGCCTCCACAACTGTCTGCACGTGGGTCCTTCCCCTGCTGCTAATATAATTGTGTTTATTGTGTTTATTACAATATTTATACTCTACTGTTGATATCCAGTATTCACAAATATACATATTTGCCATTATTGGCCAACACTCATGTATAGCATTCATACTATGACTGCTGTATATTTATATTCATACAAATATTTGTACAATTCATTTATATAGTGTACAGTACTGTAAAGTATATATTGTATAAAGCTTTTGTTTGAATGAGACCTTTTAAATTTCTTATTTGTTTCATTAGCTCTTAATATCTTTCCCTTGTAGTCTGTCTCTTGTGCTGCTGTAATATGTGACTTTACCCCCTGGGAATCAATAAAGTTTTATTTAATCTCTGGAGATGTGTGTGTGTGTGTGCATGTGCCAGAAGAAGAAGAAATTCACTGAAATACTTGAGGCAAAGAACAAGAAGAAGGAGAAAGCACTGTGGGTAAGCAGAGAGCTCAGGTAACCTTTAGGCTGCAGAAAATCAAATGCTGTTGAGTCTAGACTGAGTCTCCAATAATGAGACAGTGTCTGATCCCCTGATGCTGTCAAGAAGCTGCTGTAGAGAAGGTTCTGCCCTGAGCTGTCTCTTTTAAAAATAACAATGAACATCTATCCTGCGAACAGAGCTGCAGTGATATATTATTGTATAGCGAGGCAGTGCAATGCTTTGGTAGTTAGAAACAGAACTTTATAATCAATATGTGCATTTGCAATGAGCCAATGAACGGAGACTGAGATAATGTAATCATATTTACTGGCTCACATTCATTTTCTGGCTGCTGAGGTTTAAATTAGTTTGATTGAGAGCGGAGCGGGGACGCCGGAGACGAGTACATTACAGTAATTAATACTGGGAGAAATAACAGCATGTCTCATATTTTCTGGGTCATACTGTAAAATAAAAGCTGTCGCCTGGGTATGTTTCTAAGAATAGTGGAAGTGTTGGAGATCACATTAAAAAGATTTTTGTTATCCATGTTTTGATATTTAAGTGTTTAATATTTTTAGCTTTCGTACTTGACCAGGTTTTGTTTTTATTTTCAGTTGTTTATCAACATTATTGTGCACGAAAATTAATATAATTGTCTCCTCGCTGGTGACTTAATACATCTCCTCTGTTAGATGTCTATTAGGATCTGTTTGTGTTGTACATATTCCTGCATTAAGTGGCCTTTACATCTGTCAGATGTCCTCGCTGACTGTTTAATGCGGACTGACGTCTGTTGTTGTTTCCATTTGCCAGAAGCAAATGGAATCACAAAGTCAAATATGATGGGAAAAGTCAAACAACAAGCCTGATGTGCAAAGTCAAGGCCAAAAACAACATTAAGTTAAGTTTAAACAAATGTGAAATGCACGCTGTTCTGCAGAAAAAAGGGGTCTCACAGCAAAGGGTGACAGAAAATATGATTTGAGACAGCGGTCAGAGTGGAATGTTGTCGCATTGAAAACTGTCGACTATCAAATTGTCAGAATTGTACTGCGCTTAATGTTTAATCGCAAACATTTTGTTGAAAAATGTGTATATTTCCCAAAGTATCTATCAAGAACAATAATGCTTTGCTGTTCATTCCAAACATCATTGATTTTACTTTAAAAAAGTCTTATTTCTCTCACAAGACTTGATTGAATCAAGGCTTGATGATGTCAAATCAAATATGTTGTTTAAATGACACTTGATGAGACGCAAACTTTCAAAATCAGGTCAACTCTTCTGAACTTTTCTGGGAATTCTGAAAATAAATTAATCTGTAGGTTTAGTACTGCGAGTGTGGACTAACAATCAGCTGAGGAGGATGAATTCATCATTCCCTTTTTATGCAGCATGTCAGCATCTTTCAGCTCATTGTTTTAGTTTTTCAGCAACTTCACTGTTTCGTCTCACTCATACTGTTGTTTCCAGATGCAGTAGGCAGCTGCAAACACTCTAAAAACCTGCTGTGCACTACCTGCACAACACCAGGACAATGACAGGCAAAGTTAGCAGCTTGGTGGCGAACAGACGTTAGCAGTTAAAGAACCAGACGTGCCCCTCAGACATGAGTGGAGAATAAACTAGAACTGATCAATCAGGTTGTCAGAAACACAACTCCAAATGACGCTAATGTTGCTGTCTGCTTCATGTTACACATAAAGGTAATAAATAATATGTCAGTGTTGTGTTTACAGCTTGTGTACGCTGCCCTCAAGTGGCCAAAAGCATCTGGTCTTGCAGGTTTATTATGCAAATAGTAATAATAGTGATTACTTTGTTTTCAGTGTCTGGTCCAAACTTTTTGGGGGGTTCCTGCTTGTAATGGGAGGACTTGGATTCATAACTTCAGTATTTCTAGACAAGCTCAGTTTACCTCTAATGAAATAAAATAATTTTGTTGCAACAATTTGTCTCTTTAACTCTAATTTTGATTTTCAATACATCTGTTGTTCTGTCCTGCAGCTTGTGTGCCAGCTGAGCCTCAGTGAGGGTGGAGGGAGATGAATGGATAGACAGTCACATAGACAGATAGATAGATGGATGGTAGGACAAAGAGAGGGAGAGAATGACTCATACTTGTGCCTCCTCCCTCCATCTCTCTCCCCTCCCTCCTGTCATCCCAGTGGTGCTTCATATCCTGATGGCCCTCATTCAAATCAGCATCCTTCCATTCATCCCCTCACATTAACCAATAGGAAAAGTCGATCTTTGCAAAGGACGCCCACTTGTCTTCTCCCGGCACCAGTGCACGCTCTCTGTTGCCTTTCATTCTCGAATACTGATCCCTGTCCTTCCACCACAATGAATGGAGTCAGTGCAGCAAAGCCCATGAGGGGTCAGGACCAGCATAAAGAGAGATGTGGACACATAGTGCAGGACGGAGACTTTGAGCGCTGGATTATTGCCCACGTTGCAGGTCAGAGTAACAGAAATCTCAAACGCCATATCTGCCTTGGAGCATTCAGGACAAGCTCGCACACACATATGCACACAGCAAGAGAGAAAATCACTCTGTGAACATTGTCAATGTCAGCTTGAAGAGGAAGTGGAGAGACTTTAAAAGTGTGATTCTCCCTGATGGAGGTGTTTTGTTGTGCACTGGCCTGCACTGCAAACTAACAAAAAGGAGGGCATTACCGCGGTAGTCATTTTTCATTTTAAGCAGGCAGGAAGACATTCATCAAATGTGTAGCATCTGGTGTGGGAGGATTTGCACAAATACGCGCCACAACTGCTGCCACACTGCTCCTCCTGCTGAGCAGCTAAACTTGAGCAATCAGTGATTCACCATGTTGCTCAAGGGCACTACTGCAAGAAGCCCATGTTAGTCTCACTTCTGCTATTTCAGAGGGCTGTGCGAATATTCTGCTTTCCTACATTTATCTGTTTACTTACATTTTGATGGCTCTTCTGAACCACTGTGACGAGAAGTCATTTGTTCCTAAAACCAGGGGCGTTTCCAGGAGTCGACAGGGCCAAGCCCAGACCATCTGGGGCTGAGGTCAGGGTGTGTGTGCATGAAGCCCGCACCATATTTTTTTGGGTGGTCTCTGCGGTTCTGCCTGGAGCACCGCTGTCCAAATTTAATTTAATTTTACTGCATTGTTTGAATCGTACAAACACTACCTTTCATTTCGGGGAAAAAATGGACATCTGCCGGACAGCTGAGGATTCTCAAACCTATGGCACCATAGGTTGACTTTGTTCTTACGTTTTTACATTTTAATATGTGATGTTTGGCTCTTTGTGCTGTATAAACTGAATAAACCAGCAGCCTGATGACTGCAGACTGAACTGAAATAGAGTAATGTAAAGGGTTTGTCAGAGCGTTTTTGCTGAAAACAGCTTCCTTGCTGTGGATGGAAACAACACTGATGAGCTCATGTAGGGAAAGCTTTTCAGGCCTTCAAAGAGCAATTTGATTAATTGCACAAAAAAGACAGCAGTCATTAAGCAGTAAGGTTTTTCATAGCCCCCTTCATTAGCACTCATTCAGGCTACTGTGCAGAGTTTACAGTAAACAACATCATACATACATACTAACCATCGGTTTATATGCTTATAAAACTTCAGCTCCTAATTTAAAGCCAAACAAAGAACACATTATGTATTCATAACCCTTACCATTCTTCACGCCTTCAATATGCTTGTGGGTTTTTTTTTTTTTTACCTATTACATATTAATTTGCACTTTGTATGTGACACTTAATGGATATTCCATTCTGTTTGGAGGTGCCTGCCTATAAAGCCTCCATAATCCAGAGACATAATAAGCAGCCTCTTTCATGTGTTGAGGTGAAGTGAGTCCCTGAGGGATTGACTCTGTGCTGCTCAAAGACAAGATTTCCTCTTACAGATGAAAAGGAAACGAAAGTGGGTGGGGAGCAGTGCAAAAGAGAGAGCAGGAGAGTAAGAGAGGGAGTTCAGGGGTAAAACTGAGAGAGAAGTGCAGAGAGAGGAAAGAGCAAAAGACTGCCTCAAAGAGAAAGAGGGCAGGCGAAAGTGAATGCAAGTGAAGCAGAGCCCAGGTGAGGAAGATAATTGGTGAGCGATAACAGCAATGATCGAACATGTGATACCACAATGTAAAAGTCCTGCATTCATATGTTTAAAGTAAAAGCAGCAGTAAAAGCATTAATCAGCAGAAGATACTTTACTTACATACTTGTAAATGTATTCATTATACTAAATGCTAGATGGTTTATCCTCTGGGGTCATTGGCCATTGTCTTGGGACTTCTGTTGCCATCAGATATCAAGGCCAAGACTTCTGCCTGTTAACAGGGAGGTTTTCCTTGCAACTGTCACAAGGTGTCTGCTCATGGTGGGAATTGTTGAGTCTCTGTAAATAATATTATAGATAACTTCTGACTTGATAATCATACACTCAGTTTAATGCAACCCAATACAATTGCTCTGGGGAGGACAAAAAAAAATTCTGAATACCTCTCAATATAATCAGTAATTAACATAATTGATTTATCATATTTATGCTCACAAAAACTGCCCTTTGCAAAGATAGATGTTATACTGTCAGGACTGTTGCATTGGATTGCATTAGATAGTACAGGTGTGCCTAATAAAGTGGCCACTGAGTGTATATTTGGTATGTAAAATCTTGAGCTATCTGTGCACAGCAGATGTCAAATGAATGTATTTGAGTATTGCACTTTTCCATCAGTGGATAACTGCAGAGACACATAAGAAGTGCTCAGAGTGAAACAAATAACTGTGAAAGAGAAATAAAGAGTGACAGCAAGAGGATGTCAGATACAGAAACAAAGCCACAGAGAGCCCAGCAACAGTGACAGCAGCATGTGATGTCTCCTGTTCTCCCAAAGGGAAACAGTTAAGTAACAAGGCCGCACTGGTGGCTTATTATAGGTGGGATTTCAGATACAGCATCTCTGAAGATGCTCACTCTGCAGAACCATCATTACACTGTATCTGCTGTAGTTATGTGATGTTAAATGATGCCTACCTTCAGATCATACTTTAGACCTTTCTACCCTGAGAAAAAAAAGCCAATTACAACAAAGTCATCATGACATCAAATGAAGATGCAAAAGTAATTGGATTTTTCTGTGTTATGAAATGGGCAATGCAATATCAGGGAGGCAATAAAGCAAAATGTTTCATAAACAGAAACAATTATGGATGTGCATCTGTGGCGTTTTTTTTTTTTTTTTTTCCTGATATGGAAAATCTGAAAATCAGAATCTCAGATAAGATCTAATATCAAAGATCAGTTACGACAGCATGCAAGACCTTCATATTCTGTAATTCAATTAGAGTCTGTCTGGGGAAAACTGAGTGTGTGTGTGTGTGTGTGTGTGTGTGTGTGTGTGTGTGTGTGTGTGTGTGTGTGTGTGTGTGTGTGTGTGTGTGTTTGTGTGTCTGCAGCTACTCAGTGGTACTTCTCAGTGGCAGACTTGCTTCCCACAGCAAATTCCAATAGACTTCATCACACGCAGGTTACCCTCAAGACCACCCTCTTAAAGGGCAAAGCTCAGAGAAATGATGTGGTCTTGCTGATCAGTGTGAGATGAGAAGACACTTTTACTTGTTGCTGTCGAGGTCCTGGACAGACAATCTATTTTAAGTCTAAAATTGTGCCATTGTGGATGTTTTTCCCCCAGCGACCACACGGGGCAACAATGAGCCCATTCAGCACTCGAAAGCAAATTTCTTTCATCGGTTTGGAGCAATTTCCTAACATCCTCACTTGTTATGTGTCAGTGTTAATAATTGTGAATTTCAGTGAACCAAGTGAAATGATCTCGCTTCATTAATAAAGACTTCACACAGATAACACTGAGAAAATATTCACAGAGATGTGTTTGTTTTGTAGCATAAACTCACACTCCCACACCACCAAAACTACCATGTGTGAAAAATCTCACAGGAAATGAAAACCTGTCCTCTCTTGACCGCTATCAGCTCAAGGAGAATGTATAAAAAAAACACATGTACCCAAATCTGTAATTGACTGAGCAGAGCCGAGTGCTGCAGAGTGGAGCGGAGAGGCTTGTATGATCAAACAGGGGTCTAAATATAGGATGCTGCTGCATGATTTCTTCTGCTTGAGCAGGGAATCACCCAACCTCAACCGAGGATGAGGGGAGAGATTCAAGGAACGGAAAGAAAGATGAGAAGTTAGGGCCATGTTTAGAAAAATCTTTTCGTTCTGTCAGTGTGGGATCAAGTGTGTGTGTGTGTGTGTGGGAGAGGGAGAGAGAGACAGAGAGATGTAAGCTCAGTCACATGGCTGTACATCCTTTCACATCCATCACAACATAAGGGACAGCCAGCAGCACTGTAATCTCTGAGGATCTCTCAATAAAGGTTGGCTGCTTTACAGTCTGTCCATCATCTCACTGTGCTGGTTGCAATGTCGTGGCCTCATTGAAAAGTGACTAAAAGAAGCAGTCGGTCCATCTTTAATCAGTTTGACAAGTACATCAGAGGGAAATCTCATATGATCTCCATCAGACAGATTTTTGACAACTAACCCAAACTGAAATTTTCTATTGTTGTCTTCCATTATACTGTTATTCTATTTTATCATCCAAAGAAACTGCATGAAAGCCCATGATGTAACCAAAGTGTTTTGCTGGGACATTTGCTTTCACATGATCACAGAGAAATGCACAAAATACACCCATTTCTATCCAGAAGAGGAGAAGAAGTTGATTTAATAGTAGGGAAATACTCACTCAGTTGAATGTATGAAATATAAAATAAAATTTGTTACTTTTTAGGTCATAATTCAGAGATAATTTGTCAATAATACTGAACTGTTGGCAGTTTCTATTAGCATGTATTTAGGCACAGTGATGCTAAATGCTAACATCAGCCCGCTAACGTGCTGACAATGATGTTGCTAACATGTTGATGTTCAGCGCAGTCATTCTCAACCTGTGGGCATCAGAGAGCCATCTAGTGGGCGGTGGAGGCAGTGCTACTGCCAAATGTTTAGATTAAAATGGAAAATTATGCTTATAAAATATTGGCTGTTTACAAAGCTAGTCGTTTTTATATCTACATGTGCTTCAGAATTCACAGAAATAAAAAACGTCAATCATGAAGCATCATCGGGTAGAGACAAACATGTTTTGTCACAGTTAGCTCGCTGACTTTCTCTGTGATGCAAAATGAATTCGTCCGCCGGCTGCTGTCAGCCAAACACGGACAAGAAAGGAAAACAATACAAAAGGTAACAATTAGTACTGTCAATCGATTAAAATATTCAATTGTGATTAATCTCATGAATGTCATATCAACTCTCGATTAATCACAAATTAATCGCACATTTTTAGCTATTCTAAATGTCCCATTAATTATCATTTTAATACTCTTATCAACATGGAAAAGTGGATAGGCTTGCTTTGTGCAAATGTTTTTTAATGAAAACAACAACGTGTAGTGTTATATTTCACACTAACATTCTCACTTTGAGCAGTCATTCACATTTGAAGTAAAATCTCACACAATTTAACACTGTCAATAAACAGATGACAAAAAAAATAAATACTTGGTTACAAAAAAGCCCCTTCAACAACCCTTTCTAAGGGTGATACAAGATAAAGTTACAAAGTGCACATCATTGTAAACTGCCTGCCTCTCATTTCTCTCCAGAGAGAATGAACATTACTTGGCTATGGCTGCAGTAAGCTTGTTCTTAGTTGTGGTATCCATATCTCTCTCTCGAAAGCCGTTCATTGTCGCCTGGTTTTGACAAGGAGGCGGCGGAGAATTCGCATTAGCCGTGTGTTTGGCCATCAAGTGGTATTTCAGACTGGATGTGCTACGGTGATAGCTCAGTTCACACCAACAATACACACAGATAACTTTGGTCTTGTCAGTCGACCCATCTGGCAACTTTTTGAAACTAAACTTTCCATTCAGAATCTTGTTCATGCTTGACTTCCACACAAACCGGTAGCCTACTCTTTTACAGCTAGCGAGCAGGCAAGACCAAACACGTGCATGGGGCATGCCTATTGTTTTGTTTCCGGTTTACAGTTGGATCCTGTACTTTTTCTCACATTACTAGCAGTGGCCACAGCTTATAAAAAACTACAAGTTCACTAGGTCACAAAGAACGTAAAGCTCGCGATAAAAGAAATGACGCCGTTAAAATTGATTTGCGTAAACGCGTTAACAACACGATATTTTTGACAGCACTAGTAACAATAAGAAGCTGTTAACAATACATTTAAAGAACATTATTTTTATTAAAAATAAGGTGTGATTTCAGTTGGAAACTTCATTTCAACATCTGTCAAAATGTTGACATTTACAAATTGGCACTAAACATGAGTGGGGGGCAAAATCTAGGGATGTCCGAATTTGAATTGAAACATGGTGAATTCTGACTCACTGTGAGTATTTTTGATTTATTGCTGCTATTTTTTTAATTATCAATTATTAGCAATTGTAGCTAACAGATGACAGTTTTTCCTCATGGTATGTCATGAAATGACCACGTTTGCGATTCCCTCACACTGCATTCAGAGCCCAGATATCCATCTTCAGCAGCTCAGAGAGACACTCAGGTGCTGTATGCTCATCTTCTGAGAGGCAAACCTGCATTACTTTCTATAACACTGGGCCACACAAACATGTTTCTTGTTCATGGAGCTCATGATTTCAAATGCAAGCTCTGTCATAATCAAAAACTAATTATTTTTGTTCCAAAAGAAAAATGTCACAAATCATGCCAAATGGTGTCTGAACCACACATAATCACTTCAGGTGAAGAGGATAACATTACACCGCTGATGAGACATTAACAGGAGTAATTTATGTAATAGAACAAATTATGAAACCATTTTCTGCTTATGCATAACCACAGACCTTATTCAACTGGGAATAATTAGAAGTGGCTGCTGATAACACAGTACACTGGTCAAATAGTTCATAGTTTTTTTTTTGTTTTTGTTTTTGTTTTTTTTGTTTTTTTTTTGTAATACACAGTATTCAAAGTAAACAAAAGCATATCGGTGAAAAAAATAGTGGACTAGAAAATATATGTGTGTTGAAGTAGGCTAAAAAGTAGAAGAAAATAGTTGATCAGTAAATCAATTTAATGACTTTTCACATCTGCAGGAAATAAAATAAATGAGAAAATAATTTGGTGGAGAAGAAAGACAAGTGAATGCACTCTCCAGACATTTTCTATTCTAATGAAGACACCAAGAAAAGCAGAACACGTGTGAACGTTTGTTCCTGGTTTTCACTTCTGATGGCGGTCACAAATCTAACAGAGGGTGACATCATGTGGCCAGCTGCGGGCTCGCACGTGTCATATCAGACACAACCAACAGGCGGCAGTGTCATCAGATCGACAAGTCTTTCCCCACTGGCTTTCTCTCTTGACCTGACTCTTCTTCTCTGGTACCCGGTTGGATTATCGTTCTCTTCCGGTTGTCGTCTGTTCGTGTGGCAGGTATCTAGTTCTCCCACTTAGGCGGACTTTTGATATCCTAATCAATCTTCGTGTGTTTTACGTTCCCACTCATAAATGTCAGCTGATTTTGATTGTACACTTTACTAAGCATGTTTTCACGGCAGTATGTTTTAGATGTGGTGCTCATTAAATGATGAAAATTACGTTTGAAAAATGCTAACGCTACCCTGAGTAGCGTTAGCTTCTCGTCAGCTAGCAAACATGCAGCTGGTGCTCTTAGAGCAGTAAACAGTTTACTTTGTTCAATAAAGTTGTGTAAATCTTTGGTCCGATATGAACTTACGGTCCACATGTGACTGCTATTGTCGTTACAAGGTTGTTTTAAACGCAGCTCTGTTTGTAGAGTACACACTTTCTACGCAGCCGGTTAGCAACTCCTGCCTTAGCTAACATGCAAGTGGGTGGAAGTAACAGTAACACCAAATTAAAATTGTCGTCTAATGCAAACTGATTTATTTATTTATTTGTTTGTTTGTTTGTTTGTTTATTTATTTCGCCCCCCAGATTAACCAGTGTTGAAATGGCCAAGTCCAAGAACCACACAACCCACAACCAGTGTGAGTATGACAGCAATGATTAGCCAATACTGAAATTCATTGTGGTGCCAACTGTAAAATTCTTAGCTATTAAGTTAACAGTTAGTGGCATAGTGTCAGAAATATGACAGTGTCAGCTCTTAGTTTTGAATGCATGTTCATTAAAAATTTATTTAGGTGTACTTTTCAAGGATGTGTCCAAATGGGTCAATTGATGTGTGTTTCGCTCCTTGTCTGAACAGCTCGTAAAGCCCACAGGAATGGCATCAAGAAGCCCAAAACCAATCGCTACGAGTCACTGAAGGGGGTACGTTCAGTCAGTTCTCTGTTATTGGATGGTGTATCTGCATGTGCAGGAGACACCAAGTTAATCTGAGAAATCAGGTACATAGGGACTCAGAGTGTTTTCATGTGTGCTAGTAACCTGCATATTGCAAAGTCATGTGTGTACTTGCAGCAGGCCAGTAGTCAGACATCTCCTCTTTTGTGAGCTTCTTGATTTATAGCTTCTGAATTTAGGTATGTCAGGCCTCAGCCTGCATTTTTGTGTATGTTGGAGCATTTGGATTAATAGTTCAGCAAGGACAGATTTTGTGAGTACAGTCATTTTTCTGAAGAGTACAAATTGTATCTGAAGAAGTTAAGCTGTGGAGACCAGCATAAATTTGTGGAGGCTACTCTATCCCAGTTTGGGTTAGCGGTTTCCATGTCTGAGATAATGTACATGTAAAAAGCAGAGTGTAACACCCCCCCCCCCTTTTAAAAATACACCGAGTGAGAGAGAGATCCTTCATTACATGTATTATCCCCACTTTTAGGAGACACTTAAGGTAAACGTCAAACCTCATCTGACATTTAGACTAGCAGTGCGTTTTTAAGAGATGCGGTGCCTTGCAAAAGTATTCACCCCCCTTGGCCTTTTTTGTTACATTACAACCTGCAATTTAAATGTTTTTTTCATCTGAATTGTATGTCATGGATCTGCAGAAAATGGTTAAAGTTGGTGAAGTGAAATGAGAAAAATATATATTAAAAAAATTGTAAAAATTAAAAATTGAAAATTGGCACTTACATATGTATTCAAAAAAGGGTACTGGGTCGCCCACCAAAACTCACAGACCAGGCAAGGAGAGCATTAATCAGAGAAGCAGCACAGAGGCTTAAGGTAACCCCGAAGGAGTTGCAGAGAGTGGAGTATCTGTCCATAGGACCACAATAATTTTGCAAGCCACTTTAATTTAGAGCTGTCCGCTCTGCTGTTTAATCCAAAGCTATAATCACCTTGTCATATATCACAAGGTAATGAGAATTGGTTTCAAGGCAGGTTTTAGATTTGCATGATTTCTTTTCAAGTTCGTGCTCCATGGGCAGCTGATATTTTGACAAGTCAGAATGAAAAACACTGAAAGCATCATCGGCCCTTCGGTTCATTGTATTGTGGGAAGGTTGACTTTTTCAGAGTGTAAACGTGTGGGCAGGTTTAGAAGTTGCAGCTGGTTGTTGTCAAAATGTGAAATGCTGTTTTGGTCAGTTGATGCTAGAACATTGCTTCCACAATTACAAAACTGATTTATTTTCAGGCAAACTGTTTCCAATGTCACAGCAGTGCCTGAGAAAGAATTCTGCTTTTTTTTCTTTTTTTATTGTTGTTACTTTTGAGACCAATGTCAGAATGAAATGACCTGAGACAGACTGCCGAGTCTGTGGATAGAAGTATGTCATCCCTTGGCCACTCGTTAGTGTCATAGTTCAACTGTGGCAATAACCAAATGTTTCAGTGTTGTGTTGGCCAGGTACTAGTGAGTTAGTCCTGTCACCATCTAGTGTTTTTTTTTTTTTTAATTTATTTCTCATTTAAACCAGAGCCCCAAATGTATAGATATGTAACTTCACTACTCTAAGGTAGAATAACAAGCTTGAATCCGTTTATTTTTTGCTTTACTGTGTTGTTGCTTTAAAGAATCGCTCTTGGAAATGCACTACCTCCACACTTGCATCCCACCTTTTCACTTCACTGTGTTTTCCTTCTTTGCTGCAGGTGGACCCTAAATTCCTGAGGAATATGCGCTTTGCTAAGAAGCACAACAAGAAGGGCTTGAGGGCGGTGAAGAAGGCAGCTCGGGCGAAATAAGCCACCGTGCGGTCACCTCCATGTCTGTCAGCGTTACGTTTCCACCCTCACAATAAAGCTATGCTTTGTTAACAAACCAACATCAGATATTTTTCATTTTATTGTAACTTCCCCAGTCTGATCAAATGGAAAAAATCATTTGACACTTTGGTGCCGGGGATTTCCTCCAAGGTGATGTTGACTATCATGGTTCATTCATCAAAATCACAAACTGGAATAAGGATTATATTTTAAGATTTCACAGGGCAGCTGAGTGTCAAATAACATCTTCAAAACAAAAAGATTATAAAGGTTCACATTCAGACTAAGTAAAGTTAGTTTTCTGATATTGCTTTGTTCTTTTCAACATGTAATGGAAATAAACTTTCCCACCAAGCTGGTTTCATAAAGCCAGTTAAATCTTAAAAAAGTTAGATAAAAAATGAGATTTGGTTTAGAAACCCCAGGCTGTCAGACTTGCATAATATATCAAATGCAGAATAACATATCTGGTTGAGCACCACTACTGATCCAGGAGAGAGCTATGAAAAGATTTACCAAAGGGAGAGTATAATTTCTCTAACCTCCTCAGATGTCAGTTTATTTTCCACCTCAGAGTATTCTTGATACATTCTCTGAAAATGTCCATTCCACCTACCTGCATTGTCTAAAATTAGGTCTGACTGGCCAAATAATACAAAATACAGTGATTGGTCTAATGCTTTTTGAAATCTTGCTAGACTTAATGAATTTACATACTTGGGGTACTGATCTACTGGTTAATTACACACTCTACCATTGGTCCCACAGAGAGTGTCCACCTTCCTCATCAGCATTACTGGGGTCACAGAATGTGGCATGAAAAGACATCCTTTGTTTGAGTTAATCTTTAGTTCAGTATTCTCATGGAAAAAGAGGTTAAGACAATATAAAAGAAAAAAAAAAGATTATACTACCACATAGAAATGTAGGATTAAAAAGGCGTCCTTGGCAGAGTGCAACATTTATCTATATAAAAGCAGTTGTGATTTTTTTCGTCTGTAGCCTTGGAAAAATTAAGCTTCTCTGTAATATGCATCACAATTATGGACTAATAAGAAGTGAGCACAATAGAAAATGTAAGTGCTGTAGAAAGACAGTATTGCAAAGGAAATGCTGATGAAGCACAAACTTAAAGCATAAATAATGAATGTGGATTGATGAACTGTGGTTGCAGTTAAGCTTGGTTTCCTCTTTATCTCACTTAGTTTTCTCTATGTACTCTTTGTACATGTACTGTACATTTAACTCATGTATGGTACAGTGACAGATAACAGTTCTAATGGAAATAATAAAAGTACTGGCTTGGTGAAAATTATTCTTTATTGAAAAAATAAATAAAAATAAAAAATCAAACGACCACTTGAGGACTTGTATTTCAGAATAAGATGAATGGAACAGAAATACTGCAAAAATGACAATGAAATGAAAATTGTTACATTGAAATAAAAATACCAAATTCAACAATGAATTGATAAATAATAATGTGAAGTTTGGCAGCACAGTTTCTATGTATGACAGAAATCTTTTACGGCTATCAAGGAGTGTTTTAGTGATTCAGCAATATCCTTGTCACTCAAACGTATACTAAACGTGTTCCTGTCTTTTATTTTGACTGTCACCCACATTTAAACGTCTGCATTTTATTTATATGCAACAAATCAGTGTTCGTCGTCACTTCCGCTCACGCTGACTTCAGCTTGCATCATTTCTCGTGTCGGCAGCCGGGGGCAGACAACATGTGAGTATATCCATTCAAACTCAGTAATCACACCGTAAAGATTCGATTACAGTCACACCTCACTGTACATCTGCTGCTATATGTGAGCGTTCAAACGCTGCCTTTAACAAACTTTATAGTCTGTTTAGCTAGAAGCTAACTAGCTGAAGCATTGAGCTAATAGCATAGCCTGCTAGCTAACAACAAGGAGGCGTCATTTTTGTGGACTGACTGCTGCGGAAAAGTGAGTTACTGGATAGAATTAACGAGTTTGGGCAAAGTTTCTGCGGTTGCTTGTTCGACGTGGAAATGTTACTTTAGACAGGCTTGACTGTAGCACTTTAAATCTTAGAAGAGACCGTATGTTATGTTGACAAACTATCGACAACTGGCAGGTTTTGACAGTTTGGCTACTAGTAACATACAAAGTGATGTAAGGAGGGCGAAAGACATCCACTGAGCCAGACACATGTCCACTCTTACATATAATGTAGGTAAAATTTAACTTGACCGGAACGTGAAGTAGCATTGTGGCTCAGTGAATGTGTACTGAAAGTGAGATTTAGTTAAACTTTGACATCATAGCCCTAAATGAGTAAAAGTAAAAGACTTATGCGATCTTCGTCACATGTACACTTTATTTTCTCGTCTTCCTGCTCGACGTCTGTTGAGTTACAGGTTTCTTTCTGTGTTTTGGCAGACACCATGGTGGAGCCAGTCCCTGAGTCCATCAACTTTCCCTCTGAGGAGGAGAAGATCATGCAGTTGTGGCAAGAAAAGGACTGCTTCCAGGAGTGTCTCAAACAGTCCAAGAACAGGCCCAAGTAAATCCAGCTCCTTCTGCTTTTTCGTTATCCATTTACAAGGCAAACCTAAAAATCAAGCTGGTGAAGTGTAAGATGAGTTTATAATTTTGTAAAGTAACTTTGCAGTCAAGACAGGTGAAATTAATTTGGCTTTGTCTGAGAGGTATTTGCTTTGGGATGAAATATGAATTTGGAGACGCCGTCACGTCAACAAGGCTTCTTTAAATATACTTGTTAAACTAGATGTTGAAACCGTAGATGTTGGCAGTGGTTTACTGGTTATCGTTCCAGCTGTTGCACTCCCAAGTAAAGAGGTTGCATTTCTTGGCTAACCAGTTGTCAGACTCCTTTGTCAAGTGTCATAATTTGATCTCAGTGAGTGTCAGTACTGGCCCATCACATGAAAACATGCAGTACGAAACAAAGACCATTGGAATCCCTTTAATGCATTAATAGCAGTGCAATCATGCTTTAAGTCAGTCTTAGGTAATAAGAAAATCCTGTTTTTTTTTTTTTTTAAATCAAGTAAGTAAATCACAATAAATAGGGAAAGTGTGGGTAAAAAATAATTACATCTTTGTGTCATAAGGGCTTCACTGATAGTGAAAATGCATAAAATATTGAAATCTGTATCTCTTATTGAAGTTGAAACTATAGGATTTGTACATTAATGAGCTTTCATGCCAAATTGTCTAGATTTTTTTTTCCTTTTAGCAAACAAAAGATTAAACAAAGCAAAGCTGCAGCAGGTCAGAGGAACTTTGGTCACGAGCAGACCCACATCAACACTAACTGACTATTTGACTAACAGATATTTAACAAAGTAATGCCTTAATACCACTGCCAGGAGACCCTCTGAAAAGATCATAGAATCAACCCAATACCTGTGACAGTGTCAGCAAAAAAGAAACAGCGTGAACTTCATGTGGTAAACACAAACAAATGACCGACCAGATATCAGTAGCTGGATGAGTCTGTGGCCCTCACCATTGTTACTGTTCGTCCATACTCTCACTGTTCGTTGTTCACATATGTGTATATTGAGAGATATTGAGAGCTTTGCTTTTTAATGTTGAGTCTTTATTTACTTTTTTACTGTATCTAACACTGTGTGGCTATTACAGAAGGTTCGCACCGCAGCCTCTGAACACTAACAGAATATGAAATCCATCGCAGCTTCACAGAATGACTTTGAAAATGTCAAATTACTTGCTTTAGTTAATTTTGTTCGTATAAACATTGAAGAATTGTTAAATATCATCCTGCATAACAGATCGCAGGCACATCCTTGCAGCTAAAGCAAAGTTCAAGCCACATGCTGAGGTCATATTATGCTCATTTTGAAGGTGATTAACATAACTGGCGTTGTTTTGCCTTAATAATTATTCATAATACTAAACAAGATGCTAAGTCAGTCAGGTTTGGAAAGTTTATGCATATTTCTCCTTATTGCATTTAATATTGCTTGAAATATGATCAGTGTTTTTTTGTCAGTTAGAAAATACTGTTGAGACCTTTTAAAAGAATTTGTTAACCGTTTTCCAACCAGGTACACCTTCTACGATGGTCCTCCTTTTGCCACGGGTTTACCCCACTATGGACACATCCTGGCCGGTACCATCAAGGACATTGTCACTCGATTTGCCCACCAGAGTGGCTTCCATGTGGAGCGGCGCTTTGGCTGGGACTGTCACGGCCTGCCTGTGGTAAGAATCTGTCCGGAATACTGTTAAAATTTTACTATAAGTAAAAGATTTACAGATTCATATGTCTCATGCTTTGTGTGTTTTTGTAGGAGTATGAGATTGATAAGACCTTGGGGATCAAAGGGCCTGAAGATGTGGCCAAGATGGGCATCGCTGAGTACAACAAGCAGTGCAGAAACATTGTCATGAGATACTCAAACGAGTGGGAGGTGAGCATAGAGGACATTAATAGTATTTCAGTATGAGATAATTTTGTGCCATACCTGTATGACTAGTTTGTTTTTTGTTGACGCATGTCAGCCTCAGAGCTGTACATTTACCCTGGTCTAATCCACATTGAGGCTACATCATACGTATATCTCACATGTGCAGTTTGTGTGTTGTTTATATGGTCGGTGAATATCTCTTAATTTTGATTTAACTTACCAGTGTGGTGTAAATGTTGATTGCACAGTGTAATGACTATAAAATAATGACACCATCTGTATTTAGATTGGTCCCTCGCTTTCACTATGTTTGTAATGTTATTCTTCTGCTACTAGGTACGGTATCCCTGGAAATGAAGGTTGATGGGCTATCGAGTCAGGCTGGCACATTTCCATCTGCTTTCATGTCTCCATTACAGACTAGATAATTGAACTCATGCTTTTTCTCCTCTTATTTTTTCTTCTACTCCCCACTCCACCTCGATGCCGTTCCCTGCTGTAGTTTTTCTTGTTTGTGTGAAGCAATGCTCAAACTGTGTTATCACTCCGTATAGACTAATGCCATTTTCACTTTCCCTCTTCAGTGTGCATGCTTCTCTCCTCTCTCTCATTTCCAAAGTGGTGTTGATCATTTCTTCATGGAAATTTGAAAACAAAAAGCGTGTCCTGTGTTGTTTTTAGCTGCTGGGCTCCGAGGAAAATGGAAAGCAATCTGCTTGTTTTTGTGACGGTGGTGCCAACAGTAACACCACTTGGAAATGTTGGCAGGGGGCCGACCTAAAGATAATAGTTTGTAGGGACATGCCCTGCAGAATTTTGACATACGATTATTATTAATTTTTGATTTGTTATGTTAGACTTCAGTGAAGCGAATGGGAAGGTGGATTGACTTCAGCAACGACTACAAGACTCTGTACCCATGGTTCATGGAGACTGTCTGGTATGAATGTCAAATTTACCATCTTATATGTGCATGTTTTATCTTAAGGACACATAAATTGTATGTTACTTGTATAAAGGGAATTTAGTTAGGGCGTGTTATTTGATATAGTAGTAGCACAAAGTCATTTTCTACAGTGAGTTCTTTGGATTGAAAGGACCCACTCCACTTAATAAGTTCTTCAACTTAAATTTGATTAGCGTCCAGAAGGACGTTTGGTTTGCAGCCAGCCAGGCTTTAAACATTAAGGTCACTGGAGGACACAGATGACAATGAAAAACCACAGTCTGCTTAGAGTAAAACACTAAAGCTATATACAATTAAAAAAAATGCCAAACAAACCAGAATTAGTTCTTGTTTGGAGTCTGTCCTCTTGTGTACAGTCTCTCCTTCCCTCTTTAAGTTTTCTCGTGTCCTCTATTGATTCAGGTGGGTGTTCAAACAGCTCTACGACAAGGGTCTGGTGTACCGAGGTGTCAAAGTCATGCCTTTCTCCACTGCCTGCAACACCCCCCTGTCCAACTTTGAGTCCCACCAGAACTACAAGGTGGGCTTAACTCACAGACCCCTCACACCTCGACTGGTCTAATGCAACACGAGTAACAAAATGTACTGTTTAGACATCAATATTGCATTGACTTAATGTCTTGTTTCATTTTTGTCTCCAGGATGTTCAGGATCCATCTGTGATCATTAACTTCCCATTGGTCGAGAATGAGGAAGTGGCTTTGATTGCCTGGACGACCACACCCTGGACACTGCCAAGCAACCTGGCCGTCTGCGTTAACCCCGAGTTCTTGTATGTCAAGGTCAAAGGTGAGTGACAAAGCTTGACAGAAGGGCTGGAGCCCAATTCTCTACTACATACTACTTATATACAATATATGCTAATCTGTGTGGTACACAGTTTTTGGAGTTAGTATGCAAGAAGTCAACATGTTTAACCGACAGGACATAACATATAACTTTCAATGGATGTCAGTCAAGCTGGCTTAATGATGTCACTTAAATGACAGCATGTTTTCAAACATTTAATAGTTATTTTTTTGTTTTCTGACATGTTTCCTGGAGCTGTTTCACCCCCATTTGCAGTTAGTTTTCCACCTGCCTAGCTTGTCCTTGCCTTGCGAGGCAGCTGGATAATGGAGAATCCATCTTGCCAGCCTTAAAGTTATGCGCTGTGGCCACTGAACAGTCGTCCAGATAAATCGGTGCCTATAAGGGACTAGTGAGAGCTATGGGTGTGCATGGTTTAGGTGTGACGACAGCGTGACTGAAAACAACAATGGCTGCTCCTGAAGAGGTTAGCGTAGATGCTGCTGTAACATTTGTTATATCAGAACTGGAGAGTATTCCTTCTTTGAAAGCAGAGAAAAGAACAGCACTGTCAGCTTTTCTTGATGGAAAAGATGTTTCTGCTCTTCTCCTGACTGTCTTCGGCTCTTCTTCTATGTCATATTGTTGCTGATATCATTGGCTGATGTTAGGCCATGACAGATAGCGATTGACAGATGGTTCATCCAATCACTTTTGAAGTAATTTTTGAGTGCCTGCCCTTTTCTAAACAGATTCCACTGACAACATCCTAGATGGTTCTGTGTAACAAACCGTCTTACACGTCAGGTTAAGCTTGGCCATTTCCTTTGTACAAAAACCCTGAAAGGTTGAGGTTGTGTATAAGTATGCACTTTAAGTATTTTGTCCGAAAACCTGCTTAACAATTAAAACAGCTTAGCTTCTTGAAAATCAGGGTTACCATTGCAGATGTGAACAACCACTGATGTGTTGACTGGGACTAAATGCTTCCCTGCAGAGCTTGTTGGTCTGACGTGTTTTGTCCAGGCAGAAGCAGCTCTCAGTGTTATCCTGCGGTCAAGACACTTTCAGATTATTGTCAAGAACCACCATTGTTTTGTTACTGTCACCTCTACTTTCTTCATTACGTTGTAGGGATAAAGAGGAAATATCTGCTCACATATGTTGCCCACAAACATGTTTGTGTTGTGGATTATTTGAATTCCCGGGATTGGTAGTTTTGTCGAACAATGTTGCTTAAATGCGATAGCCTAAGGCCAAAGTTGTCTGACTGAAAGTACTGTTTCCCTTGTGGGTTTAGCGTTCTGGACCACAGTATTGGCTGATGGGTGTTTTTATACAGAAAGAACAAACAAGAACAAATTAACAGAGGAGGACTGCTGCCTTGGCAATTTGCACCCAGAGGAAGGGACGTCTGTAGCATAATGTGTAAGTGGACTTTCTTGCCTTTGGCAGCGTGTTGGCTGATGAAATAAGGGACTCTCTGTGAGTGGAATTTGTTTTTATCTACAACTAACCAGACGCTTCACATTCATGAGCAGTAACTTGATGCTAAGGCATAGCTGATGTTCATGAGGGCTCATTAAAAACATTATCTGTCCTCCAAGTGCCTGTAAACTCACCCACATAAAACGGCCCCGTCAGATTTAAACAAACGACCATAAAATAAAGTTATGTGTTAACTTTGCTAATGGCTTATATGCACAGATCGCACTCAGAAGTGTTTTTGCAATTGTAAATGCTGAGTCCTTAATGGTGCGATCCAAAATGTACGTAATGTGTTTGTGTAAGACAAATCTAACCTGAAACCTGTGATCTCTCTCAAATTGAAAGGTCTTTTAATACACAAAACACAAGAGAACATCCATCCATCCATCCATCCATTCATTTTCTATACCCTGACTATCCCTTTCGGGGTTGGAGGGGGGCTGGAGCCTATCCCAGCTGTCAATGGGCAAGAGGCGGGGTACACCCTGAACCGGTCGCCAGTTGATTGCAGGGCAACATATATAGACTAACAACCATTCACGCTCACTCTCATACCTAAAGACAATTTTAAGTCACCAAATAACCTAATGAGCATGTTTTTGGTCTGTGGGAGGAAGCCGGAGCACCCGGAGAGAACTCACGCATGCACGGGAAGAACATGCAAACTTCACACAGAGAGGCCCCGCCCGACCCTGGCAACATTCTTGCTGTGAGGCACGCACACTACCTGCTGTGTCACCGTGCCCAGAAGAGAACAACCAAATTTAATTACAAAAAAGTTTAAAAAAAAACAAACAAAACAAATAACAAGGCAAATTCAACATGTTAGGTTCCTTACAAATTTTAAGAAGGTGCCTCAGGATCGCACTGCTGTCACTGCTATCACAATACAGCGGACCTGCAGGCTTACCTTCATTAAGGTGGTAATCAGATTTTGTTGAAACTGAGAGAGGTGTCAAACTATCGTTTGTGGTGCTCTTGAATTGCATTTGCATTATGGTGAGGGTGTTTCTAGTGAAAGGGAGGGAAATATTTTTCCTTTCAAGAACCATTTCAGTTTTTATAACATCGTTCAAGGGCCATATTAAATTATTCAACACATATCACACTAACCTTCCAGCAACGGCTGGAACTGCTTCACTTTATGGAGGCGTCTGATGTCAGATGGTAGTGATGATGATGATGCTGCTCGCAGCTGGTTTCCCAGGTCTGGGCCAGTCAGACTTGAGTGGAAATGAGTGTTAGTAAGAGTCAGTTTACTGTTGCTTGGTTTTTGCTCTTCAGCTCAATGATTTCATGTTGTGGGTTGTCAGGCACATCAGCTGGTTCTACATTAGATGATGTAGCAAATATGTTCAGTTCCTTTTGTTTACTTCTCATGTCCTGAAAGCTAGCAGGCCTAGCCTCATAGCAGGCGTTTGTTCTCGCAGAGTTGGAAAATACTACAAACTGAGACTTTGGAACGATTTTACTTTGGTGTTTGCAGCTCTGCAGCAGCAGCAAGGCTCTCCCTCACAAATTCTCCCTCAGCTTCTTAACTGTTAGCGCTCTCACCACAAAACTCTGAGTGTGGTCTTGTGAAAGCTGCTTGTTGGGCACCCAAACTCTGCAGAGTGTTAACTTTAAGATAAGATCAGATATAACTTTATCCATATTTTTGTTGAAGCACATTTTTCCTTGCAGCTCATCCGGGTTAGTGTGTTCGTAGCTGTAATGACACTTGAGACCTAACCTTTTTCAAGACTGTGAGCGGCGTCATAATGTCTTCTGTGATAAAAGGCCTGTCACTGTAACTTAAACCAGCAGTTTTCTGCGTGTGTGTGTGTGTGTGTGTGTGTGTGTGTGTGTGTGTGTGTGTGTGTGTGTGTGTGTGTGTGTGTGTGTGTGTGTGTGTGTGTGTGTGTGGTTCAGACCTGAGAAATGTGGATGAACCTCAAATCAGGTCACTTAAAAAAGTGTTGTCCTTGTTCAAATATATAAAAAAAGGTACTCCAGAGAGGTGGCTAGTGTTTTTCTGTTACCCTCCTGCTGTAGTTTTTGGTTCCCTGTGAGAGGAACTGGTGGATTTTAAAAGGATGACCTAGATTCATAGCAGTCTGTTGTAGCTGCAGTGATCCTGCAGGGGGCACTGTTGAAGCACAGTCTGCCATGCTCACTGCACCGTCTGTGCTCTGCTGCATGGGAGACCGCCTTGGAATACCAATGAATGTTTTTTTTTTCTTTTCTTTTTTTGTATCAGCTCAGTCTCTCTTTTTATCTCCCGTCCTCTCTCTCACTCCATCTTCATCCAAATTTTTGTTCCCCCCTCATTTTCTTATCGCTCTCTCTGCCTCCACGTCCACCTGTTTTTGTCCTTCGTTGTTCTTATTTTCTGTCAGTCTGTCTCATTTTGTGTCTGTCTCTCACCCTCGCTGCCTTTGTCTCTGTTTGAGTTGAGGGCTGTCAGCAGCAGCAGGTCTGAGCTGTGCAGTCATTTGTCACACCACTGAGGGAGAAGAAACATCTTTTATTGATGCTGCCCCCTTCTCCCTCTTTTTTGTGTCAGGCCATTTGGTTTTTGCCCTCTTCACCATCGTTGTCCCTGCTGTTCTCATCCTCTGTTATTTTTCCCAAAATCCCCCATTCGGACAGTTTTCCAGGAGGGTTTGCTTTCCCAAAATGTCAGGCAGTTATCGTACATGAGGCGGCAACTTTCCAATAAGCTCACTTCCAGGTTGAATGGTTGTAGCCACATGATGGATTCCTTACCTGACCTTGACTTTGTGGATGACTGTATTACTATGAAGCAGGACTTGAGGTTTAGACTTGCATGTAGCACGGCTATTAGATACCTTGATTTGAACCAGGCTTGATGGGTTGCTGCTTATCATACATGAAATTCAGGTCAATAGACATAAGTCATTCTGCAGGGGCTATTTAGATGACAGACTTTAAAAAATGAGCAGAGCCCCCTCTCCAAACAAAATTATTTCACATCACATTGATCAGTGTCTTCATTCCTGTGAGATTTGAAGCTTTACAGAAAAGCATTTCAGTTCAGAGTCAGTTTTCAGTGATGCCACAGTCATGTGATGAAGACCTACCTCACATTGACCTTGTTAGACTACATCATAAATGTTGCAGATGGAAAATGTTCTCTATTGTTTTTTCCTTTCTGTTTATTGCCGTTGACAGTCGCTCTCGTAAACATCTTTAGTTGCCACTGTAGCTTTCCCTACATGCTGTTCAGCCATTACTCTAATCTTATTCTGCCAGTGCTTTGCCCCAAGTGTCTCTTTGGCCTCACCTGAACATGTGCTGTGTCTACATATTTTATGTTATGTTATTTTGTTTCGTGCATTATGCATGCATGCATTATGGAACAATTAATATACAAATAACAACCATGACGTTACAGTTCTTGGTATGTGTCTGTGAGGTGAAATAAAAAAAACAGCAAACACACAAGAAGTCAAATAAAGTGACAATAAACAAACAAAATGGTAAACACACTTCAAAAACAAACTGGTCTTAAATTAAAGGTTAGTTCAGCTCTATTAATTTCTGCAGTTTTTCACATCTTAACAATTATTTTGCAAATTTTAAATTGACATGTTTCAGAGATTTGCTGCAAATTAAAACAAAATGTACTGTATTGTTTAAAGTTGGTGGCATTTTCATGAATTATCTTTATGTCAGTGCTCTTTAATTTTGCTCCCTCTGCATGCAGCCTGAAATGGGATCTGTTCTTTAAAGTGCATATAACCCATGAAACAGCAGCACAAGCAGCACAGCACTGAATATAAGGGGTCTTGGGTTTATGTTAAGTCTAGATTTATTCCATACACAGGCCTGGCAATAAAGTGTGAAAACACTTGTCAACAAATGCATTCTCATGTGTTTCTCTCTTCATATCGCAGATAACACCACAGACAAGACCTACATCATGATGGAGGCCAGGCTGGGAGCTCTGTTCAAGTCTGAGAGCGAGTACACTGTCCTGGACAAGTAAGTCCTGCAAAATACTTCAAGAGTGTAAATGACTGATACGTTTTGTTTTCATTGGTGTTCATGTTCATTTTTGTTTGTAAAATGCTAAAGGTGTTTCTCTAAAAGAATCCCCATTTGTCTTTCTGTAAAACACTGAATTATTTTGATGACTCATCTTGAACTCTGGGCTGGTTACATAAATGTATCTAGTGATTTGCAGTGACTTAAAAAGGATTAGCAAATCATCACATTCTGTTTTATTTAGTGTTAAAAAGCAACTTTTTTGGAATTGGGGTTGTAAGGCTAAGTAAATAAAAGTTCACATTGCAGAAGATGTAGTTCATAAAGGTAACAATGGCAAACCATTCAACAAAATGACGATGGGTGATGATGGTGTGCGTTGAGTATAATGTTAATATTCTGCACTTGGAGCACTGAAACGTGCATCCTTAACAAGTTTAGAAAATTCAAATCCGTCTCCGTCTTTCAGCGGGCAGCAGCGTCCTTACGTTTCACATTCACTGTGAATGATTTTGAGCTACAACTTGTCTTCCAGAGTTAAAAGACGAGGATAAAGTTATTCGCAGGAGAATTAGCAGATGTGTATTTTACCAGCTGTGTGTTGTTCTATGCAGGAAAGAAAGAAAGCAAATCAAATTCTCAATTTCCCAGTTCAGTGGATGACTGTGGAGCAAAGGGAAAGTGCAGAACGGAGCAGGAAAAGAAAATATGTGCGGTGAAATAAAGGGAACGCCTGAGTAAATGAATGATACATAATGTACTGAAACCTGATGGAGCACATTTCCAAGCAGGATTTATACCCACTCATCTCATATACTGGACAAATTAGCTGCCAATAAAGACGGCATGTTGAAAAATGTCTTTACCGGCAGAAACCTTTTCTTCTACAAGGACAAAGTCCTCATATACAGGGGCAGAGACATCTTTATTTGAACAATAATTACAAAAACAGTGTATCATGACTGACTGCCAACACAAACTTTAAGCATAAATTGAGATCTGTCGAGATCCTCAGGCAGTTGTCCTTACCAGAGAAAAAAATCAAAAAATGGTAATACTCAAGGAGGAATCATATCACAGCCGAGAAATCCTCATTTTTCTTACATTCTATGGTTGATTGAAGCTGTTCAGGTTAGCTTTTGGTTACGTGGGGGGTGGGTAGGTTTGGTTTCAGAAGGGGGAGTTAGGGTCAGAGAGTTTCATGGTATGATAACCATCTCCGAAAATCATTATCAGGTACAATGACCTAGATACACAAATGTACATGTTATGATAACTGTCAATTTTCTTCAGTATACCAGTGTAACCCAAGAGGGGGGTCACATGAAGTCTGAGTTTCTTCCACAAAAAAGAAAAAAATTTAATTATGTAAATGCTGCATCGAAATATTAATATGACGCTGGCTCTCGTTCTTTCCCAAAAGTAGTTTTCATAAAAAATTCAGCAATTTCATGCAAACTGCTTATTATTGATACACTAAGCCCCAGATAAGTATTGTACATGCATCCTCACAAACAAGAACAATTATTCTTTACTTCCTTAAGTAGTATTTAATATTTCATTGATTTTCAACTGTATTGTCTTTTCAAGAGAGGAGTGACTCTGAATGCAAAGATAGATTTAATGATTTTTAGCCACACTCGCATCATCATTCTAGGAGAAACAATATAACAGTGACTCAGCAACTACTGGATGGCTTGGCATGAAATTCTGTTCAGACATTCATGGTTTCCAGAGGATGACTTACTGACTTTACTCTAACACCACCATGAGGCTGACATCAGTGGCTTTGAATGAAATATCTCAGCTATCATTGGGAGGATTGCTTGACACCAAATTTCCATCATCCATAAGCTGTTCTTGTGTGCCCTAAATTGCAAATGCTCGCATGACAGATAGTTAAAGGCACGTTTTTGCTCAGTGTTTTCTGTATTTAAAGTCTTGCCTGTAAGTTTTCTGCAGCTTTGTCAGTACATGGAAGGTAAATTACAGATATTGAATCAATGACTGTGTTTTATGTGTTATAGATTTCCTGGAAAGACGCTGAAAGGGAAAAAATACAAGCCTCTTTTCCAGTACTTTGCCAAGGTTTGTAGGCTCTTCTTGTTCCTGGCTATTTCGCAGTTTTATGTATTGTTTGTCACAAAGTGAAGACAGACCTATGTCTCACTTAAATTACCTGTCTGACCACAAATTGGCATCTCAGCTTATGTTCTCTAAATCTGTCTCTTAATCTCTCTCTTAGTATCTGTGGCTCTATTTGTTTGGCTTCTTCGCCACTCGCTCCCCCCATCTAATTCTCCTCATCCTCGTTTCATTTCAGTGTGGGGAGAAAGGAGCCTTCCAGGTGGTGATGGATAACTACGTCAAGGAGGAGGATGGTACAGGAGTGGTCCACCAGGCACCTTACTTTGGAGCTGTGAGTGAGCTGTTTTCTTGCTTTCTCCACAGCGTTACCTTGTTACATAGTGTCCTTCACTTCTATTATTAATCTGTTATTAAGGTTTTTCATCCAGAAACTTATCTTTGCAGCGATAAATTAATCGACTTATTGCTTCAGCATTACCAGAGCAGTTTACCAAGAGCACATGGCTGCAAGAGGTGGGAAATTAGCGCCTAATAGCAAGTGTTTTCAAATGCTGATGAGTAATGGATGTACTTTGGCAGTTTATGAGAGTCTTAGGTAGAGGCCTGGACCCTTAACGACTGAGACTTTTAAAGATTAAGATAAGACAGAGACTAACAGAGTATAAGACATACACAAAGCTCTTTCAAAGTGTAGGCCTGCACAGGTATAGGTTACTGTGGTGGCTTAGAGCATGGAGGGGGAAGATGGAGTCCTGTGTGCAGCCCTGATCATGCCGCTGTCTGTCACTGTCTCTGGGCTCCACCTGCCTCCGTCGGGCTCTCTACGCCCACCCTCCTCCTTTTAATTAGAAATGTACTCCACTTCCTTGAGTGATTTTGAAGAGTAAGTGAGTTCTGGAGGAAAACTGAAGTAAAAACAGTGCACCCAGAAATTCTTCGTCTTTCATGTCTCAGCTGTAGGCATTACCTTTAGTGTTATAAGTTAATTCCATTATGTTCTGTTTCCTCATGGTTTCTGAATTTGTAGAGGAGTGTTTTTATTCCTGTTGCCATTGCTTGCACCTTCTCTAGTTGCATTGCTTTGAGTGCCTGTAGCCATTGTAAGAGTAGCTTCTGTTTACTGGGGTTAACACATGCAGACATTGGTGTATATAGTTTATATTTATACTGTATGTCTCACTCTACAAGAGGGCAAAGAGCTGAAGTACATCCTAAACACGTGTTTTATTAAGCATTAATACATTTGGTTGTTCAAAATTTGAGCTCAGGACTAACTAACTGTTTTATGAAACAATTCAGGACTCACTTGAGAATTATGACCCATTTAATTAAGGATCTTGTCATACTGTTCATCTTGTTGCCTTATCATGTTCATGTGTTCAGTAATTGTAGAATTGTGTCTCACATGTGACCATTTGAAATGCTCTCAGCCTCTCATAGGTGCCATGTTTCTTTGTGTACTTACTGAAGAGAAATTTAATGAAACACTTGTATTGAATGCTGCAGTATCAAGGTATTCCTACAGTCTAGAAGCCAGTTTTGCAGTGCTATCAGAGGTATTGGGTCAATGCTAATAAGTTAGATACCCTTGTCAAGGGCAGATGGATGCCCCTGTGGCTGTAGCCAGCTGTGGACACACACAGTCTCTCTGGAGCTCAGTCCCTGTGGGGCTGTTAAGTAAACACCTCACTTCCATTTGCTTTTAAATTTTAGATTTTTTCAAGTAGCAGTTTGTTATTTTGTTATTTGGTGAAAATGTGAAACACAAATGCATTCACTCTGAAGATATACAGTGAGGAGAAATCTGTTGCTGTAGTACATTTTTCAAATGTAATGTTGTTATGACTAGATGTGAAATGACCCTGTGAGCCATCCATCTTGGATCTCGACAGGGTGTTTGAATACAAAATACATCTACAGCTGGACAGGACTCAGATCTTTCATGCATAGCTGTCACATACCAGCAGTGCTTGTTTCCACACTGCAAAATATCCAGCTCAACAGGAATTTGATACGGAGTCATAACATATCTCTAAACTAGTGAAACTGGCTATGCCTAGAGGGATTATGTTTACTATCAGAGATGACTAATAAAAGTATTTATATATGAGAAGCTGGAACCAGTTATTTCTTTGGGCATGTCTCCTTTAAAGGTGAAATGATTAATAGATTAGCAATCAACTTTCTGTCAGTCAACTAATTCATTAATTGATTTCAGCTGTGGTTAAAATGTGTTTTTTTTTGTTTTGGTTTTTTTTTTGCTGTGAATTGCATTAGGAATAAATATCGATAAGACCTTCACCCACTGCACCCTGTAAACTGTGTATTATTCTCTCTGCAGGATGATTACAGGGTGTGCATGGAATTCAACATCATCCAGAGGGACCAGGCTCCTATCTGCCCCGTCGACGCCTCAGGCTGCTTCACTTCAGAGGTCACTGACTTTGCGGGACAGTATGTCAAAGTGAGTGACACATCATACATGTAGATTAGGCGAGCAGACATTTCAGGCTTTCAAACCCAAGTGAGAGTCACTGGTATGATGCACGGGATAAATGGCTGGTTTAATTTAGCATTCTGGTCACCCACTCTCCTATTCCTCTCTTTTTCCTCTCTTTATATCTGAAAATACATCTTTCTGTAATGACTAGTCTCTCTTTCATTCTTCAGCAGTTGTGCTGAAATGTGCTCTTTCCTCTTAGTCCAGTTTCACTGCTTTTCAGAAATGAGTTACATGGCAACTGAAATAAGAATAATAATTATGTTTTAAGATTTTTCCAAATAAATTATTCTTTAGATACACGAGTTGTTCATTATGGGACGGGAGTAAAGGGAACCCACGTCAGAACACTTTTACAAAGTTATGTAGCAAAACCTGCTGCCAAAGCATATCATCACTGTTTACCAGTGCACTGGGTGCCCTCTTCCTCCCTGTCACACCCAACTTCACTACCATCCTAACTGAGTGCAAAATAACAGTCATGCATGATCTGATCACTATTTCACATCCTTGTGCAAAGGCCTGGGAGTGGACTTGACCCGCCTGGCCACTAACAGTACAGCGTTAGCTAATAAAGAGCATGCAGCCACAGTTCACTCAAAGTCTGTCATAGTTCACTTTTGAAATATGTTAAATCCAAGCGTGAGTTTCAAGACTGTCTGAGACATTCTTTATTGCCATATAAAAACTCACAGCTGATCTGAGGGAGCGTCAGTCGCAACACAAGCAAGAGAAACTGAGAGAGCAGCTGTTCCTCTGATAACTGCAAAACAAATCCGTTTTTTTACACAACATGAGAGCCGCATCTTACACCCAGAAGAGCCTGCAGGTTAGCGGCTCCAGCGGTAGAGTAAGGGTTCAGAGCCCGTCGCCCTCCCGGTGCCGTGGATCTTCATATGACAACCGTGGTCGCTCGGGTTATCGCGGCACTGCCATCGAGTTGGGCACAGAGATACACCAGCACCATGCCAACGAGAAGGAGGAGATGCAAGAACTCAATGTCAAGTTTGCAGGATACATCGAGAAGGTCCAAGCACTAGAGCAGAGAAATGCTTCTCTCCAAGCTCAGCTAGCCGAACTGCAGAGCCGCTACAAGGGAGGCCCCGCAGGGATCGGAGAAGAATACGAGCTCAAGTTTAAGGAGGTGCGGGAGCTGATTGAGACGCTGACTAATGAGAAGGGAGCAGCTGATATTGAACGAGGCTACATCGAAGAAGAGGTGGAAGTGTGGAGACTAAAGCTGGAGGAGGAGCTGGCCCTCAAAGAAGAGGCAGAGATCATCCTGAGGGAGTTCCGTCAGGATGTTGACAGTGCCACACTGCAGAAGGCAGAGCTGGAGAAGCGTATAGAGCAACTGGTGGCCGAGATAGAGTTCCTCAAGAAGCTGCATGATGAAGAGGTGGCAGACCTCATGAAGCAGATTGAGGAGTCAAAGATCTCTGGAGAGCTGGACGGCGATCGGCCTGACCTGGCTGCTTATCTGCGCAGCATGCGCACAGAGATAGAAGCCGTCGCTGCCCGCAATGTCCAGGAAGCTGAGAAGTGGTACAAAACCAAGTTTGACACCCTGAAGGAGCACGCTGGCAAACATGAGCAGCAAATGAAGACCATGAAAGACGAGATCACGACCTTCCACAACCAAGTGACGGACCTGCAGAACCAGATTGACGGGCTGAGGTCTCGTAATGTAGCCCTGGAGCAGCAGCTGGAGGACATGGAGATGGCCCACATGGATAAGGTGGGGGGCCTTGAGGGTGTCATTGCTCAGTTGGAGGCCCAGCTCTGCGAAACCAAACTGGAGATGACCAAGTATCTCCAAGACTACCAAGAACTGCTGCACATTAAGCTGAAGCTGGATGCGGAGATCGCCACCTACAGGAAGCTGCTAGAAGGGGAGGAGCACAGGCTTGGAATTGCCAAAGAAGTCTAAATATCTGGGATGAGAGGAGCCGTGAGTCCAAAGCATCCACAGAGAAGACCAGCAGAGCATCATGGAGTGGAGAGATGAGCTCATTCTAGTTAAAAAGACTCTCCCGTCATACCCACTTTTCCCCTGTCTTACCCTCCTCACTCCAGGAGCTGGGTATTGTTTGAAATGTTTCACTATCAGTGCTGATTTGATGCCTGAGTTTCAGTGTGGATACCAAAACGATACTTTTCATGAAACCTGACACATTTTCTGTCACAAGAACTTTGTCTTAACAGAATATTTTCCAAAATTTTGATTTAAATCAGGAGGAACCTGAAACCTGAAAATATGAAATTACAAATCTGACCAAACATTTGATGCCAGCTTTCTGTATTTGAAACTTTTGTTTGCCTGGTGCACAGAAACATTTCACCCCAAGAAGCACTGAGGTTCAATACCCAGCCCTACTTATCTTGCCACACCCTGACCCCATTATCCTTACACCTGCTTGCTCCCCAATTTTTCCCATTCCTTCTTACTTCAATTTTTACAGAATTTTCTCCAAACAACCTCCCTGCCACTTCCCTCGCCTTTTCCTAACCAGCTGTGTCACTCTGTCACCTCCAGTTCTTGTTTTATGGCAGCCCTCAGGTCTTCTCCGTCAAACCCCTTTCCTTTGCTCCTTTTTCCTGCCAAATCAGCCCTGCTGTTAAACCTCTCTCACCATTTCTGTCACCTCCCTTTGCTACATCTGCTCACTTTTCACTGCCACTGCTTCTCGTGATCCAACTTTAGGATCCCACCTTCCTGCTGCGTTGTGTCGCATCTCATCTGAAGCAAAGCGGAACAAATATCGCTGGTGTCCTCACCCGTCCTTACAATGCCCCCTGATTATTATTAGACGTTCTATTCATCATTTACACTAATGTTGACCAACCTTTACTTAATAAAGACTGAAGTGAGTGCATACAAAATAATGCATTGATCATTTTTCCTTTCTCCTGTGAGTTGCCTGTTGTACTTGATAATGTCTTTTCTTACTGATCTACTTTATCTCTTTCCATAATAACTATTTGTCTGATGTCTGTCCATCTCTTTACCTTCTCCTACCCTCATTTTAACCTACAAGTTTTGCTTTATCCTATAAAGAAATTCCAATTGTATCACTAAGGAATAAAACAGCAGGTTTAGGTTGCTGTTTTCCACAGCAGTCAGGCTGGGTCTGGTCACTGGGGTAGATCAAATTATTGTGGAACCAGTAACTCTGCTGATTAATTCTGCTTTGTGGCAGAAAGATTCTAAAGGACTCACAAATATGTGTTAGTAATCTAGTAACCCTTGTTTATACTCCATCGGCCAGGTGGTGAAATGGATTTATTCATATACTCAGTGGGTTGCAGGCAGAGTTCCAATGAGTCTCCACATCACAGGTGTACTTTCATGTTTTAATGAGCCTGGGTCAGGGCATAACAAAATTTACTCCTGGCTGAGAAAGTTTAAAACCCCTCTCTCTACAAAGAGGTCACGACCAGCAGTCTGCCAAACACCTCGCTGAAAAGTCATATTTATGGGCTTCCTGTGTATTGCACTTGGTTAGAGGGAGGTGAAATAGTGTGCGATAAGGCACAGGGCTGATTGCATATTAGATTGTTTGCCATAAACAGGGAGCTGAATGACAAAACAGACAATTTCTCCCTACCTGCATGGTGATATTTATCACAGCTGTACGAGCACACCACGACTTTGGCTGTAAATTTGCCTTTTTTTTTTTTTTTTGCTTAAATGGAAGAATAAAGCCAAGGTGTGTTCAAGGATCCAGAGCTTTTCAATTTGAAGGAAAAAATTCATATATATATATATATATATATATAT
>JBBMOE010000018.1:8367985-8423239 GCA_037975065.1 Chaetodon trifasciatus
TGTGTGTGTGTGTGTGTGTGTGTGTGTGTGTGTGTGTGTGTGTGTATGTATAAATACCAAGTGATAAAGGAAAGGTAGGATGAAGGTTTTGCCATGGCTTGGGAAACACGCTGCAAGTGATGCACAGTGTAACCATGCTATACAAGAAATGAAGTAAAAGAACAAGAAAATGGCCAATTGCCTGGTAAACATCTTATTATAGGTTGCTGTTGTAGAACATGTACAGGGGAATCCTACCGGTTTGTACAGAATATAATGTAATATACTGCCTACATACAGTAACACAATAAAATGAAATCTAATATATCCTAACTCTTACTATAAGTTCAGCTACATTTGACCTACTGGACATTATAAATGCACAATATTGTCTTAACTGGAAGAACAAAATAGTATGTTGTATGTCAAACAACATGCTATTTAACACAAATATTGTAATAATAATATAATAGTAATAATAATGTTCTTGATTAAGCTCTGTTAATTCTTTTTATTTCTGAGATGCATGAAATAGTGTGATGTCATCCAGAAGTTATTTTTCTCCACTACAGTGTTAAATACTTGGTGATTAATAAGAAATTAATATCATGAGCAATGGACGTAGATGGAAGAAATACACCATAATAAACAAAGATGTAGTGATTTGCTGCATGAAGAATCCCTTCACTGCAGGTTGCAGTAAACAGGAGCCACTTGTGGTGAGGACGGCTTGAAATTTCCATTCTAAAGTGATGAGGAAAATATGGTGAGATGCAAAAGAGCCTCATGATCATGTGGCAGATGAGCCACTAAAAAAAGCTTGACTTGCAAATGTTCTTTCACAATCTGGTTTTCACCTGCATTTTTAGTGTCATCCTCATTCAGTTTTTATTATATAAATACATCCTCAAATTTACATGATTTCTTTTAAATAGACTTATGTGACAAGCTTTATACGTTTATGTAAAAAGCAGCTAAACATCAGCTGAAGATCTTGCTTTTGCTGACTCCCAGTGGATTAAGTTCTCACCTTGCAGCAGTGATGTACAGGTGTACTCCAGGGTGCGTCAGTGCACTGTGACATCACAGTTCTGACCACCACCAACCACAGACGGCAGTGAAACGCAGCATTTCAGCCTGGTATTAAGTTGCTCTTGGAAGCTTCATTGTGTAAATATTTTTTTTATTGTTCTGGTGTTCTTTTATAGGATGCTGATAAGAATATCATCAAGTGGCTGAAGGAGAACGGTCGCCTCGTCAACGTCAGCAGTTTCAAACACAGTTACCCCTTCTGCTGGAGGTGAGATGTGCAGAATTTAGACATGTTTGTGTGGCTCCTTCCAGCTCACTTTAAGTAACAGCATCACTTTGAGTCCTCTACCGTGGACCCTTAAAACAACGGTTAAAGAACAACCCCACCTGCTGAAGATTGGGGTTAGAGGTCACAGACGTTAGGCCTGTACAAACAGAATATTATATTTTCTACTTCAATGCAGGCAGCCTTATTTGGTGGTAGAGGACATGTTGTACAGTTCAGCGTTCAGTACAGTGTGTGCTCATGCCTTTCTCAGGAGGATCAGTGCAGGAAGTCAATAGAGGTTTTGTGGTCTCTGCACAGAATCAGTTCACAAAGCCAGTGACACACATAACCTCCCAAGGTCCGACATTATCACATAACTGAGACACACACACACACACACACACACACACACACACACACACACACTAGCTTTCTGAGCAGACTAAATCACTCTCACGTGGAGCAGCTGCAGGCTAACCTGAGCAGGATTAATTAACCGAGTAAATATGCAGAGATGTGCTCTCTAAAAGCCGTGAGGAGACACGCGCTTGAAGAGATGAAATTGTTGTGTTATTAACCAGTAAACCACCTGTAAGGTAGAGCTCAGTCATGGTGGAGGGCGATCTGCTTTAGACAGAACCTGAAAAGAAAACTCAAACCACAAGTTGGTGGGTGAGATTGGAAAAAAAAAAGTGCTCTCAAAACTTTAGGTAGCAAGGAGTCAAGAGAGTTAATAGAATTGTGTACTTCGGCACAGAAGAGCTTTGAATTTAATGTTAACATGCTCACAATGATGAAGCTAACATGAAGATATGTAATAGGTGTAATGTTTATACTGTGTTCACTAATTTAGTTTAGCTTGTTAACATGCTGACATTTGCTAATTAACTACAAGCAGTTGTGAGAATTTTGTCATTTTTGCAGATATCTGCTGAGAAACAAATTAAAATCTGGCCCAATGATAGTGCTGATAATGATGTCTTTGCCACATTGCATAGCAATTTGTTCAATAGTTGTTGTGATATTTGAGCGTAAACCAAAGTGGTGGACCAACAGGATGAGCGGCAGTGCCACTCCTAGAGCCATGCTGCTAGCGTGGCTAAACAATAACAACAACAACAACACAAATCTTTTCTTAAGCTTTTTTTAAATTAGTGTATTGTAACCTTATGTTTTATTTAATGTGTTTATGTACTTTCAGGTCTGACACGCCCCTGATCTACAAAGCCGTCCCCAGCTGGTTTGTTCGAGTGGAGCACATGGTGGAGAAACTACTGGATAACAATGGCAAATGTTACTGGTAAGCCGTCTTCTGAAACAAGTGATTACTAGCTTGGTGAAAAGTGACATTTGGGCAGCTATGAGCATCATGCCAAACAGGTGGTCTAAAATCCTTCCAGACAGTCCCAGAACAATTACAGCTGCGGTTTTGCAGGACCATGTCAAGTTGTTTGTCGCAGTCGTGGGCCTGTCCCTGCAGGACAGCTACTGTACGTATCATTGGGCAGTAGCAACTGTTAATGTGCAGTTGTTGCATAAATTTTCTTTATCATTAAATGGGGTTAAAATCCTCACCAAGGCATTTTATGACACGCACAGCTCTGATGTTTTGCAGAAAACATTAGCATGATGCTAATTCTAATGGTGAAAGAGTAAGTGTCAGCATGATGGCTTTGCTAAGTGGTATTACCCCTGGTGCTCCCAGTGCTCTTTTCTGAGCCACAGTAGCTGCCTCTGGTAATGGGACTGTCAAACTGAGATGAATGACTAGCTGCTAGGAAGGTGAAGACGCACAGACACACATGTACACAGAGCGAGGCACAGACGCACACACTTCATTAAAGACTACATTCCTTTTTAGAGGACTACTACTGTTGCATTTAATACAGGGCAACCATGTCCATATGTATGTTAGCTATTTAGAATATGCGATGCTGTGTTTTGCATGACAACTGCAACTAACCATTATTTTCATTAACAATTAATCTGACCATTCTTATTTATCATGAACCAATCACTTGCTCTATGAAATGAAAATACCCAAATATGTGAAATTTATCATAGAAAACTATAAAATCTGTCAACCTGCTAATGGGTTCATTGTTTCAGCTCTAGAGTTGAATGCAAGGAGATGTACAACACTTAAAGACATGATGAAATAATGATGTCAACTGTGCTGTATGTGTCTAAAGAATCACAGTAAATGCATTATGATTTTTAATGATACATTCAGCTGCTATACTCGCATGTCTACACACATATTTCCTCCCTGTGTCTGTGTGGTTGCACACTGAGGGTGATGCTCTTTTGCAGCTTTCTAATTAAGCTCATTCTCCAACACTAATTATTTGATTCTCTGAAAAGAAGCTTTTTTTCCCCCTTTCTGATTAGACTCCACTTTCATACTTGAGTTCCAGTCTCTGGACGATTGTCTGTCTGCCAGTGAGGCTTGCCAACGCATCAGCATCTTAAAAAGTGAAATCCTTGCAGAGTTTAGTACCTCTATATGAAGTTCTTGTTAGCTGATGAGAGACTTAAAAGAATCCTTCAGGAAGCAAAGTGCTAGTTACCATATTCTCAAAGTGATTTGTTCATTTTATCTGTCGTTACTCACATGGTGCAGTGGGTAGGCTAAGTGTCTGTTGAGAAAGTTCAGACTGATTCTCCTGATGTCTGTCTGTATAAATTAAGGACAGAATTAGTGAGTGCTCGCAGGGGAAGCTGGTCTCTTTTGAGGCTCAAGGTGCAGGAAGCTCGGTCACTGAGAATAAGAGAATGTGGTGTTGATGGACTGGTCCGAAAAAGACTCGGGTTGGCATCTGTTGGTAGCAGCTTTCATCAGCTTTAGCTAGCTAATATTCGCTCACTTGGTTGGTTGAAAATAACATTTCCAGCTGTCTTATTAATGCTTCAAGTTGTTTTAAAACAAGAACCCTATAAAGGATTTCTAAATAAGCACTTGATGGCTACGTGCACGATGATGTGATAAAGGACTGAGGCTAAAGCTGCACATCCCAGGCATCCTCGCCAGCTTATGATCCATGTAGAAGATGTGGAAATGAAGAGCATAGCTCCTGTATGGCAGTGCAGAACTAGTTAGTCCGAGTGTTAAAGATAAAAATGAAACATAGGGTTTAAAAAATGAATGAAAAAACATAAACGTAGTCTCTGTCTTGCTGTTCCCAGTATGTTAGCTCAAGAACGAACAGGATTAGATGGAAGACAAAGATGACATTTATATTTTAACTTAACATCAGAAAAGGCTCTAACTAATGAGTTTGGCTGGGGTTGCTGAAGTGGAAACATCAGAGCTGCTAATGTTAGCCTACACTCTGATATAGCAGCATTCAGGAGCATCCTCACTGCTTCATCATACGGATAAATCCAAAGCCTGGCAGACCTGCCGTTACAGTTGCTAAGTCATGATTGGATAATCACTGTTCAGGAAGAGGGGTTTAGCCGACGGCCAGTTGCCTAATTAGCTACATTTTGTCTTTCAACACAGTGTCTGATTTTTTTCCCCTCTGTTTTTCCTAATATTTTCACCTTCCTTACCTTTTTTCCATCCAGCACACACTCAGCTGCTCCCCACCCAACCACAACCTCTGTCCCTCTGTCTCATATCCATCCCCAGCGTCTCTGACTTATAATAGAAGCCTGCACATATTAAATGGCTCTTCTTAGTGTCTTGAGCACAAGACAGCACACTTTAAATTCTACATTTAGCATGAAGCGGGGGGGGGGGCGACGGCGACGACGGGTGGAGGAGCGTTGAAGCGGGGCTGGTGAGCAGCAGCAGCAGCAAAAAAAAAAGGGAAAAAAAAAATCATTAAATTGATATATTAGGGGCCTAAATAGAAATGCCTCCTACAAATGGGAATTGATGAACTCGTTGCTTAGCGCGTGGATCCTGACGACGATTTATACCCCCCCTCCCCGCACTATTCTCCTGAGAAACACGGCCCGGCACAGCAAGAGAGCGGGGACAGGAAAAATGAGAGAAAGAGGAAGAGATTGTGAGATAGTGGATTAAAGCTAGAAATCGGTCAAGGCAAACTAGGGAAAGGAGAGAGCAGAAAAGGGGTACAAAGGAGGAAGATGCCTTGAAGGGAATGTTAACCTTTGCAGTTGAGCTTCATAAAGAGAGCAGTGGAGTTTATTTTTAGGGCTAATATGAGCAAGTAGAGGAAAAGAAGCTTGCTCTGTGAAGGAGTGGTAATGGACATCAGGACAATTGTTTTGATGAAATGTGTAGCACATTAAGCTAAAAGGGTGTCTGCAGGTCTTGATAAGTCATGAAAAACACTGAATTCAGTTTCCTCAAAAAACACCTTAAAAGGTATTAAAAATATCTTTTCTTTATCTACTTGCAGGCTGTTGGAAAATATTATGCATTTTCAACTAAAAATGAGATTATTTCAACAGTTTTTTTTGGATGTGCAGGAGGCTGCTATTGCTAGCTACAGAGGCTAGGAAGCTCGTCAACTTATAATGGGCAAGTGTCGATTTTAGCAAAAGTTTTATTGAATAAATCAGTTTTATATATCTGTATATAATCTATTTTGGTCCGCTTTCCAGCTTAATTTAATTAGTTAAACTCATTATTATTATAATTGTTATATACTGCTGGGAAATACTGAAAAAATGTGATATGATATTTCTCTTCTTCTTCTTCTTCTTCTTCTTCTTCTTCTTCTTCTTCTTCTTCTTCTTCTTCTTCTTCCTCTTCTTCTTCTTCCCTTCCCTGGTTACTGGTTTCGAGGAGAATTGGTGGTTTTAAATAAAAATAGCAGTTAAATGAGGTTTAAACATAAGTATGACAGCAGAATCCCTGGTGTGTTGTCATTTCAGGCAAAAGTAGACCTCCATCCTATATGCAGACTTGATTGTCCTTGTGGTTGAAATCATGCTCTCCGTCTCTGCAGGGTTCCAGAGTTTGTGCGTGAGAAGCGTTTTGGGAACTGGCTGAGAGACGCACGAGACTGGGCGATTTCGAGGAACCGTTACTGGGGCACACCGATCCCTCTCTGGGTCAGCGACGACTTTGAGGAGGTCAGGAAAACACCAAACACACAAATATGCACTTGTTATGCTTTAATAGAGTACTTAATGCTTCTAATGCGTCTTTGTACTCTGCAGAGATCACACAATTTGTCTGTGTCATGACCAAATACCAAGTCAGTTCCTCTTTTCTCAGGGAGCTGATTGCAGCCTTGGCAGCACTCACAAATCAATCTGGGCTAAGCATGAGAGGGCATAATTGAAAAGTTGAACTCTCCATAACTCTCACTTTTATTTACCATATAAATGAGTGTGGGGGAAAAATGTCTTGTGTCTCACCAAAGGCAGATAGGCCTGCTGCAAGGGTGCAGAAATCCAGCTCTTCTCATAAATTGGCAGGGGGAGAATTTTTCTTGCTGACCTCTTTTTGACACTCACATAATTTAGCATATCTGGCCCTTCGTGTGTGTGTGTGTGTAGGAGACTCTCTGGCATGGCAGAGTGATATGACCATGGCATCACAGCAGAGAGTGTAGCGTGAGTCCGTACTGCAGTCAAAGTCAGCTCCCCTCAGGCAACATTACCGAGTGCCTCCGTAAACTCAACACATGAATGATTCATTAATGTAAACAGCAAATAAAACACAAAACCAAAATGTGTTTGGTTTCTCTTCATGCCGGTTAAGGCAACTTCAAAGGTCCTCGAGACAAACAGCAAATGGGGGGGAGGAAAGAAGACACGGAAAATAAGGGGAGGGGAAGGATGGATACGGAATAAATTAGCTGGGGAAGAAAAAGAGGAAGTGAAAGATGCGAGAAGGAGGGAGAAATTAGAGATGAAAAGAGGAGGAGGGAAATAAGCGGAAGAGGAAAAAGAGGCAGACGGAGTAGAAGCCAGCCAAACTGTAAATGTTCGTCTGGTTGTGGATGCTCGTTGCCAAAGCGGGCTGACTACGTGAAGCAGACTGAACTGAATAGAGATGTCAGAATTGGGTTGTTTGAGCGTTTGAAAAATGAAGTGTTGGTCCCCTGGCTGAAAGAGGGACAGCCAGCGACCTGCTTGCTGGAAATAGCATTGTGACTGTTTCCAGAGCACTCACGCTCCCTGGTGCCTCCCTCACACGCCCCTCAGCGGCAAATCACACACCCAAAACTAAACGAGTGTGTCTGTCTGTGTGTGTGTTTCTCTGCGTGTGGCAGTACAGAGTCTCTCTCTCACTATCTTTTCTTTTTGTTCTGTCTTCCCTCTGTCCCTGTCTTTTCTGGATGCGTTTCTTTAGCTCTGTCTTCTTTTGTAACTGACGGTGGTGTTTCAGGCTGTATCTGGGCCATGTTACCTGGTGCTTTGGTAAAACTAGAGCAGAGCCTACAGGTTAACTCTCTAAGGAGACCAGATAACACACTTTAGCATACTTTCTAAGGTAAAGTTACTCAGGAAGTGTGTTGATGTAGGCCTACTTTTAAGTTGCGTTGTGGTGTGACAGAAAAACAGGCAGAAATATACATCAGAATTAAGAGGTTCGGCACTGATAGTCCTTTAAGCAAATACCTTCAAATTAGGGTATGTACAACTGGCTTCCTGTGGGTTTAAAGGAATAATTTGACATTTTTAGGAATATGCTCAAGAGTTAGATCAAAAGCCCAATGCTACTCCTGTGTGTCCAGTGCATATGAAGCTACAGCTAGCAGCCACTTACCTAGCTTAGCATAGGAAGCAGCTAGCCCAGCTCTGTCCAAAGGTAACAAAGCTCACTAATTAACATGCTGTATCTCATTTAATTCAATGGATTTTTCCCCATTGGCTTAAAGCTTACTTTGATACATTACATCAAATGAGAGCATTCTGTTAAATATTGTACATAGTCCCTAACAAATAAAATAAATACAAAGAAACTAACTCTGCTAGAAAGTGAATCAGAATACTACATGATTTTCAGGATTATTTACAAATGAAAATCTGAAAAGTATTAAGTGCATATGTATTCACCCCCTTTCTTGAAACCCCTAACTGAGATCAGGTGCAACCAGTTGCCTTCAGAAGTCGCATAATTAGTTAAATAGAGTCCACTTGCATTCAATTTAATCTCAGTGTAAATACACCTGTTCTGTGAAGGCCTCAGAGTTTGTTAGAGAACATAATCAAACAAACAGCATCATGAAGACCAGAGATCTCAACAAAGAGGTCAGGGATGAAGTTGTGGGGAAGTACAAAGCAGGGTTAGGTTACAAAAAATATCCAGAGCTTTGAAAATCTCACGGAGCACCATAAAATCCATCGTTAGAGGATGGAAAGAATATGGCCTAATCTACCAAGAGAAGGCTGTACACAATAAATCTGACCTTTATGGAAGAGTGGTGAGAAGAAAGCCATTGCTGAAAGAAAGCCATTAGAAATCCTGTTTGGAGTTCACCACAATCCATGTTGAGACACAGTAAACATGTGGAAGGAGTTACTCTGGTCAGATGAGACCAAAACTTAGCATTATGGCTCTGGTGCAGAATGCTGTGTGTGGTGGAAACCCCACACTGCACTCTGAGCACACCATCCCCACAGTGAAACACAGGGGTGGCAGCATCGTGCTGTGTGGATGCAGGTACTGCAGGTACTGGGAAACTGGTCTGAGGGCAAGATGGATGAAGCCAAATAAAGGGCAGTTCTTGAAGAAAACCTGTTCCAGTCTGCATGAGGCTTGAGCAGGACAATGATGCGGGCAGCCAGAGCAACAGTGGAATAGTTAAAGGCAAAGAATGTTAATGTCTTTGAAAGCACAGACTTCAATCCAGTTGAGAATCTGTGGTGAGACTTGAAAATTGCTCTTCACAGATGGTATCCTTCCAATCCGACTGATCTTGAGCTATTTGCTAAGAAGAACGAGCAAAAATTGCAGTCTGTAGATGCTGGTAACATACCACAAATGACTTGCCACTGTGACTGCAGTGAAAGGTGGTTCTACTAAGTATTAAGTGAGGGGGTTGAATACTTGTGCATCCAACAGATTGTCCGCTTGTTTGTCTTAATTATTGTTTGTGCCACAACAATAAGTATTTTGCAACTTCAAAGCATGACGCATGTTGTGTTAATCAAATGGTAAAGAGCCTGATGAAATCAATTAGAATTCCAGGTTGTAACACTGCAAAAATTGGAAAAGTTCAAGGAGGGGTGAATACTACTAAGTCTCCAGGAAATGACTTTAAGCCTGTGTAATGTCACCAAAAATGATGGAAACATGACTGTGTGTGCGTGTGTTCATCAGGTGGTGTGTGTTGGGTCCATCGCTGAACTGGAGGAACTAACCGGAGTCAGAGTTACTGATCTGCATCGGGAGAGGTGAGTCACTGATCAAACACAGAGATTATCAGCATCTACCTGAACATGAGAGTGTAACACCCCCAGAGTCACAGGTTGTGTGTGTGTGTGTGTGTGTGTGTGTGTGTATACAGCGGGGAAAATAAGTATTGAACACGTCAACATTTCTCTCAAAAAACATATTTCTAATCGAGCTATTGACATGAAATTTTCACCAGATGTCGGCATCAACCCAAGTAATGCACACATACAAAGAAATCCAAACATTTATGTCCATAAATTAAGTTATGTGTAATAAAGTGAAATGGCACAGGGAATAAGTATTGAACATATGAAGAAAAGGAGGGGTAAAAAGGTCTGGAAAGCCAAGAAAGCAGCTGGAGTTTGTCAGTATTTAGAAAGTTAACCTGTCCCCTATTAGTGCAAAGTAATATCAGCTGGTTTAGTCCTGATTGATGCCTTTTAAAAAGGTTTCTCACCAGCAAGGTGTTAGACAAGAAGCATTGCATGATGGGTAAAAGCAAAGAGCTGTCTAAAGACCTACGCAACCTTATTGTTGCAAAACACACTGAAGGCATTGGTTACAGGCGCATTTCTAAACTTCTGAAAGTTCCAGTGAGCACCATTGGGGCCATCATCCGGAAGTGGAAAGAACACGGCATTACCATAAACCAGCCACGGCCAGGTGTTCCTCGCAAGATTTCAGACAGAGGAGTCAAAACAATCATCAGAAGGGTTCTCCAACAGCCCAGGACCACTCGTGGAGAGCTTCAGAAAGACCTGGAATCAGCAGGTACCGTTGTTTCAAAGAAAACAATAAGTAATGCACTCAACCGCCATGGCCTCCATGCACGCGCACCACGCAAGACTCCATTTTTGAAGAAGAAGCATGTTGAAGCTCGTTTGGAGTTTGCGACACAACATTTGGATAAACCCATGACATTCTGGGAGAACATACTCTGGTCAGATGAGACCAAAATTGAACTCTTCGGATGTCATAAGACACAACATGTTTGGAGGAAAAATGGCACCACACATCACCCCCAAAACACCATACCAACAGTCAAGTTTGGAGGTGGGAGCATTATGGCGTGGGGCTGTTTTTCAGCATGTGGTACTGGTAGACTTCATATCATTGAAGGAAAAATGACTGGAGAAAAGTATCGAGACATTCTTGATCAGAATCTGCTGTCATCTGCCAGGCTGCTGAAGATGAAAAGAAGGTGGATCTTTCAGCAAGACAACGATCCCAAGCACACAGCCAAGGTAACACTCAACTGGTTGAAGAAAAAGAAAATAAAGCTGCTAGAATGGCCCAGTCAATCGCCAGACTTGAATCCAATTGAAAATCTTTGGAAAGAACTGAAGATCCGGGTTCACAGAAGAGACCCCCGGAACCTTGAAGATTTGAAGGCAGTTTGTGTGGAAGAATGGGCCAACATCACACCTGAGCAATGTATTCGACTGGTTTCTCCATACAGGAGGCGTCTTGAGGCTGTAATCACCAACAAAGGTTTTTGCACTAAGTATTAAATAAATTTCAGTAAGCGTGTTCAATACTTATTCCCTGTGTCATTTCACTTTATTACACATAACTTAATTTATGGAGATAAATGTTTGGATTTCTTTGTATGTGTGCATTACTTGGGTTGATGCCGTCATCTGGTGAAAATTTCATGTCAATAGCCCGATTAGAAATATGTTTTCTGAGAAAAATGTTGACGTGTTCAATACTTATTTTCCCCGCTGTATGTGTGTGAGTCAGTGTATGAATGTGTCCCTGTTAAATGTGCCCTCTGCCTGTCTAATGTGACCTGTCTGCCTGAACCAGACGGGTGTTGTGGAACACAGATCACTTTATACTCTTCCGCTCTTCATCCGTTAATTATCTTTAATCACCTCCATGGGGTTGGCCATATTTAATTGAGAGGGGAGGAAGAGGTCGCCTTCTTCCTGTGTCTGTGTTTGGGTTGCACAGAAACAGGCTCCTGAGCAGGTCTGGAAGACTTGGAAAAGTAATGAAGATCGCTAAACTCATTTTCAAGATTAAGTTTGACACAACTCCTAATTCTTTGATATGGAATAATCAAGATGACATGCAACAGAAACATAGTTGGCTTTGAAAGCATTTTGTCATAAAGTTATCTGCATAAGCATTACTTGGCTTGTAGCGTTAACTAGCAGTCCATTCCCCATAAAAGCTGCTGGTTGGGGAGCCTGAGAATTTAGATTCCCTTGACTAAATTAATGCTTAATTATTCTAAATGTCATTGTCAAAAATATGCCTTAAAAGTTCACTCTAGAGATTAAGTATAGCATGTCCATACATTTGGGAGACAGATTTTTAAAAAATGGCCAGAATTTAGGTAGCAGAGGCTGAGCTATTCTGACTTTGAGTCCATCACATGGGTCCAGCCCCAAAAACATCCTCACCAAATAGGTGGTGCTTGAGGCTTTTTGCTGTATAGACTTCACGACTGCTCGCAGGGCTGGTGGTCGAGCCACTGTAGCTGTCAAACTAACCGCTTACATGCTAGCCAACTAGGGATGACAATACCATTTCCACCATGGAAGCTATTCCTTGGTGTCTCTGCTACATGCTCCTGACAGCCGATGTAGCAGGTCTTGATTCTCACGAATCCAGCTGCCTCACGAGGTAACACGATTGGGCAGCAGGACTACGTCCCACGTTCTCACATGACATGACTTGAGAGCGATTGTTTTTGGCAGAAGTGCACCTCTAAGCTGGTTTGCCAACCGCTGAGGAAGAGAGTGACAAGAAAACATGTTGGAGGAGAGTGAGATTGTAAGTAGAGCAGACCCAAGACAGCCAACCCAAGATGAGGGATGAGAACTTGTTACTGACAGGGGTGCAGCTTTTGTTGTGTCGACGCAGTTTGGATTTAGAAAATCCGACGCAATATGGTTATTTTAAAGCATTTCTTAATTTACAGGACAGTTACTATATTGTGATATATGCTTTTGCTTTTGTGATATGAAATTAAATACAGTGAACAGCGATAGAAAATTTTGCCCATAACGTCCACCCCTCGACATGTGAGCGCTAGTCAGTCATAGCTGTCTCGCTGCTAGCTAGCTTGGTTACTAAGTGGACAATAAATTTACACAATTCATTCGAGAGATGTATGTGCACCATTAAGCATGCCACTTTTGTGGATCAGTTTATAGTCTGGCAGAGCAGAGTTTTATAAGATTAGGTCAATAGGCTGTGAAAGCTTCCTTTATTCTGAACTCTGCCTCTCCGTTTCCTCATAAATCAACACTGTCAAGACAGCTTGTAATTGGTCACCAGCACAAAATCATTTTTTAAAATTCACTTAAGTTCAACTTGACTTGAAAGATTAAGGCAGATTTATGTTGCACCTGAGAGATTTCACTGAAGTTCATTTTACTGGGCAAAACTGGCAAAGGAAAGGCCGTTCTTTACTAAATACAAAGATGTATGGGTCTCTAACAATTTAAGGCACAGTCTGTTATCAGTTCACATTAGAAGGTGTGAAGTGGCTGGTGATAATGGCTCTGCCTGCGTTCTAGGGAAGCACATTTTAGCAAAGTCTTATGCATAACACACTGCAAAAATATATTACAGTCCTCAAAATGCACTCAACAGAGCACTTCTTTTTGGTTAAGTCCTGCTCACTGCTCTCCCTTTCCTCAGCAGGCCCAGGAGTGGCCTGCAGCAGATTACTAAAGGTGTAATCTGCACTTTATTGGCCTGAGATCTAATGATTGTAGACATGTTTACGAGAAAGAAATTAAAAAGTGCTCAATCTTTCTTCTGTGGATATATAATGGTGACTTTTTATTGTTTGTTTGTTTACCCAGAATATGACTAAGGAAACTTTCCATACACATGAATCTAACCTGGTACCTCACACTTTGTAACTGATTCATTACTCTGGTTCATCTGTTTTTCTCAGTTTAAGCAACTCCACTGAAGAAACAGTGATTTAGTTCATGGCCTGAATCTGAATGAGTTGCTGTATGGAGTAAATTAATCCATATCCTTGAAGCATAAAGCAATAACCGACCTTATTGTAGTGGGTGTCAGCACAACATGAGCACAGTTCTTTTCTTAAACCTCCCTCCCAGCAGTGAAAGATGATAAAATGGCTGTTTTGAAGCACAGCCAAAAACCTTATAGACCCGTGGATCCACCCAGTATACAAATGTTTAAAAAGTTCCTCATGGCAATAATAACCCAAAGTAAAGCAGAACTGGCCAAGTTGTTATTGTTGCCATTTGTCTTAACAATTGTACCGGCTTTCCCTTTCTTCTGTCCGCTCTTTCTCTGCCCAGCATTGATGGTCTGACCATCCCGTCACGGTGCGGTAAGGGCGTCCTGCGGAGGGTCACAGAGGTGTTTGACTGCTGGTTTGAGAGCGGCAGCATGCCTTATGCCCAGGTCCACTACCCCTTTGAAAACAAGAAGGAGTTTGAGGACACTTTCCCAGCAGACTTCATCGCTGAAGGCATTGACCAGACGAGGGGATGGTAAGCTGTGAATGAAAGGATAGATGCAATGAGGAATGAAAAGCTTCCCTGCTGCGTGCATTGAGGGAACTGACAAGAGCCGAGCATGAGGAGATGGATCAGGCAGACCGGCGTGTTCCTAAAAGACTTGATAATTAATAGTTTGGGATTGATGGGATAAGTAGTAAATAATGTCAAATTGCTGAATACAAAATGATTAGATTAAATTAGTAAATTAGTTTTTCGTAACCCGACAGCAGAGCAGGAAAGAATTGAAAGTTTCAGTCCTACGTCTTACCCTGACCCTGTGTATGATGTTTTTGTGTCCTGCTGTAGGTTCTACACCCTGTTGGTGCTCTCCACAGCGCTGTTTGGCAAACCGCCCTTCAAGAATGTCATTGTCAACGGATTGGTACTTGCAAGGTGAGACCAAGTTTCTGTAATTTGCCAGTAAAATCCATTGTCATTGAAGATAAATGCTGGTGTTAGTCTATATATGCTTATTCTGAATTTCATGCAGCAACACATTTTAAACAAGTTTGGACAGGAGCAATTAAAGACTGAGAAAGTTGTGGAATTCTCCAAAATCACCTGTTTGGAACATTCCACAGGTAAACAGGCTCATTGGCAACAGGTGATAGGATCATGATTGGGTATGAAAGGGGCATCCTGGAAAGGCTCAGTGGTTCACAAGCAAGGATGGAGTGAGGTTCACCACTATGTGAGCACATGATTATATAAATGATATTACTGCGTGGGCTCAAGAACACTTTGTATAACTGTTGTCGGTAGATGCAGTTTGGAATCTGGGGTCAGGGTTGTATGTACGGCTGCAGGATGATGTATTTGGAATTGGAAGTAAATGGCAGTGCCAGTGCACCCTGGCAGCTCACCTGGTTGACCACGTACCATGTATTAAGGCTGAGTCCTTACTGCAGTGACTGATTCCAGCCCAGGCCATTTGCTGCATGTCACCCCCCTCACTCTGTGTTTCTAATAGTTAGTGGACAACATTGGACACATATTGGAATAAGCTACTGTATATCAGCCTGTCAAAAGCAGGATCTATTTTTGGTTTCCGTCTTTAATGGGATTTGTTGACAGTAAGAAAAATACAGGATATTGCCAACCTTATCCTTCCAGTCAATTTCAGATGCATTTTTAAGCTATTTTCTGCAGACATCTTTTTTTTCTTGTCTGCTTCCACAAATCAACTGCTTGCCTTCCCCTTTACTTCCATTTTATATTCTGTTCCTCCTCTCATCTTCACCTGCTCATTCATCTCCTAGTTTTTCTGCCGTTTCTCATGATCAGTGTGGTTATGTGTGCTGCTGTAACATCTAGCCCTCAGAGCTGCTCTACAATAGGTCTGCTTGTCCTCAGCCCTGGGGCCTAAATGCAGCCCTGTGCTCACAGGCCTGCTGACCTGGAAGGACTAATTTGAATACCAAGTGCATGGTTTCCAACATGCACTTCTGTGCATGCGTGCATGTGTGTGTGTGCATTAATGCCTTTGCCTGTCTCGTTCCTGCAGCGATGGACAGAAGATGAGCAAGCGCAAGAAGAACTACCCAGATCCAGGACTGATAGTGCAGAACTATGGAGCTGATGCCCTCAGGTCAGATCTGTGCTTGAATGTGAAAGAGTGTGTGTTTCTGCAGCATGAATGCCTGTGTGCCGGTGGCAGGATTGTGTGTGTTAACCTACCTTATGTTATTAGCGGCTTGGTATTAAAAGGTTTGAATCACTATACACGCTTAACTAGGCAGGTTCTGTGTCTTTCATACAGTATACACACAGTCACGCATACTGTACATACACATGCATACACACGTCGTTTCCCCTCATACATTCGCTCCTTTGCCCGGAGCAGTGAGAGTGCCATGGCCATATGGCCTAATGAATAAAGCACTATGCAGTTGCGCCATATGCTCGGATATAGACTGATGAAGAGTGAGTTGCTGTGATAAAGAGAGAGAGGACGTGGTCTGTTTCTTTTTAAGGCTGCAATTTACAATAGAACATGCCTCTTTTGTGCCTTAAAACTTTAACCTATAGCTGTTATGGTAGAGTGAGGTGTATAAGCATTTGGCGCTGCTACTGTGCGATAGACATTACGTTATATATAAACTGAACCAGGGAGAGACTGAAGTAAACACTGTGAGGGTTTTTTGTTCAAGTATTTTCAGTCAAACTGGAGTGAACAGAAGTGACAACCGTCTGTCTTCATGTTGGCTCATTTTAAGATGCCAGAAAGTTATTTGACCAACTGGTAGTTTTGTCTATTTTGCATTTTATGTCTTAGAGTTGCTGCTATTAAAGTCACTCATGGCCTATTGCGTGAAGTTGCATCATGTCAGCTTGCTTCCAGAATCATCATCAAAACCTTTTCTAACCAGTCTATGCTGTGTGCTGATGCCTGCCACAGACTATTATATTGATGTGGATAATTCAGATTTTCTGTCATTGTCCTGTCAACAGTGTGTTCATGTGGCTTTAATGAAGAGATTAATTTGTACAGAGATGCTGTTGGTAAAATTAGGTTTTAGCCTAGAAATATGTGCAGAGCATATTCAAGGTGGACATTTAGCCTAATTGGTTATGCTAATCCAGTCCAGATATGTTTGACAGCTGAATGGTTTTGCATTAAGAAAATGCAGCCTGCCTCACAGCTCTGCTTTAATGGTGTCCGATAAGTGTCCTGCAGATGCTGAAATATGACCCAGATACTAATCTTGCAAAGTGGCTTGGGACTTCTCTATCATTGTTAGAAGCATCACGATGAACTGAATTGTTATTTGTTGCATTGCAAAAAGTTATCATTTATTAGACGAGGCCACTGCTTTCTGTAGATCAGGCTTGACTTAATCGTGCCGCTGGAAACATGCGCAGACTGTTAAGATGTCATTCCAAATGGTGACTTTGAGTTATCGAGCATATGCTGCATGTAGATGCACAAACCTGTCACTCTTACTGTATAATTAATAAGGAAACAGCAAATATTAACACATCTAATGATGTCCGGCATCATGGCATTTGAGATATTTCCTTTCACTTTAGGTTTTATGTTGCCATCTCTTCCAGAATGATTCATTTTGTTGTACTTAAGTTTAAACTAGCTGTCTAGGTGCAAACATTGTTTTCCCATAACACTCTTGTTACGGTGTCTTGTACCTTCCTGTGTAGTGCAGTCAGAGTAACTTTAGTGAATGTGTAACTGGGGCTTTGTGGCTCAGTTTGTTCTGACTATCACTTTGTCTCTCTGTCTTCATCACAGACTTCATTTGTGTCGATCCACTTGCACATACAGCAAACAGCCCCACTTATACACATCTTATGCCCATTTAAGTTGTCACCCGTGTGCACACCGTGTGCTCTGGCTCGCTCATAGTTAATCCTGCCGCACTCACCAACTGCTTCGCCATCTCTCCTTGTAGACTGTACCTCATCAACTCTCCCGTAGTGAGAGCAGAGAACCTGCGTTTCAAAGAGGAGGGAGTGCGAGACGTGCTGAAGGATGTCTTCCTGCCGTGGTATAATGCGTATCGCTTCCTGGTGCAGAATGTTCAAAGGTTACAGAAGGTACATGTGCAATGAACAGAATGAAAGGTCATTACCTCCACAACTCCTGCAATGTTCCTTCAGCGATTCCTGGCCTAAAATGACACAGCACCGCTTGATATTACAGCAGTTGCTATTACTAAACAGTGATTATTAGGTGATCATTGGGACAAAAAAGGAATTGGTTAACTGATGGCTGGTCCAAGTGGGCCTCTGCATGTTAGAAACTATCCTGCGAGAGAATGTCAGAATGTTTAGCAGACTGATTCTCCACAGAGTAGCTCTTCAGTTACTCGTTATGGCCACTTTTACACCTGCCAGCCTGTGGCAAAGTAATAACAGCACTTTAGATCTGAAAATGTAAACACATCAATGTTGTCAACTACAGACAAAGAGGGTAACATCTGCTGCAGTTTGAGCTCCTTCCACCACCTGCAGGCAGTCAGTGCTGCAGCTGTAGTTCAAAATGAACTTGTAACTGTAAAATGCCAAATGTTGGGATGCCCTTGTGGCCCAGAGGTTTCAGGCAGAGACAATGAAACTGCAGCATATTCAGTTTGAGTCCAGCTGGAGAACTGTCTTGCATGTCGTATTCATTTCTCCTCATTTCCTGTTATCTCTCTTCTCTCAAGTCATAAAAGGTATAAAGATGCCCCCCCCCACCAAAAAAAAAAAAACTTTAAAAATGATAAAACACCAGATGTCAGTTTTTGAAGATATCATGAATGAGTTCACCATTTATTTTCCATTCCCGTTGACTTATTTATTTTCCATAAATGTTGATGACCTCTCTCAACATCAAGCTATTTCAGGCACCAACATGGGAGCCTCAGTGATAATCATCAGGAGAAGCAGTCACCTATTTAATAACTGTATCAATAATTTTTATCCAGTGAACAACAGATATGTAAGAGTTAAATAACACAAAGAAGTTTATGGTTTACAATATTTGAAACATTACTCACACTGACACCCACAACAACTATAAAAATAGAAAGAACTGCAGTTGTAACTCTGTTTGCCTGTAGGTGGCAAAATTGCTGCAGAGCTTTTTTCCTTGCCTGCAGATGGCTCCCATCAGCATTTCTTCATGTGCACGTTCAAACGGCTGCTTTTACCTCTACAGTATTCTTATTGTATTTCTTATGTCATGACACGTGGTTCAGATTTCAGGCCTAATTTCAGCTGCTTCACATCAATGATATTTTGTGTCCAATCAGAGAGTGAAAAAAGCTATTTTGTGTTCATGCTGTGCTCACCTGCGTGTCTGTGTTTGTGTATTTATGTGTCAGGAGGATGACATTCAGTTCCTGTACAATGAAAACACTGCAAAGCGGAGTGACAACATCATGGACAAATGGATTCAGTCCTTCACACAGTCCCTCATCCAGTTCTTCAAGGCTGAGATGGATGGTGAGACAGACCCAAACTCACACTGTTTTCAGCAGCGGCTAAGATGAAAACCGCTTCATAACTTAAAATCCATCCCATCTGGCAACATGTCGTTTCTATTTTCAGCGTAAGCAAACTGACAGCAGTTTCTTGTTGCAGCTTACCGCCTGTACACCGTCGTGCCTCGCCTGGTCAAGTTTGTGGACATGCTCACCAACTGGTATGTCAGGACCAATAGACGCCGCCTGAAGGTGAGAAAAGACCTCTGAATCAGTGCTTGTTTATAGAGTTAATGTTGTTTTTATGTAAGGAAGAGGCAAGGTGCAGGCGTTTTGATAGTAGCTGAAAGCTAATGACTAAAAGGTATGGAGTCCCAGGAGTGACAGTCACTAGTAGTACTAGGATCTGATGAGTCAAAGTATAATTGTATACAGTGCATAAGTGAATAAAACAGATGATGCTGCTCTTTACACTTCATGTCCTGCATCTTTTGTTTTTTGTTGTTGTGCTGTTAAGAACATGAATTATTCATTCGCTAAATGGAAACAGTGATTTAAGATACTGTTAAGTCTCTTCATCGTGGCCTTCATCTGTGGACATTTTACAGCGATCAGTTTGTAGCTCTCCTGGTCAGCATTAGGTTGTCGTGGATTGGGGATGATGTCTGCTAGAGCGCATTTATCTTTTCGCTGTTCCAAGGGGGACTGACTGTATTGATGCATGTGTGAACTTTGTAGGGAGAGAGTGGCACAGAGGACTGCCTGTGGGCGCTGGAAACCCTCTTCAGCGTTCTGTTCTCCATGTGCAGGCTGATGGTGAGTCATACTGTTTCTGCGTGTGTGAGTGTGTGTGTGAGACTGAAAAGAGACTGCATGGAGGAAATTTCTTGTGGTGAGGTTTTACTTTTGTGCATGCAAGACACAAAGAAATAATGCTGGTTTTGGAGGTGTGTGTGTATGCTTGCATGGCTTTGAATAATGCATGAGCAGTAGGAGTTTTTATTTATAACACATTGAAGATGTTTGCATGTGAGGCGAGAGGCACGCTAAGAGCCAGTTAGCCTAACCCAGATCAATCCAGATCAGCTGTGAGCTATACAAATTAATTAGCCGTGGTTGAAATAGACGGGAGTCGCATTAGAAGTAACCTCACTCTGGCACAATGCTGTTTGAACTTTTGCACCATTTGAAGGGGGAGGGGGGGAGCTATAGCAAAAATGTGTTTTTTAATGCAGATTTTATAGCTGCTTCTGACTTGAAGACCTTTATGCCAGAAAATGTAAATGAACTACAGTACAGAGCATCTAATAATCATCTTCTCTTTCTTCTCTCATGTCTACTTGCTTTCTCCCCTCCTTCCCCTCAGGCTCCCTTCACACCCTTCATTACAGAGATGATGTACCAAAATCTGCGTCACCTCATCGACCCTGCTTCTCTTGAAGAGAAGGACACCGGCAGCATCCACTATCTTATGATGCCCCAAGTCAGGTCGGAAAAGTCTTTCAGTAAAGCTCAGGTTTTATAGACATCGACTGCTTCATGCCACCTCCATTAAAGAGGGATTTTGAATGAAGGGTCCTCCACTTCATATTATCTCTCAGTGGCCAAAGTGCCTCGCATAGTTGACGCTATCCACGCTAGCTAATTGTGGCTGATATGATAGTGATGTACCTCTTTAGCCGCCAGCCACCCCCCACATAAATATTCTGGGAGGAGCCAGGTAGAAATCTATGAGGATGTAGATAGTCCTTAAAGGTCCAGTATGTAGGATTTAGTAGCATCTATCAGTGAGGTTATAGAGTGCAACCAACTGAATACGCGTCACCTCATTCTTCCCTTTCCGAGAGTGTATGAGAACCCGCTGTATTCATGAAAAGCTCTCTACAAGCAGTGTTTGGTTTGTCCCTTCTGGGCTACTGTAGAAACATGGTGGTTTAACATGGCAGACTCTATGGAAGAGGACCCGCTCCCTCTGTAGGTATAAAAAGCTCATTCTAGGGTAACAAAAACATGATGATTCCTATTTTCAGTCGATTATACACTAATGAAAACATACTTATGAATATTATGTTACATTTCTATCAGTAGAGCCCCCCCTAAATCTTACACACTCACACAGATAACAGAGCAGGATCTGCCTCTGGATCAAGAAGGATATCTTTTTCAAGAACTCTTGAACAATGCAGACGTCTACTGAAACTGGATTTCAACCAAATGAATGTAACCAAGGTCATCTGGTTTACAAGCTGCTGCCGCACAGTCACCCTGCAGCTCACACAGTAAACCCCCCTTCTGTTCGCCCCTTTTCTCACAGGATATCCACTGCTGATCCAGAGCCTAATCAGCCAGAGTGCATGGCCTTACTTTACCCCAACCCTATCACAGTCTGAACTCAGAGTAAAAGCTTTTGTAGCTTGAGAGTTCACAGTAGTTTCTAGATAATTGTCAGGCTGCAGCAGCAGCTGTTCTCTTTGTGTCTTAAACATTTTTTTCTCCTCATTCCTGCTGTTCACTGCGTCATCTCCCACCACTCTGATTAAATTTTTCATTTGAATATTCATTTTTATGCTTGTTATTTTATGGGATCAATTGGTTCGGTGGAAAATCTGCTCAGAACAACTCATAAGCAAATCTTTGTCTGCACGTGTGCCAAATGCAAGTTTTGTAGTTTCTGGGTGATAAAAGTGAATCACATGTGATGCATTTTCCACTCTGTATGTGTAGGGTAAAACTGTTGATACCTTCTTCTTTAGAGAGTGATAGGACTTTGTGCTCTTTTAGCAGAGACCTAGAAATACCCACACAGAGCTGCACGGGGCCTGTGTCGGTTTTCAGCCCCGAAAATGAATATTGCTCGCAAAATATGATCTTTTCATTTGCTTCTCTTCAATTACTTCAGAAAGTGAAATGTGTGCCTTGGTGGCTGATCAGTTTTGTAATGCCTGGGAGGAATTTCTAATTGCCCAAACTTAATTGCATCATCTTTAACTATAAAAAGTTCTGACATGATTAAATATCCATCTGATTTAGCAAAAGGAAAATAGTTTGTGTAATGGTTCATATAATCTCCCCTGTCACTTAGGCAGCACTCAGTTCTGCTGCTTTATTAGCCGCTAGTCCTTCCTGCTGTCGAATGGGACCACTTCACCCCCTCCCAAAGGTCAGCCACCAATCAGGCGGTGGGAACAGCTGCTCCTCAATCAGCTCATTAAATGATTGGCTGTCCCTGGTGTCCTCTCCTCTCTCATTTTACTCCACTGTTGTGTGCACACAGAGGAACATACCGCAGGAGTAAATGAACAAGTGCTGTGCACATACACACAGATACAGTCTATGTTCCTGCAAACAGCTGGGGCTAATATCCTTATTATGCGTGATTATCAGTGGCTGTGCAGCTCTAATTTGGATTCAGAGGTGGAAGTCTTAGCGTACCTTATTAGTGGATGTTCCTGAGTTAAACTCTGCCGCTGATGGTTCTGAACTCTGTCTTTATTTGGATGTGTGCTGCTACCCTTGTCACGCTCTATTATTCATTTTCCTCATTAGAATAGCTATTTGAATTTCTAAGTCACAATTAACCAGGAAATGACAAATGCTGCCTGTGAGTTATTGCATAAATGCACCTATGTCCCCTAGCTGCTCCCCGAATCATACAAAATTTTACATAATGTGCAATGATTATCCCAGAAGTAGAAGATGGGTTTTGAAAGATATTCCTCTCATCCATCTTATTATAAGAAGGCAGCTCAGTCAGATGGCACCCACAACCGCAGAAGTCTCACCAAGTAGAGAGTTTGGGATAAAAACATGGAGAGAGCAGCGCTTTAACGCTGTGACCTAAACGGACGGGTTAAGAGGGTGTTCAGACGCTCACACCATGACATTATAACACTACTTATGGTGTGTTGAGACTTAGATTTTCTTTGTGTTTCTGTTTTTCAGGGAGAGTGTGATTGACAAGCGCATTGAGAGCGCTGTCTCTCAGATGCAGTCTGTGATCGAGCTGGGCAGAGTGATCCGAGACAGGAAGACCCTGCCCGTCAAGGTGAATCATCAACTTTATCCAATCCATTCACGCTGTCCAGTGTGAGAGGTGCAGTGAATTAAAACTGAAGGCAAGCAGAGGACGGCTGATGTTGGGTTATTGCGGATGGAGTGACATTAAGCAACAAGAAATTTCCGTGCAGAAATGCCAAAGACGTGTCGGAGCTCATTTAGAACCAGTGTCTCCATTAGCTTGACCTCCAGAAAGCGCAACGACTTTATTTTACAACTCAAAAGCATCCAGTACGTTACTTGTTCAGTTCTTTGCAGGGTCCGTATCAAATTCTTTGATTATGTTATGTGTTAACTTAAAAAAAAATGAGTATCTGTGGATACATTGCTATGAGATTTTTGAATGTCACAAAAATTCAGCATCAGTCAGGCTCTCGTATTCTCTGCACTGTGCTTGGATTCCTGTAGATTTAAGTATATCTGGCTTTTACTCATACAAGTGCACAATGTCTAGTATGGTATAGGCATGGTTGTCATGCTGATTTTGTGTTTTTGGTGCTGGAGCTATTGACCAACTGTCTGTGTGTATTTCAGTACCCATTGAAGGAGGTGGTAGTTATTCACCAGGACCCTGAGGCTCTGAAAGACATCCAGTCTCTGCAGAAATACATCCTGGAAGTAAGTAAACAGTCTTTTTTGTCCATGTTCTGTTTCAAGGCAAGAGGTGCATCTTCTTCAAATTCTTTTCCTGGAAAGTGTTTCCCTATTTTAGTCTGTTTACCGCGCTTTGATCAATGCTATTACATTTATATGTTAAAGAGAAACATTCCCTAAAACCTCAGTGGCGCTCCAGAGGCAGTGTGTTGACTGGATAGAGGGGATGTACAACAGAGGAAGTACATGTCCACATGCCGTTTGTATCTCCAGCTGTAATTAGAATTTCTGTGCTTGGTTAATTTAAAAAGGGGGTGGAGCAGATGCCTTGGAAAATGATTTCACATTTGATCTACTCCAGTTGCCACAGACACACAAACCCCTCATCAAATATAAAGTGCAGCCACAAGCAGTATGTTTCTTTTCTCCAGCACACAGTAACATTATATTACAGTTCGTCTGTTTGTGTACTCCATAGTCACAGTAGTATGCATCATTATAGTTCACATAGCTCCAACTGGCTGCCAAAGATGCAAAGGACATATTCTTACACCTGTTTTCCTTATATACTTCCGTAAATACAACTCTACACCTTCTGAATTCAAGTTTCTCTGTGAAGTTTACTCAATGTAAAACACATGTCATTCAAACTTTACAAACAAAATGAAACTCACCAAAACTGACTTGGTTAGTCTTTGCACTGTTCCAACAACCGCCAGCTGTGATTTGATGGAAATTAACCCTTAATTTACAGAATTCAACCAATCACTGATAGCTGATATAGTCGTCCAATCGCCCGACGGTAACTGGGTGTTTGAATGTCAAGTGTCGTTTTTGTGAAAGTAACATCGTCATTGGAAAGTTTTTCTATTCAGGTGCTGTCAGACAGACTGGACAAAGGGCTACTCAGACATTAGACAGACTTAATTGTCATAGCCTTTTAGTACAGGAAGCCATTAGTCTGACATTATTCCTTTGTCTTTGGGTTTGAGTTTCCAAAGCTCAAAAAGTCAATACTGCTCCACAGATGACTGCTATAACCCCAGTACTGCCCAAAATAAGGATGTTACCAAAATATTTTATGAAGCCTCACTATGTCCCAAAGTGAGAAATGTCTGATTCATCCTTGATGAAAAATGAATTCTTGTTCCCATGTGATGCTGAGAAGAACACCTTTACGGTTCACGTGTGAAAAGGTCGTCTGTTGCAACTTTCTGTTGGAACCTGCGAGCTTTATCTTAGTTCAAGACACTTCTTATCTCTCACTATGTTTGATTTCTGGTGGGGAAAACATTTAACCTTCCTGACTTCTAGCTCACGTCCAGTGAACAAGGTTTATTGATCAGAACTGAGAGCAGTTTAAGGTCCTGCAGCCTGGGGAAGAGCCTTCAAACCAACCTAACAGTGTTGGTGTGTGATTCACCTTTCTACTGTTGCTTTCCTTCTATTCTTTTATAATCATTCTGCCATTATTACTATTTAACTGGTACTCCTCCACAAGGACCACATCCATGGTGGAAGAGTTGGTTCCAAAAAAGGGGGGCTACAATATTAGCTTCAAAGAAGATCAGATGGTCAACAAACCACAGTAATGCGTAAGAAGTACAAGAATACTGGAATAACAAAAGGAAGGAAATGGATTTCACCACCTCGAGCAGAAGCACCTCGTTGAGTACGAGGGGAGCCAAAAATCCTGCAGGCAGAGCTCAACAGATAGTGTGAGTTCTAAATCAAGCGGACAACCTGCACTGGCTCGGCGTAGCATCTCTGAATCTTTGGCAACATGCACTCAGTATTTTATCAAGAATATCATTATCACAGAAATATCCTAAAATATAGTGATGTTATTCTTATATTACACACACGCACACAAAGCCATACATACCCTCAAGATAACACTTTCTTTTTGTGCATTGATTCAATCCTATTTTCACCAAACAAGCTCGGCTCAAAACAGAAGTCCCACCTGTTTTCAATCCCACACTGCCCTTAAGTTTATTACTCAGCCCTCTACAGTGTCTTATCTGTGCACTCTGCTAGAAGTCAGCCTCAGTCGACTGTTCAGTGTGATTGACTGAAAGAAGCCGTGTGTGACAGGCCAGGGGTGGTGTCAGAAAGGCTAAATTTAGTATCTCCATTGCTTCACCAGGTGTGACTGGATCACAGATATCTCTCTCCATTTATACTGAACAATGAAACGTATTGAAAGGCAGAAATATTGACTGAATAGAAGGAACGGCTCACTGGCTTGTGGGTTGATTTCATGGCTGACTTACTCTTTGAGTCAATGACTCTGTAATCAAGTATTGATTATCTCTTTGCTTTACATGCCTGTGGTATTTAAAGTTTTTTCTTATGTTGAATTGAATTTAGTTTTCAATTAAATTTAGTTTTAGTTCATTTTCAATTTGAAGTTTGACTTTACTCGATGTGTTTCAGTTTTAATGTGCACTGATGGAATTATCATGAGCATATTTTTTTATTTTTTATACAAACAGTCCTATTGAAACTGATTCATATATCTCAGGTCTTGGGTGGACATATGCTGGATGCAGGATGAGCTTTCCAAACATGTCATTTCATTTAATGTCTGCACTGTTGGTGGCAGAGCTTTGTCCGTTTCCTTTGGCAAATCTTTTTGCCATTTAATAGTTTACATATGATGAAAATACAGGGTCTTACTCATTTGTTAACATTGTTTTTGTATATATTAACACTCTGCACAGGCAACTACAGGAAATGACTTTATCTTTTCTAAGACATAGTGTGTGTCTTTTTTCTCTTCCTCCAGGAGCTTAATGTGCGGCAGTTGACACTGTCAACAGACAAGGACAGGTACGGCATCCGTCTCAGAGCCGAGCCAGACCACATGGTGCTGGGCAAAAGACTAAAGGGAGCCTTCAAAGCTGTCACTGCTTCTATCAAGGAGCTCACCAACGAACAGCTAGAGGCCTTCCAGGCGACAGGTATTGCTGTGTGTGTGGCTGTGTCATCAAAAAAGTATAAAATCTGAACTCATGACGTAAAAATCACACGCAGGGTGCAAAGAGACTAAAATTTTGCAGCAGTGTAACTGCACGTGAGCAGTGTAATATAGCTGACAAGTTTGCATTTACACTGTAAATTTAACCAGCAAGCAGTGATTTTGTTTACCAAGCAATTCATTAGTGAATATCAGCAGTAATATCCTTTATTCAATCATGTGTTCACAAAGTAGTGAACCTCACTACATCCTTGCTTGTGAACGACTGAGCCTTTCCAGGATGCCCCAACTGTCCCAACTTGTTTGACATAAGCAGATATTTACAAAAATTCTTCGAAGCTGATGAAATAAAACATTAAACGTATTATTTTTGAACTGTTTTCAGTCAAGTACATGTCAGAATGGATTAGCTAGTGATCACATTCTGTTTCATTTATGTTTTACACAGTGTCCCAACTTTTTTTGGGATTGGGGTCAAATTTATTTCACCAGAAACTCAACTATCTGTCCTCCCAATGAAGTCGAGCACAGGCAGACGGCCAGTTTATCCTCAGAAGGCAAACCCTAACCCTGCTGAAACTATAATCAGAGCTCCAGTGTGGATCAAAGCAGTGCAAGGTATCTTGTCTCTCCAATTATAGAAGACGAGGAGAGCCCCCAGAGTCTCTGGGGAAAGAGGCAGTGGAGGTCAGCTGGGCTGTGGGAACTTAATGTTTGAAGTCCAGCCAATGGGATGGGCAAGTGAGGATGAATGATGGAAGGAAAGAGATCGATGTGGTGGAGGATGGTGAAAAAATGATGGAGACAGGAGACACAGATGAGGATGTGTACAGCGAAACAACATTTGATTTGTGATCACAGGCCAGATGTGCAAAACCCGCTTTGCATCATCTAACTTTGCTTGAAGGAACAGTTCAACACATAAGTAAATGTGAAGCTACAGCTGGCAGCCTGTTAGGTTAGCTTAGCACAAAGACTGGAAGCGGGGGAGACAGCTAGCCTGGCTCTGTCAGATGTCATGAAATGAAAGAAGGTGGACTAAAAAAAATTCAAATCAGTTACATCAGTCAGTTAGTGGAAGTTACACTGCCTCTGAAATGAACAGCTCACATTCAGTTGAGGGTCTACTTTTAACCTCTTGAGCAATTTCTAGCTCAGAATCCATGACTCAAAAAAAAAACATGGTCCAATTTACTGTACTGGGTGGTAGTTAGGTCAGAAACTGATTATGGTTCATGGCCATTGGTTGTATTACTCATTATTCCTTACCTGTATCCCATCATTTTGACCGTGCAGAAGAAAAGAGGTGAAGAGAGAAGGCGGAAAAGAGCAGAGAAGGAGGGAGGGACACAGGAAATCAAAGCATGGAAATCTCAGATTAGAGAGAAACGGAGTGACCGTTTCACCCAGCCTCTGGGTGTGGAGAAGTGAAGAGGAGAGGAGAACACGGTCATGGTTTTTAGTCAGAACACAGACGTGGGTAATTGCTGCTGCTGGCAAAATGGAGATATGAACCTGACTAGATTGGGTTTGCTGTATTGTTTAAAAGCTCCAATTTCGTGCAGACGTGGCCAGGAAGACCGCAATGTAAGGAATCTCAAAATGCAGGCAAATATATGTCCAGACCCCAGCTAAGTCCAAACAAAGCCTGGGCCCGCATGCAAGTTAATAGAGCGCTTTATTCAGAATGACTGGCTGTAAGTGAAACCTTTTTAAGAATCCTTCGCAAGATACAAACACTGCCAAACAGAGACTGATTTCACACAGTCTTTTGGCAGTTTATTCACATTTAATTAGGAGAATAGTGGGGGACAAAATTGTTTATCATCAAATTTGCACTAAAGTCTGTAGCCAGCATTGATTTAATCATACTGGGCCTCAATAATCTATTCTCAAATGCATCAACACATTTTCATCGGTGCTTAAACGATCCATTTTCTGTTATCAGAGTGGTGCTATTTTCGTTTAATACACGCATCAATATCTCCCTATTAGCAAGACTTGAGGATCCTTTTAGATTTTCACAGGTAAACATTTGAAAGTCTGTGTGAAGCTTGTCTACTTGAATTATTATTTGTTATCTGTTTTAATTGGTACGCAGTGATGTAAGTGACTTCTCAGCAGTTCAGCCGTTTTCACTCAGCATCAAACTGACTTTGTACCAGAACATTTTTCGTGATAGAATATTCCAAAACAAGAGGAAAATCTTGATATTTGCAATAGGAAATGTTTAATGTGTGTGCATTAACTATGGTTTGACTCATTTTCATGCCCCCTGGTGGGTTTGTATGTGCTTTATAATTTATGGCCGTTCAGACATGTGGTCTGATGGTGCAGAGGCACAGTGGGGCTCCATGGTGTTGAGTTTTGTAGAAACAGCACATTTACTGTGTGAAAAGTGGTTGCTGTTTGTCTGTGACATGATGAATGTTATTGTATGCTGCCATATAATGATGTTTAATTTTAAGCTCAGTACCATAACTTTATACTGTTGTGGTTCATTGTAAGGATCCATCATGGTGGACGGCCATGAGCTTCACGAGGAGGACCTGAGGCTGATGTACACCTTCGACCAGAGCTCTGGCTCAGCTGCACAGTATGAAGCACACTCTGATGCACAGGTAAGAAAATCATTTTGTCATGAGACACCTTTGCATGCAAATTGAACACCCTTCAGCAAAAAAGAATCTAAAATGATTTTATTGTGGATTTGCTCTGGACAAACATAGCATCCTTGTTTAAACTAAGGAATAGAGTGTGTGGTTATTCATAGTGCAGTCTTTATGTTATGCTAAGCTCAACACCTCCTGGCTGTAGCTTCACATGCAGAGTTCAGACATGATGCTTGTTCTTCTCATTAACTCTTGGCAAGAATGAAAAGTTAACTTCCTAAAATGTGGGACTGTTTCTTTAACCTGTTCACACAAGTGAAAACCTAAAAAAATACATGTATAAACACGCACGCACCCTCCACCATTATCCCTCTCTCCCGACTGCTACATTACTAAGTGTAGATTGAGCTGTAAAGTGTACTGTAAGTGGATCTAAGAACATAAAGGCTTCTGTGCTGCTGCACCAAGCTGCCGTATACTGTAAATGCATTTATGTGTCTTTACTGTGAGTGTGATGTATGAAATCATTTCACGGCTAAGTGGAAACCTGCATGTATGCGTTTCCCACAGGCCCTCTCTAATCAGTGCTCCTCCAACCGTATACACACCACACGGCTGCACCTTAATACCAGTTTACAGAGCTGGCTTTTTAATTCTCTCTGTTGCTCTCGCTTGCTCGCTCTGACTCTCCTGCACCCATCTGTCTGTCTCTCTGTTCTCCCTCATATACTGCTTCTCTGTTTGCTTTGTGTGCTTTCCTCTGTCGCCCTGTCATCCCTGGCCCTCCTTCTTCCCATGGTAAAGTGTTCAGTGCTGGCAGCAGCTCAGCCTCACACAATATGACACTCATTTTACTTTAGTGACTCACACAGGCTACAATATTGTCATTATTGCTGCTTGGTTGGTCGTTTTCTTCTTTTTAATCTTTGCATTATACAATTTTGGGTTTATTTCATAAAGGTCTTGCTGTCTCTGGTTTTTAGCCTGCCTTTTCAGTTCTAGCTCAGTTTGTAGCTTGAGGCTCAGCGTCTCAGCGGCTCCAGTAAACACATGAAATCAGAAGACGAATGCTACATTAATGTCTTCATACTGTGTGCAATATTGTCACTCTCTGCTATTATTATGTCAAATGCATATTACAATAATTGGGGGATGTACATGACTGGAGTAAAAGGAACTGATTTTAAATTTCCTCTGCCATCATCAGTATTGTAGCACAAATATTTAATGCATGCCTTAACTCACTGGTGGGGAACCTTCCTCCTTTCACAGGCCATTTCAATTTTTATAACATCCTTCGAGGGCCGCACTAAATTACTGAACACATATATCAAACTAACCTCTGTGCTGACTGGAACTTCTTCTCTTTGGCAAGGCATTTTGTGTCAGTCTCGAGCAGAACTGAGTCTTTGCAAGAGTCGGGTCTGAGAAGAGCAGCTCAGAGTTGGAGGTTGTTGCTTTGCAGCTTCATTATTTCATGTAGTAGGTTGTGAGGCACATCAGCTGGTTCCATATTAAACAGTGTAGCAAATATGTTCAGTTCCTTGTGTTTACTTTCCATGTCCTGAAATCTCTCACCAAATACCTGAAGTTTTCACACCTAGCAGCATATTCAGACGTCATAGCAGCTTTTATTCTTTCGGAGTAGAAAAATCTAGAGTTTCCTCTTTCCAGTTGCACTTGCACTTGGAAAGCAGAGAGCAGAGAAGCTGCTGGAGCTTCAGGTTCGGTTCTGAGAGGTACTTGGTAATGTCCACCATGAAGGCCAAATCATACAGACACTTGATAAGAGTTTCACTTTCACAGGTTTTCTCTTCATCTCTGTGAATTATTCCCAACAAGCAGACACTTGGAAACAATTTTAGTTGGACCAGTGCAGCAGCTCTGCAGCAGCAACAAGGCACTCCCTCACAAATTCTCTTTCTGAATGTTTCAGCTTCTTAGCTACTGGCTCGCTCACCCCAAAACCTGCCTGCATAACACCATCCCTGTCAGAGTGTGGTCTTTCGAAAGTTGCTTGTTGGGTACCCAAACTCTGCAGAAGGGCGTTAACTTTATCCAAGAGGATTTGTCCCTGCAGCTCACCCAGTTTAGCATGTTTGTAGTGGTACAGTACAAAGCACTACCAACTCATCCCCACAAACTAACTTAGGCACTCTGGCTTTTTTTTCCTTCAACAGAAAAGAGTACTTTGTCCATTTCCTTTGTTAAACACCACACTCTGCTTTTCTTTTCTTGACAGTCGCCATCATGCATTGATGTGATATCAACCTCTACTTTCATGTTGCATTCAGGGACCGCTCGGAAGGAACTGTTAGTTGACTATTTTATGTTATTTTCTTTTATTGCTGAAAAAGGGTTAATTGCTGTGAGTTGCTTTTTTTGTATTTGTGAATTGCCTCATGGGTTGCGGGCTGTATGTGGCCAGGAGGCCGGAGGTTCCCCACACCTTCCTTAACTTCATGACTGCAGCCTCCTCGAAAGTCTCTGTTGCTCACAAGCAAGGATGGAGCGAGGTTCACCACTCAGAGAAACACATGATTGTACAAAGGATATCACTACATGGGCTCGGGAACACTTTGCAAAACTGCTGTTGTAAACATAGTTCGTTTGCAAATTATTTATTTTCTTTTTATTTATGTTATACACAACTTTTTGGAATTGGGGTTGGAAGAAAAAACTCCCTCTGGCCCAGATTCATAAATTAAATAAACTCAGATGGGGCAGTCTTCTTGACAGTCTTTGGAAACATCCCAGCAGTTTTGTGATCAGTTTAACATGTAGCTTCAACTCTGCTGTTGTCCTTTAGGTCCTGGTGCTGCTGGATGTCACCCCTGATCAGTCCATGCTGGATGAAGGCGTTGCCCGAGAGGTCATCAACCGCATTCAGAAACTACGCAAGAAGGTGGGACAATTATTTCAGGAGCGCTCCTAGCTCTGGAAGCAGGAGTGACACATAACACACCACTAGTGAATTTTACAATCCAGTGTCTAATTAATAGAATATGACACATTTGAAACACTTTGCCGATACATGCAATCAGGGCTGTGCCAGGGTGAGCAAAACACGCCACTGAGGCTGTTTGAGAGTTGTACTGGAAGACATTCAAGGCTGTTGGGTGATGAGTAATGTATGACCGATAAGCAGCAAAGAGGAAATTGAGTGTAAGTATGAGAAGCGTTCAGGAACCCGGCACGTCAGGACTCAAATATTTACACAGCATTCTGTTTGGTATTTTAAAGGATGACGACAACAACCTGCACGTCCTCCCCTGGCAGAGTTGTGTGACGCTGCAGGCTCTCTAGGATTAGAAATACACTGATAAAATACTTGTGCAGTATTTTGATCAGTACAGTGGAGCTAAAAGTTGATTCGATCAACAGAAAATGTATAAGCACCTATTTTCATTTATTTTTAAGTATTTATTAAAGGTCCAGTATGTAGGAATTAGGGGGCTCTGTTGGCAGATGAAATATAGCATTCATATGTTTTTGTTCTCTTAGAGTATGGGTGTGGGTCTTCTTCCACAGAGTCTATCATTTTGCACTGCCATGTTTCTACAGTAGCCCGGAACGGACAAACCAAACAGTGGATCCAGAGAACATGTTTTGTGTTTTTCACGGCTACTGTAGGGGAGGATGAGACGAGGGGTATTCAGCTGGTTGCAGTTAGCAACGTCACTGCTGGGTGAAACTAAATCTTCCACATTTGGAACTCTAAGAAAAATACTTGTCAGTCTTGTTTTACCGCTTCTCAGCTGTGACAAACTCTTCTCATTATAATATACGCATTAGAAAAAGTTGAAATGTGATGAAGAAAATGAGAAATATTGTTTTGGAAAATAGTGAGTAGATAAATGATTGAATCTGTACCAAAACCAAAAAAAATGTTTTTTTAACCACAATTTGTCACTTCTGGGCCTCCATACTGAACAATTGGTTGGGAAAAAAAAAAGTAATCTGATGTCATCACGTTGAAACCAATAGTGAAAATAATCACTAGTTGCAGCTCCACCATGTTCTCAATGCATAAAAAAATTAGCTGTATTTTTTTTTGTTACATTTCCCCCCCTTTGATCACCCCACCCTCCCCCCTCCTCTTTATGTCCCATGCTAATTTTGTCAGGGCAGTTCTGAAATCTTTCCACTGCAGCGTCACAGTGAGAAGTTTCTCCATCATAAGGCAGGCTTAATAGAAGCTTAATTACAGTCTGGCCCCTTTCAGATTCTAATGTTGGAGCTTTGAAGTGGTCTGGGGAGTAAAGACGGATTAGCCAACAGCCCCTTGTTTTCACAAGCAACAAACAGTTTTTTCCGTCCCCCTATAGCAGTGGTGTGCACTGGCTCCCGGCCAGGCTAAATTCCTCCAGTTATTTCAAACTGAGATCTGTTAGGAATTTTCCACCCCGGGGATGGGAATTAATTTTTAACAATTCTTTTGACATGTTTGGTAGTAGATTGTAGGTGTGCATGTGTGTTTTTGTCAGTGTTTGCGTGGGTGTTTGTGTCTTGCGTCTGAACATATGCAGGGTTGAGAAACAGGGGTCAGCATTTCCCTTTTTTTGTTTGTTTGTTTTATTGGACTGCTCACAAACTGGAGATCTCTATAGCTCCATCTGACGTGTTCACATACGCACACGCACACACACACACGAAATGTACCAGCCCCTTCAGGGAAGGGTCAGTACCTTGACTTGGCAGGAAAAGCCTATAAACCTTCCTCCATTGATTGACTGCTCCTCTGTATCTAGCTAACGTTATTCCTCTGCCCTTGAGCCACATACTGCAATTGGAGTGTGTGTATGTGTTTGTGAGTGTGCGTGTGTGTGTGTGAGAGTGTGTGTACTACACAGCCAATATGAATGTGTGCGGCTGTGCACACGCGTGCACGGCTCCCCACTGCAGATTAGGATGAGATCAATGTGTTTGAATGTGTCAAGGTTAGAGGAAGCTGGCAGCACACAATGCCAAAATAGATGGGCTTTCATCCAATGAAAAAACCTCCCTGCGTTTCCTCCTGCCTTTATTTGTTCCAATACTGTCTGTTTTTGCCTTTTAATCCCTACCCTCTTTTTTTGTCTGCCCTTCCATTTTGTCCCCCCCCCTCCCCCTTACCACCTTTGTTCAGGTAACTGTTTCTTCCAGATTGCATTTTCTTATAGAAGAGAACAAAAGCTCCAAAGAGGTTTACTTGTCACAAAATTGTAATTCTTTGTGTCCTTGACAATCATTTGCTTTCATCCAGATAACAGCTTTTTCTAATCCAAATTGCAGATTATTGTGTTTTGTTGTTTGAAGAGCTACTGAAGCAGTACTTTTAGCATAATTACTCACTTATCGTTAGTAAGTTGTTGTGTCTTTCACCCCTTCTGATACTGTAGAAACTTTCTGAGAAGCACTGTTTGGTACAAATGAACATATTAAAACCCACGACCTGCTCTGCTACTCTGAATCGCTTGTCTCTCAGGGCCATTTGGTGCCATCAGACGAGATAACCGTGCACTACCGTTGCCAGCCAGAGGGGGAGTACTTGGACTCTGTGATCCAGGCTCACACTGACTTTATCCTGGCTACCACCAAGGCTCCACTGTTGCCCTTCCCAGTCCCCAAGACCGCCAGCGTCATCATCGAAGAAAAGACTCAGGTAAGGACACCTCAGGGCAGAGGGGGTCGTTGGTTGCTTGCTTTAGTCTGATGCAAGTTCAGTTCAAAAGGCAGCTTGTTGTGTACCACATTATGAAATGTGTTGGGAACAGACAATGTGACTTATCATAAGTGTGAGTAATATTTCAGTGGTTGATTTTAGGGCCAAAATGTCTTTTTAATCGTGGCAGTTTTTGTCTCATTCCAATTATGACTGCTCTCTGAATGTATTTGAGTGGTACAACTAAAGTGTTTTTTTGTTTTGTTTTTTTTGCAGCTGAAGGGCTCAGACCTGGAGTTAACCATAATAAAGGGCTCTTCAGCCCCTCTGGCTCCTCTAAATGGACCAGCTTGCACCTATGTGAACCTCAGGGTGAAGGTCAACAACAAAGAACAAGGTAACACGTGGGAACCAGAGAAGAAGTCTGTTTCTCCAGCCAGGAAAGTGTTAACAGCAATATGTTTAATAGTTAAAATGTCTTTGGTTATTTTGCAAATTGAAGCTCTGCTGATTTTTGTGATAGAAGGTTACGTACTAGGCCTGTTAACGTCATTAGCTATCCTGTCTGACTGGTTTCTTCTTCAGAGGGCGTGGTGCTGTTGGAGAATCCCAAAGGCGATAACAGGCTAGACTTGGACAAGCTGAAGAAAGTGAGCAGCAGCATCTTTGGAACCAACAACACCCAGCTCCGATTCTTCAACGGCGGGACTGGTGAGAGCAGGTTTTGGCCCCTCAGGGAGATATAAATGCAGCTCTTTCTCATCTTCCTCAATGAATCACTGTTAGAGTAGAAACGTCTCATATCACTTGAGTGACTTAGTTATCCTATATGACTAAAGTACTGAACATTTATTGTGCTATGGGGCCCCAAAAGGGACAAAATAAAATAAAAAATTATCAAAAATGTAACAATGACAAAAAAAAAAGAACAATAAGTTACATAGTGTAAAAACACAAATAAACAAACAATATATACAAAGAATGATGAGACAATAAACACTATATACAGTGAACTTTACAATGTGCAGGTGATGATGTTAAAAACTGGATTAATGTATTTATGCCTGGTGGTCTGAGGATCCCTTTACCAACAATGATCAATTGTTGTGTTTCGTTATATTTTTGACTTGTCTCATACCCTTGTCTGATGGTTTTGTCAGTTTAGGTGCTCTGTAGTGATACAAATGCAAGTCTAAAGCTCCCCTGTGCTTGTCTGTTCTTTACAGAGTTGACCAGCAAAGTGGACCTTCAAGCTCTGAGCGGGAAAACTTTGTCAGTGACCTCAGGCTCTTCCTCCCCTGGCCCCACCCCCACCCCCACCACCGATACCCCCCTATGTCCTTATGTGAACCTGCTGCTCTGCAACGCACAACCAGCTGGTGAGACACGCGCACACACACACACACACACACACACACACACACACACACACACACACACACACACACACACATACATACACATACTGTACAGTCATGCACGTCTGATAAGTCAGTCCTTCTAACCATTATAAAAGTCACTCTTTTTAATTATAATCAACAAACTCCCTGACAGACCAAAACCAACAGTGAATTTCTCCTGCTGACAAGTTTTGTTTTTGTAATCAAAGCTTTATTTAACAAAATGCACGTAGCATCATAGCTCCAACAGGGTGGACCCTTGTTTTTGGCACTCGAATCACTGTCTGAGCCAGACGCTTTATAATAATTGTTGTATGCATGTTTTCCACTGTTGTGTTTATGACTTATGTCACCTGGCTGCACACCAGAGATCCCCTTTAACCAAAATAGATTCATTTATTGATTTATAGATTTCTTTGCTGAGAGTTAGCTGACAAAAAAATCCTTGGAAGCAGCTAACCTGGTCCTGTGCAGAGATATAGTCCAGCATGTAACCTCTCATAAAACCGTCTGTCTGCTGATCGAACAGTCAGCGGTTTGATCCCCACCTCCTCCAGTTTTGGGCAAAACCTTGAACCTCGGGTTGCTCCCCAGCTACTGGAGATGCACAAGCCAGTACATTCCTAATTACCACTCCCAAGCCCAGAGAAATGGGGAGGGGTGCATCAGGAAGGGCATCCAGCATAAAAAGCTTATGCCAGATTAAAAAAAGTAGACATAACAAGTTAATTAGTGAGCTCTAGTGCAGGTAAGCAGACTTCTTTTTTTTATCCTTTAACAGAGTCAGGCGAGCTACTCTGCTGTTTTTATTCTGTATGCTAAGCTAAGCTAACCGGCTGCTGGCTGTAGCTTCAAACAAAAAGAAAGTGAATAAGTGTGTGTCCCAAAAACTACTACTACTTAACTACTTTATATACTCAATGTATCCAGTAACCTGAAACTGAAACTGTCATATGAATAGGTAGTTAGTTTCCACCACTGGAAGTAACACATAATCAATGTAGTTGATCCCAGTGTTCATTGTACTGAAAGAAATCTACTAAAATCCAGTTTTATCCTTTAAGTCATTCACATTCTTTCACCTCCACCCCTACATCTATCAATTGATCAGCCAGGCTTTCTCTCTCTCTCGTCTCCTCTTTTTGATCCATCCTTCCTCCTCTCTGCCTCCTCTCTTTTCCCATGGCAAGGCTTAGCTTGGTCACATCCCTTCCCAGGACTTGTGAACAAGCTTCACTAACAAGCCAATCATTTCTTCATTTGTAAAGGAAGTAAAATCTGTCTAGTTCGCTTCTCCTCAATGCTTCTCTCTCTTCTACAGAATGCCAGACAGGAGAGGTGGGCACTCTCCTGCTGGTGAACCCAGTGGGCCAGAATGGGCTCAACTTTTCAGGCCTGCTGTCTGAGGCTGCCAAGGTCTTCGGCCTCCGCAGCAGATATCTCAAGCTCTACCTGGACCAGGACCTCACCCAGGGTAAGATGAAAAGATGGATTTCATGCTGACTTCGCACCCAGTTTGCCCCGGGTGTAGCATCTACTTAGAAGGCCTTTAAACTGACTTAAGGTCAGTTGATGTACAGAGGGAGGGAAAAATCAGATTGGTTAGAAGTTATTGAGGGATGAAGGCTCTTCTGTCAGCCAGCACCAACATATGATACATTTAAGACAATGCGATTTATCATATTGACCACAGACTGCTCAGACATTTTAATTTCAGTGATATGATGATTATTTATCTTTATTATTTCATTTGAATTGTCTTCACATCTCGCTGAAGCAAAGAAAGCCAGGATAGCTGAAAAGGCTAAATTGTCAGTTTTCAGCTGACAGAGACAAATCAATTTTACTTCACAATATTGTTCCACATCCCAAACATGAAAGTGACTATGAGTTTTAGTTTTCTATGCACAGTCAGATACTATAAATATCACTTTCTCTTTGTTTAGTCAACGTGCTTCAGTTGTGGTTCTGCAGCATAGGTTACATTAAAATTAATGAAATGCTAGAGGGGGTTGGATGTCCTCTCATCCATGAGTGAACAGGTCAGTTCGTAAGTAGCTCTGATATGATGGGACAAATTGGATGAAATAAAATGGTGCATTATGGATGAAGAATTTACTGCACATTGCTTAATGATGCTCAGTGTTTTTTCTTTTTAATTCGAAGAAACTAAACCACCCTTCCCTTTGGAGATTTTTTTGAAAACTGCAATTTTTGGTGATTGCTTAAATGTTTTTCCACAGTTAATTTCATCCAGAAATGTAAACAAACATATTTTGTAATTAATTCAACGTCTCTCTGGTTTCAGAGCTGCCAGCTGACTCATCAGTGAAATCTCTAGACACCAAAACTCTCTTTGTGAGAGTTCTTCCTACAACCGCCGAAGCATAAATCCAGAGAAGCCATCTGAGGATCTTGGCATCTGCTTTTGTCCCTGATGCCTCACAGGTTCCCTGAATTAAGTTTTTACCGCTAAAATCCCACAAATAGGCCCTTTGATGTAAAGTGAATTAATGGCGTGAAGTGGTGTATCGTTTTTGGAAATCCTGATGCGAAAGCAGGCTTGTCTGTCAAGTTCACAACTGTTGATCTACAGAGTCACTATCACACACGTCTTGAAATTTCTGAGAGAAGTCCAGAAATTTTGATATGTTTCAACCAATTCAAAGATGTGATGTTAGCTGTCATTAATACTTGTGTTTAGCCAAGACTTACAATACTGTTCTCCCTGTCGCACCTTCTTTCCCCCATACTGTCTTTAATTAGTCAGCAAATGACAGTTTACTAAGAAAGCACAATGTGTCGCCCGACTATATTTATTCTGGACAGAGAAGAGATTTGCATGATTTCCTCACTCGAAAGTGGATGCTCTTCAAGAACAGAATTATTATTCATACATAACAGCTGAATGGACCAGCTGGGTATATGTGTGAATGTCACAGTGTGAAGTGGCCGGTCATGGGAAGTGGGAATTGTTTACTTGATGGACGGAAAACGAGACATCAAACTACACCAGAAAGAAATGCCAAAGGTTCATTTGCCTCAAATTTAAAGATTTTTTTCACTCATGTTTCAGTAAAGCTTGTTGGAGATAAAGATTGTAGGGGACTGTTTCACCTGTCTGGCTGTCAATATTAACAATGGATGTTGTTTCATTGTTATGCTAATGACGAAAAATATTCCAGCTACTTTCCTTCAAGATTTATTTGAGGCGACCTTAGAACAGAGTAATTATTGCTGTGGCTCATAATTGGGAAACCAATTTGACCTATTGTGCTTACACACATTCTTGAATTTAACAGATAAACCTATTCTGTTCATTGCATTGGGAATTCTTTGACAGCTCTAAAGGCATTTAAGAGGTGAAATGGATTTTCAGGCCGCTGTACCTTCAGGACAAAAGGGTTCTCTAATAAAAGGAGCAACAAATGGATAATGTACTATCTTAAGTGACAAATGGAATAAATCAGAGGTGGCTAAGAATCAGCATGTTTTCTTTCTGCTCTCTCAGACCTTTGTATGACAAGCGGGGAAACATCATCTGTGCAGACTGACTCAGCTGCAGATATGGAAATCTTTGTTTGCCTTTGTTCATGTGGTCACCTGAGACGTTTTGACAGACTTGTGCTACTTTCTTTAACAACAACAAATAAAACAAAAAGGAGTCTGTATGTCTTCAGCAGTTATCAGTGAATTGATACCACTCTCAAATCTTTTCAATATGTATCCATAGCCAGCAGCTGCTTAGCTTAGTTTAGCTTAGCATAGCATAAAGACTGGAAACAGGAAAGCAGCTTGCCTAGCTCGGTAGCAAGGTAATAAAATCTGACTACTGGCACTTTTTTTTCAAATTATAAGAAAGATAATTTGTAGTTTATTTGTGGGGTAATGTGCATACTGTTTCTTGAACATGTGTAGCTACCAGGCAACCAGTGGAGAGTCCAGGAAGTCACTGCACCAGGTACCACCCGAAAACCACAAATGGCTGTTTTTACATTTTGGTTTTTGTTCAGATTAAACAAACCAGATATAATGTGTTAATTAGTGAAATTTAGAGATGCTAGAAGTTTGGTTTTATTACCTTTTGGCCAGCTTATCGCTTTCCCCTGTTTTCAGTCTTTGTGCTAGGCTAAGCTAACTGGCTGCTAGCTCCAGGTTCATAATAAATGGACAGATTTAAGACTGGTATCAATAAGTCTACCTTCCAAAATGTTCAGAAAATGTGTGCAGTACAACTGAACGAGCAGAGGAAGGGGACAACCTGTTTTCGCTTTCAAAAGGAGTAAGACGTGCTCTGTCAACATTAAGAGGCTACCAGGGGAAGATGAATCGCGCTTAACTAGTCAAAATGAGGCCACTTGGCTGTTTCTAACTCCATCATTGTCAGGAAAACCCAGTGTGAAATATTGGGCTCCTCTGGCTAGAAATACAACCACATGGTGTGATGGTACCATTCTCCCTAACTAGATGTATTTTGAAGAAACTTTTTCATGGTTCCTGTTAACCACCTGGCTTCCAACGACCTGAGGATTCTGTCATCCATAAACAGGTATGGCACTCTTTCTTGTTTCAGGTTGGAGTGATGAAAAGCAGCTGACCCAGTAACTTGCTGCCCACGGAAAGAAGAATTAATCTTCCACTGGGTCATTCTGTGAGCTCCATTTGATCTGAATGAGAGACTGACTGTTGACACGATTTGAATGGAGTCACTTACTAAAAATGGAAACAAAACTTTTGACTGTAGACACGAATACAGAGGCATGCTAGCTCTGTTGGAAACTGGGGGGAAAAAAAGACAGTTAATGTCTCAGCGTTGAACATAACATTATTCTCTAATAACGTGTGTGACCTTGAGGTCTGATTTGCCTGCTGATTAAACGTAGTGTTAGGCTGACTTGGCTTTTGCAGGGGGCGTTTATAGGGTACTGACGTCCACAGGCATGGTGTTAATTTGTGTCTGTGAAACCTGGTTCCCACTGGTCTGCAGCAGCCAGCGTAGTAAGGTGTCCTCTGTGTGTGTGAATGTGTGTGTATTAATGAAGTGGCCAGGAGGGAGGACTGCCTGTTGGCAGTTCAGGTAACTCTCTGTTGGGGGCACTGCTGCAGAACCTGTCTTCTGCTTGTGGACTTTACAACATCAAACTCTAAATCTGCCATTAATTTGCAAGTTAAGCACACAAAAACAGTATTAATCTTGTAATATACATTAATGTTCATAAACATTTCCTCATTGCAGGCTTCTACTGTATCCTATAGTAAACTGCTTCTCCCCCCATAAAGTGTTAAGCACAACCCTGAATCCTTCAGATAAGTGCCAACTCATCTGTGCCTATTTAACCAGTAACCTCACTGTGATATTTTACCCATCATACCCAAGTAGATTACACACAGTGGTGAAAGACATACTCAAATCATTCACTTTAATTAAAACAATAAATAAGAGAAATAAAGAGAGAAAGGAAAAGGAAATACACAAGTACAACAGAAGTCTAGAATCATAAATAGAAAAACTAACATTTACAATAAAAACATAAATGTAGAAAAATAAATATAAACAAGACATGGTTTCAAAATAAAGCGAATGAAATTTGCAAAAGTATTGTCTGAGTAATGTGCTGAAGTTCACACTATAAAGAATATATGCAATGCACAGACATGATAAACCAGAAGATGATAATGTAACGAGGCAGGTGTGCGGACTTTATGTCAGTGCATCATGTCGTGTCCATGGGGCGGGATAAAAGTCGTTATCAGTGGGGGGTCCTGGGCCTTGTTGATGAGGCCAGCTGCAACTGGGGAGACACTATTCATGTTGCTTGAAGTTTTGGTCTTGATCTATTGCAGCCTCGTGCCTGAGGGGAGTGAGGTAAAAAAGCATTAGCAGAAACATTAAAAAGCGCTCTGATGTTGGAAGGTAAAGTGTGGTTACTCAGAGTGAAAAATTGTGGAGGAAAAGTGTAAAATCTCCTCAGCACTTCAGAAAAAGTACCCCCTCAAAATGTGAGGAGTATATGATAATACAGTACTTAACTTTCCACCTGTGAACTCCAGCATCTCTATAATCAGTGTCACTTGAGTGTGATGGTTTTATCCTCCTCCCCTCCTGGGCGGAGCAGCATGCTGCTTCACTGGTTAAATATTAAGCACACAGCTCTGTCTCATCCTTCTCTCATCCGTCTCGCTCCCATCTGCTCCTGCTGCTCCATTTGTGCCTCTGCACACCCCGGCCCGGCTAAGAGAGCAGGTCAGCGACCCATCTGCTGATCGACATCACAGAAATACAGTATGCAGCCTGGGTGAAGTGAACATGACCCCTGTCATCTAACTCTAATAATGGACAACGCAACTCATTACAGTCAGCAGAGAACAAAAGTTTGGCCACAGTGCAGGACAACGACGGGTGTGTTTTCAAGAATACATAAGCCAGTAAGGGTTGTTTCCAACCCACCCACCCTGGCAACACACATGTGCTGCGTAATGGAAAAATCTAAATCTCTGCCAGTAAATCAATTTTTAGCGCCCTGCATGTTGCCCACTGCAGAATGACAGCAGCAAATACAACCTCAAACAAGCTAGAACCATAGGTAAGAAAACATTGGCATGTTTGTTATTTTGGCTGTGGGAGGTGTGTAATGAGTGGAATTAACCCGACAACCAAAGCAGTGGAACTATGGCCTGACAGTCTCTAAATATGTTGAGATTCAAAACACTGAAATCAGCCTTTAACATTTCCACAATGTTTGTTTTTATTGTAAAATGTATTGAATGTAACTGCCGTAGATTATTACAATATCCAAATTCCTGGAAAAATGAGGAAAAAATATACTGAAGACATGACTTCAGTATTCACAGCCATCTGGCCTTAAATGGCCCAATGTTCATACATTTTTTTTATTTTTTTTCTAATTCCCAAACATTGACTTCAGTATCAGCCTCAACAATAATTTGGACTGACAAAATGTAAGCTTTGTTATCAGGTTCATTTTTATCTATTTATTTATTTAGAATTTAATGTTTTTATTTTTGTCTTGCCTGGTATGCAACCAGCAACGTCTGTTTTCTTCTTCTGGTGTTTTGTGGCAGTTGGCATGGCTCTTCCGGCAGCCATCTTTAATATGGTTACAAGACGTTCATAATTTTGAAAAAAGTTTGTATTCATAGCACAGTAGGCAAAATATTTTTCATTCCACGGGGATAGAAGAATCTTTGAGGGATCTGCATGTCTTCAAACCTGTGCTAAGTGTTCATATTTTAAGTTTGACTTGGAGTTTATTATCGAGAAAAATTAGACGCTAGCGCTGCATGTTATCTTAACACTAGCTAATCGCAACTACAGTCTTAAATGTTAAAACGAGGCTTACGGGCCACACAGACTGAGGCGAGCAAGGACAACAGTAGGTAAAAGAGTTTAAAAAATAAGTGTGTTTATTATTAAGGCCGTTTGTGTGATGCATGTGAATGAAGGTTGGGACCCAAAATGAAAAGGTGGAACTCTCCAGGCACCTGCGCTGAGGTTTACGTTAATGTTTTAGTTAAGTTTGTAGCTCTTTAAATGACATTAGGAAAATTGTAGTTTTAAAATGTAAAGCAGGAAAGCAGTATAACCTATAGGAAACCCACCAGTTTCAATTTAGTAACCCTCTGTTTAAGTAGGTAATTCTGTGGTCAAGGCTGACTGAAAAACCAAGTTAGTCAGTCGTTCATGTGATGTTCTGGCGGATGTCCAGGACGCTGCCGTTTGCTCAAGCGACTGTTTGCCATTCAGTTCATGGTTTACCCTCTTTTAATTACATTACTGGTGAAAAGCTTCTCTGAAACAGGATGAAATGAATCCTCAAATTCAGTTCAGGCAATATTGCGCAACACTTTCATTCTCATTCCCCTGCATGTTGGAGGAGCTGTGCGCCAAAAGTGGCCGCTGACCGCAAAGTGTCGGGACGCGCGTCGTGACAGAAGGAGGGAGCACCAACGCGTCCCTGCTACGTCTCGATTTCCATTATTCCCCGATCTTCTAAATGCAGCATCTATCTTCATCCTGATGCGCCTCCTCCTCCTCCTCCTCCTCTCCCTCCTGGAACAGCAGAAACAGGTAGGACACGCTTCCGATTTGGAAAATGTCACCCACACATCCAGTCAGTGGAGGTGGCGGTGGGAAATAGTCCTTTACTGTCTAGTTTTTGCGGTCCCCTTAGTTTGTGCATGTCGTGGTTGTTGGGAGGCCACTGTCAGATGAGGAGTCGGTGATAATGGGAGATGCCCTTGCATCCATAGTGAGATGCGTCGGCCGGAATGACACACTGTTGCTACCCATTCGGTCTCCTATCGTTGCCTCTGAGACGTGCATTGTGCCGCAGGTATGCGGTGGAGCAGAGGGGATGGATGCAACCACTTAGTTTCTGATGTCCCGCTTGTCTTTTTGAGGCTGTGTGCTGCACATGCAATATAGTGCATCTAATTTCTTCATATCATGCAGTTTGAAAATGTAATAACTGGTTGATGATATAATAAGGTGACCTATTTTCTGTTTTTTATGCTCTCCACTGAGCGCAGTATAACTCAAAGTAGCCCTAGTTTGTGCTTCTTATGTGTTAGACATTTAAATCATAGAGCTAAGCATCTGATTGTTTAACAACTCTTCACTGCTGTAAAAAATTTTCCAGAATCCTCAAACTCTTGTAATTGTTAGTATGAAAAAAATATTCTATCTATTGCAGGATGGAAAAGATGATCAACCTGTTCCCCAAGTTGCTCCTCGTTTTCCTTGCTCAATTTATACAATGTGAAGCAAAATTAAAAATTTATTATTGTGGTATATATTGATGTTTCTTTCCAATATCTTATGTTTTCATTAAAAAAACATATTTTGTGAGCAATGACATTTCCAGCTACCTGTATAGACACCAGGTATTTATTTGTCAGAATATGGGATGCTTAGTTGTGTGACCTAAATGTAATGGTAATACATGAGTGGCGTTTCTGAGGTTAAACTTGAGGTAGCTCAACTGAGGATGTAGTTAGGGATACAGTGGTTGTTTACCTGTTTTTATGGTGAACTTTTACTTCATTTACTGTAAATCCTAAATTGAAAAGTTAGATGTTTAGTTTTTGTGAGCTGTATACTTGTAATTGTAGCTTTTCTGATGATAGGCAGCTTCACACGGCTGAGAGTAATAGAATCCCTGACATTATTATTATACTGTAGGTGTAACTGTTGACACCAGTCGTTGCTCATGATTTCAGTTTTTTGCTGTGTGCAAGGTTAATTGTTACAGTTGTCAGCAGTCATAGTGTCCAAGGTGAACTGATGCAAATCAAGATGACGCAGTCCACATCAATGAGCCTGCAAACAAGGATGAAATACATATGTACATATGCTCAAAAATATAATTTAAAAGTATTTTTATACTTGAAGCTGTTCTTCTTATCCTTCTAGTTGCAGTAGATTGTACATTTTGCTGTGATTTAAGATGTTCACGTTCAGGGTCTTGAGTAGTTGTTTTGCTCATCACCTTTTTCTGAGCAAATAGCCTTGATTCCTGTCAGGTGTTCAAACCTGGTAAAACTCTTTTGAGGTGACCTGTAAGTAAAAGTGGTTATGTAACAGATTCTTAGTCATTCTGTCTAAAGTCAGAATACAGGACAGCCATGGTGGATACTGTAGTTATTTTCTATATCTGTTGTAACTAATTGTAGTAATTGTCCAATTCAGATCAACTTTGACCTATTGCACCTGCTTTAATTTTACAGCTATGCATATCTTTAATGTAGTGGCCAGTTATAGAGAACATTTCAGGTGTCTCTTCTTGTGGGCTCACCTCCAAATATGTATTTTGGAAGCTTATTTCTCTTATTTCAATTGTGAAGCTGTGATTACCAGTGTTGCCATGTTGCCAGATTTCAGCAGTGAAACTAGTGAGTTGCATCCTACAATACCCAGCAGGAGTAAATTATGAAAGCCCAGTTTGTGTAAAAAAAAAATAAAATAAAAAAGCAATCCTCCTTTTGGTAAAGAGCTTGCAAAATATGGGTTTGAAGACAGGTTGCCATTCTCATTAATCTTCTTCACAAACAGTGGCTCCATTGGTGCTGCTCCTCTGACACTGTCAATTAATAATGCATACATAATTATGTTGTTTGTTTGTATTTGAAAAGCAGCAAGAGCTGACATCTTAATATGCGTTTGTGAAATGTAAAGGGCTGCGGAGATTCTTGCATGTAGGACAGCTGTCCAATACTGTAACACAGAGGGGGAGGGGACAAACACCTTGGCTACAGTTACAAACGTCTTACAGAGGTAGTTTAAGTCTTAATTGAAGGTTGGTGGAGTGATTGATCCAGCCGTAGATATCTGAAAAACAACAACAAAAAAATATTATGTTTACACAAGCATCTGCACATAAAATACTTGATTAGCTAATAAAATCATGAATTCTAATGAGCCATTTAGGGCGGTTAATTACTACTGCAGATTCAGTGTTCCCTCTGTCTGTCATTTGCATATCATGGCGCAGTGTTAGAATTAATTTAACCATGACAAATTCTCACTGCAACAATCAAAAGCACTATTGCAGGCTTTATGGTCCTCACAGAATCTCTGGACAGATGGATGGAGAATCATTCTCTGATGATGTTTCTTATGTGTTTTCTCTCTGCTCTCTCTTTCCTCCCCCTGCTCTCTCCATCTCGCTCAGTACGATAGCTTGATTGAATGCATGTTGTCCACAGTGCAATCTGACAGTGATAAATAGGACTGTTGTTTTTGCTGTCCAGATGTGGCAATTAAAAACTTGAGATCACAGCTATTTCATATCTGTTTCTAAACCATTTTACTGTCCAGATTTATACTAGTATGGTATGCACATTCCAGTTTTCACTTAAAATAGTCATATTTCTATCACTGAATAGGCAATTGAAATTGTTTACACTGAGGCAGCTCTGTCTTTTTCTTATATTTACAAAATGTGACATTGGTTAAGGCCTTCTTCAACTGAATTTGAACCAGGATTTTCTCACATACAGTGAGGAAGAGTTCACTGGATGAACACAGCCATTCTCTTGTGAAGGACACATTTTTTAAATTAACAACACACCTAACCCGTACAACTGTTATGTGTTTGCTTCACCATTTTGATGTTAGCAGTACTGCCTCCAAAAGATTTGGCTGTTCAACCTGTAAACCGACTCATGTAATAAGTAAAATAGCCATCTAGAGAGACTGATAGCACTGCTTGCCAACAGTGCCCTTCAGATACTTATGTGCAGTGTTTAATTGTGCCAGTTGTAACTACCAGATTGCACAAAATGCTTAAATAAGCAGCCACATTTTCTTATTTGTTTTTATCACCCAATTCAGCTTTGTGCAGCTGTTTACCTTATTATGTAAGGAATGTCTAATTGTGCTGTTGTTGGCCATGCTGGCAAAAGTGGACTTTCAGCACTTGTAGTTGAATAATCTGGACTCCAGGGTAAACCGCACATTAGAGGGCTTACAGTGGGGTGTTGTGTTTGTATTGAGTGCATTCAGGTCAAACCTTTTGCTCAACAAAGCCCTCACTGAGACTAAAGGAACTTGCAGGATTTCATTTTCGAGGAATTATGCATTACAATGTAAGTGGTAAACTTGTAGAAAACTAACTTGTAATAGAATATAAATTGCTCTGTATATTACTTTTATATGTTTCTGTATGTTTTACACATGCATTGTTTTTTAGGATTTTTTTCTTTCATACTCCAACCTCCTAGGCTTAAAATTCCTGCCACGTATGAGACACAGCAGGTACCTCCTGAGTGGTCACCTAAGTTCCTTCCTGCTGACTTGCTGTTCTGTGTTACACTCCCCTACAATTCATTCTACATGTCTGTGTGGCATTAGACAAGAGTGGGAGATTTTTAAGTTGCATGGTGGGAGTGCACATTCTGCCTGTGAAAAGGATAGCTATTTGCAGGAACAAATTGAATCACTCAAAATAGAGCATCTGCAAACAGAAATTTAGGCATTATTTTGGAGTATGATAGATGAATTAGACCCAGAAAAAATGATGAAACCAATTCCTGTGAGCCGTTGTTGGAAGATGAATTCTGTGCATTTGCTGCAGGTTGTATTTTGAGAAGCTGGAATACAGGTTTTTGTTTATTTTGTGGAAGTATCGACTTCAACATGCAGCAGGATGCATATGCCATCAGTAATTACGGTCAATGCCAGTATCACAGGAGAAGTCAAAGAAGCCATTGGTGGAACGAAAAGTGAGAAAAGTAGGATTAGGTGATTTAACAGAATATAGATCCCAAAAATTACCCAAGAAACAAGCTCTATTCATTTCTCCATGAGAGACTTTGCTCTTTTTTGGAACACGTGGGAGGGCAAAATGTTCAATAAATTTAGGTTTTATTTGATATGCTCTGATTGTAATGTCATGTAAGTAGTGTCTTAAAAGCTGAAACTCTCAACCAAAGAAAAAAAGCAGACTCGGTTGTTTCAGTAAACACTCAAAAACAACATATCAAAGTGACTTAACCCTCTATTTGCCATATGAATTATGAAGTCCATCTGAATAGCGTAATGTTGTTTCAGAGCCACAAAGTCTACTGAGGGAGGGGATGGATGTGGTAGGATGGGTCAATAAAATGTTGGACATGGGAGACCAGTGTTAATGCCTACAGTTAATGTAACTGCCACTGCTTGCACTGACACACCTTGAGAGGATAGCTATGTGAGGATGCTTTTAATAGGCATTAGCTTTAACACCATCATCCCAGGCAGACTTGTTGCTAAATTAACTAACCTAGGACTTTCCCAATCCACCACTGACTTTCTGACCAACCATCTGCAGACTGGTAGACCCTTGCTTCCCATCCACCCTTACACTCAGCACCGGCTCCCTCCAGGGCTGTGTGTTGAGTCCCACCCTCTATGCCCTTTACACTCATCACTATGACCCCACTCATTCCACCAACACCACCTTCAAGTTCGTGGACGACATGACAGTAGTTAGATTTATCTCAGGAAGAGACGGTCCAAAGACTGACAGTGTGGTGTTCGGAGACTAGGCCCGTCCTGAACTCTTCAGAAACAAAAAAACTCATAATAGACTTCTGGAAGAACAGTGCAGATTTTGACCCACTATGCATCAACAGGGACTACAAGGAAAGGGTCCCTCCTGGAAAACCAACCTCCAGGGGAAGGTGCTGGTGTCCTTCTAGTGCTGCTCCATTGATAGTATGGTATGCTGCCTGGTATGCCAGATGCTCAGCAGTGGAGAGGAGAGCCTTTCAGACAGTCATTGGAGGACTTATTCAGCTTTTGTTGTGTCAGCAAAGCAGCCAGTATGAAAGACCCATCCCACCCTGGACATCATCTGTTTGACCTGCTGCCCTCTGTTTCTGGTCCATCAAGTCACGGACAAACAGACTTCAGAACAGCTTCTACCCCAGAGCCATGCGAGAACTGAACACTGCCCAACACTGACACTGACTGTCTGGGATCTGTTGAGACTGTCTGCACTACAATGCTACAATATTACAGTTAGACTTGTTCTTTCATTCATGAAAAAATGGTTTCTGGCGACAGTTCATGATGGTTAGTTAGAAGTTGGAGATAAAAAAAAAACTGCCTCCCAAATTTTAACAAATTAAACACAATAGCTGTAACTTTCTGAGATTACAATTAACTACAGGTATGTAAATATATGGTATACACAATCTAAGTAAATAATTACATAGTAGATATAAGAAGTGTTGGGAGAAAAAACTTGTTGAACAAAAACTTGTGTGTATAGCACATTGAAAGAAGAAAGAAAAGTATGGGACCACAAACAAGCTGAAGACACTACAAAGTAGAAGTCAGATGTCGTCTCCACAGGTGAAGAGTGAGTCAACAAAATGAAATGCAGAGAAACAGCGCATCATCTTGTGCTTTTTCCGTTGAGTTTAAAATTGGTTTGCCGTGCCAGCGTGGGTAGATTGAACATCTGGATTGAATGGGCTGCTTTTTCCACACCTGTGTATCAGCATCATGCTATTTTTAATCTTAAAGATGCGTTGAGAGCAAGGTTGGAGGATTTACTGCCTGTTGTTCAGTGTGTTATAGATGTTGCAGAGGTAATTTATACCTGCAATATGAACTGGGGTGGTGACATGGGATTTTATGTGGTGTTGACAGTATCATGTTGGTAATAAAGACATACTGTATATGGAATTGTTTTGGGTAGGTGTGATGCTGCAGGTCATGGGGTTAAGATATTAAAGGTCGTGTAATGGGACTGCCTGGTTCGAAGAACCTTGATCTCTTGCCAAAATATCAGCAGTAGGAGACCAGAATGAACCAACACTGTACTCTGGGGGTGTGCATTCATGGTAATATACTGTACTATGCTGCAGTAAGGTCATCCAGGAGTCACAATCATTTGTTACTGTGTGGAATTGTTGTGGCATTGAAGATGTCCTTGTGTTGTTCAGGGTCCTTTTCCAGATTCAGTTTTATTTTTTTTCCCAAATTCTCTTTCAATTTCATTGATTCAATAAGAAAATCGTTAAAATTTTATGAATATCAATGAATTTGATACATTGCAGTATTTTTTAGCAAATGGATCTTCTGCAGGGCAGCCTCCATGTGCAGATTGAGCACCGGGTTAGTGGGTCTGACGGAGGCTACTTTCATGTTCAGGCATTGCTCCTCCTTGTTTACAGTGTTTGAGCAGGAAGGGATGTAGCTTTTACATTTTTTCTAACAGAATATCTGACTTCATGCAAACAGCCACGAGGTCTCCAACAAACTGGCGTCTTGCATCTGCCGATGTTGTTGCACTTCTGAGAGTTTGTTGAAGTGATGGACTCTTGCTAGTGTGCTGCCTCTCTCTGTCTCTCAGAGAACCTCCTCTACATGGCTGTGTGTGTGTGTGTGTGTGTGTGTGTGTGTGTGTGTGTGTGTGTGTGTGTGTGTGTGTGAGAAAACAGCAGCGTAGTTTTTTTTTTGGTTGTTTTTTTTTGCTAAGGCACTGTGAAAAATACTTGTAATTGTAAGGAAAATCCAATTTTTAGAAATTGCTTCCACATTTTGGCAATTATGCCAATATTCCGCAATTTAATCCTTTGTTGCTTTCTCTCGCTCTCTCTTCCTGTGTTTCCACCAGTCCTCATCAATTAGTCACTGATGCTGGTTCATATTAACAATGTAGCAAGACATCCATGTAACAAACAAACTTGTGCATTGTCTCCCTGAATAATATATTGAAAACCCCACATTTTTTTCATATGTCAAGCATTTCTATCCCTCATTTTATAGAGCTTAAATCTCAAATGAGGGATGTCTTGATAATATCTCTGTGTCTGGGATATCTCTCTGTCTTGCTTCTTGTGAGGAGGTCTGTTTGAAATCCCAGAAAACTCTGAAACACGGTTAACATCACCTTCTGGTGTACATGCTGTCATATTTTCATTCTTTTGATTTATTTTTCAAGCCCTCTGCACAGTATTGAATTTGATAAATATCATCTTTGTATCTTATGTTTTTATGTTCCTCCAGCTTATTGGATTATAGATGAAAAAATGGCCCCAAAGTGTCTTGCATTTGGATTAAATCCAAAACTGATTGAGTGTAATTTGATTTACACTTATTGTCATATAAGCTTTTCCATTGGCCAGATCTGAAATCTGATTGCAGTCCGCATGGGTCTCCCATGCTGCATGAAAATCAGTGTTGTTCCTAGTCCAGAGGGTGGTGGCAGTGCACCCGACCGTTCTGTTACAGGACTAAAATTTATTTTTTAAGGTGTTTGAGGGTGTTAGATTCCATATTCTTTTTACACATTACCACCATTTTAAGGAAGTCAGTAGGTTAATAATCCTAAGTCTACATAAAAGGCTACGTAAAAGTTTTTTCTTAAATAATAAAGCAGCAGAAGTAGATTTTGAGCAGCCAAGTCAACCACCTGACGTCAATCATGATTTGCCAGAAAACCAGACTGAATTCAGCCCCGTCAAACAAACAAGTCCAGTTGCCTTTGGAAGCACTTAGAAATATGCAGAATACAAACCAAATATTAAATAGTATGACTAGAAATTTACTTTAACTTGTTACTCCCTACCTCCTAAAATTGTGAGCCTATGTACTTAAAAGACTCCAGTTCCTACACAGTTAATCAGATGTGTATTTCGGCACCCTCAAATTGAAGCCAGTACTTTAACCTCATACTCGTTATTTAATTTCAAATGAGCCAACACAGCAACACAATTCCCTCATCCAATACTTTCTGACAGCCCTGTGCTGTATATAATATTTCAGCGAGACAATGTTACAATTGTGTAGACACTTGTTATGTCACATCAAGGAGTGTGTGTGCTGGTTTTATGAGAAGTGGAGAGGTGTTGTCTGAACATAACTTTTTTTGGGCAGATAATACACAAAAAATACAGTCAAATGCACTAATTGTTGTCATCCTTGCACATATAAACACTGTGATCATGGAGCGAAATCCAACAGACAAATGCAGAGTAGTTCAGTGTGTTGTCTAAAAAATAATGTCACCATTATATGAAGGTGTTTCCCTGTTGGTTGATCACTGTATGCAGTTGATGCAGAGCTAATGAGTCAGTACTTACGTTTATTCATACTGTGTGTTTCATTGTTTGCTAGACTGAAAGCTGCAGATGGTAACTTGTATAAAAGTAATTTTTTTGTCATATTTGTTAAAACTGTCCCTATGCCCAGACAGGAGTACATGAAAAAGTAATTGTGAAAAAAATGGCTCCATTGGTCCCACCTACTGCTCCTACTGCGATTTGCAGGAATCTACCGTGCCTGACACAAAACAACCAATCAGAGCCAGAGGAGCGTCTGAGGGAGTGTCTGACATCTGTCAGTCACTACTCACACACGCTGCGAACCGCCCCCTCCTTCTGCTCATGCTGCCGACTGCTGCTCAGTCAAACAGCTCTGTGAGCGGCGTCAGGAGGCTAGTGAAAGCTATGGCGGAGCAACAGCCACCTGCAAAGGAGAAACTGCCCATACCGCCGCTGCCAACAACAGCATACACGGCTAAGACAACAAATAATCATAAAGCTAATAAGGTGATTGTTACAGTAACACTGCAGTGCGTACGGCGTGTTAGCGACTGTAATGTAGCGGTTTGGCAGAGTTAGCTTGTTTCCGATGCAAACGCTAACATTACTGGTTGCCGCGCAGATGCTGCAGGGAGGAGAGGCTTGGAGGCAGGGTATGAGTGCAGCGGAGAGGGAGGGGGAGTGACATGGTGTTGTGTTGTGTTGTGTTGGTTCAAATTTTCAGGCTAAGTCTGCTCTCTTCTCGATCTTACCTGCAGCTTGAATGCACTGGATTTTTAATCACATGTGATGTAGAAAGAGACCCAAAGGAGTACATTTGCATGTTATGCATGTGGAAACATATCTCTGCAGGTACATAAGCAGTATGATCAGGATTCCATAGCATTTGCCACTGCATTTTTCCCCATTTTTGGGGGTTTTATGAAGATTTAGGTGAAGCCATCATTGCAGCAGCAAAATGCATGATCTAATTGTCAATCAGTGGTTTGTTTGTTTGGCTTTGTAGTCGCAAGCTTGTTGCTCACTTCTGCTAAGTGTACTTGAAAGGTAATAGGCTTCATTGGCTTAGATGCATGATGATAGTGATGCATGTAAGCAGTTTACTGTAACATCCATGCTCCACCTTAGAGCAGTTATTTTCCTTCACTGCCTCATGATCTCAACATGGCTTCATGCTGTTACTTTTCTTCTGCCTTAGTTTCACTAAAGTTCTGTCCAGTTAAACTAAACATTTTCGAGTGCTTTTTGGCTGCAGGGATTTGATCACATGTCAACACATCTCAGTGTCTGTGTTAGTCAGTGTTTGTATTTGTACATGTTTTTCCACAGTGCCTAGTCTGTCTACAGCCACAAGTAACAATTACACCCCCCTGAGGAGCCATATCTCACACTACATGAATTTACTGTATTTTACTGTAGGTTCCCATCTCAGTGTTTTAACACAGTAATTTACTGTGCAATCTTTGAAGTGCCTCGCTCCTGACAAATAGTTCAATAAACCTTGTTTTTGTTCAGTGGTATGGCTATTAGACCCCTCCTGACATATCATAAACTATTACTGTGATCTGTTTGGACATTAACGGTTACAGATGTTCCAGGAGCTTGCCAGTGAGGCTGGAAGCTGTGCTGCATGTGATGAAATCCTCTGTGCTACTGTACTTTATCAAATGTAAACAGACTAGTGAGTGCAGAACTTTCTTAAGTTGCACTGTTTTCACTTTAGACATTTCTGCCTGTAGTGAGAGGGAAGATATAGTCTCATTTCTGTTCGAAGAGTCAAGCTGATGTGCCCCATCTCACTGTGGCAGTATATGGTGGCGGGCTAGAAGAGGCATCTAAGTATAGTTCTGTGTGTCTGCATGCATCTTGCAGTTTGTGTATATATCTGTGTGTGTGTGTGTGTGTGTGTGTGTGTGTGTGTGTGTGTGTGTGTGTGTGTGTGAGAGAGAGAGAGAGAGAGAGTGTGTGAAGGTTTTGGGGGTACTGTCTATTTACAGCTCAGCCTGTGGGAGATGTCCAAGTCCAACAGAAAGGGCAGAGGGGCATGGGAAGACCTCCACTCTGCCTCATGTGTCATCCCTTTTTCTGTTAGGAAGCAATATGTGTGTGTGTGTGTGTGTGTGTGTGCGCGCGCGTGCATTATGTTGTGTCAAGGTTGCTGAAAATAGTCTCAGTACATAAGTAAAAGAATATGACTGTTGCATGCTCATGCACACTCAGAATTGTTCAGGGGGAATTGTCTAACAAGATTATCCTTGTGGCTCACCCCACAGCCAGTTGTTTACAAGGCCAAATACTTTTTCTTCCACTGATAGTGATTCATTATTTTCAGAGAGAGAGAGAGAGAGAGAGAGAGAGAGAGAGAGAGAGAGAGAG
>JBBMOE010000018.1:8428057-8442223 GCA_037975065.1 Chaetodon trifasciatus
GTGTGTGTGTGTGTGTGTGTGTGTGTGTGTGTGTGTGTGTGTGTGTGTGTGTGTGTGTGTGTGTGTGTGTGTCAGTGTGTGCTATCATTACAAAAGGTCATGCTAGCAGGTCCTATACAACACCAGCTCTGTCCTTCCTTGCCTCCCTCCCTGCCTCTCTCTCTTTCTCTCTCTCTCTTCCTCTCTCCCTTCATCTCTCCCTCCCTGTCTCCCTCCCTCCCTGTCTCCCTTCCTCCCTCCCTCCCTCCCTCCCTCCCTCCTTTCATTTGTTCTAGGGACACAGCCCTAGTGTGAAGCTTCTTGTTCTTGTACTTTCCCGTGCTGTGCAGCTTTCCAGCCGTTCGGAATGAGCCCGCTTATGGCCAATACACTGACCATGCAACGTGGGAAAGCCAGATTCGGCCTGCTGTCTGCTCCTGCTACAAGCTCTCTAGGTTATATTTAGTCTTGGACAGGCCACCCTGCTTCTTCAACTATCATCAGCACCAAAAGGGATATCTGGGGAAACTGTACCTAGCACTGCCACCACATTCTCCTCTCTGCTGTTTCACTGTAAGTAAATCCTTTTAAAACAATGGCATTCTGTTAAATTTGAGGACTGATTTTGCCAGAATGGAGAGAGCACAAAGGGATTAGTTGAAAGTAGTTACGCTGCACTTGACATGTAGTGAAGTACTTCAGGTTTTGGAATCCTTTAACACAATTCCTATTGAGCCTTCCTGTAACTGCTGTGGTTACAGTCAACTTCGCTCTGTGTTTCAATGTATCGGACTGCCTTTGAAATGTACTCAGTAATCACCACGGCTCTAGACTGTGGTGTGGAAAAAACATGTGGTTGAATAATATATTCATTCTTTATTTGTTGTTCTAAGCAATGAAAAGAGACTGGCCTGTAATTGACTTTGTGGAAGTATATGTAGAGCAATAATGTTTGGTTACGACATAGTCAGTGTATGGAAGTCAAGATTGAACTTGATGTTTGTACAAACATCAAGTTCAATCTTGATAACTTTTGTTTAAAACACAACTGTGTATTACCAACATCCTTAATTGAGACTGTGGTGTGAATTTTTTTTTTAGTTTTAGTGTCCCTGTCTTTTTAATCCTTATTTAACAGTTTTTTCACCATCATACCATCTTTGCCATGTGTTTAAATAGGGAAATGCAGCAATAAGTACATATTTGTGTGCAGGGAAAACATTTATCTTACTCATCAGTTATGGGGAAAGGGAGGGGGTTGGGATTTGGGCCATGGTTGTGCTTGTGTTTGACAGAGGAAGCAGACAGCAAGACATGGAAAGTTTAAAAGTGAGTTTCTCATCCCTGAAAATGGAAAGTCAGAGAGAAGGCAGATGTAAAAAAAAAAAAAAAAAAAAAAAAAGAGCGAGAGACAGGATGGTGGGAACATCTGGAGAAACAAGACCAGTGCCAAACCCTGTGACAACATAAAGGGGCTGGAAAGTCTTCTGAGAGAGGCTTGAACACACAGTCGTACAGTCACACATGTACATACATGTCTAAGTACACATTGGTGGTAGTTGGTAGGTTGAATACATTGACTAAAGGCCAGTGGATGTAATTTTGACTGCTTTAGAAGTACCTTTTTATTCACACCTTGTCAGTATTCAGGTACTCAGGACTTAAATATGGCACACAAGTTGTGCACCAACCTTATATTGCTCCAAATAGGCACTTGCAGTGGTTTCACAGTACAGGGATACATTCATTGCCTTTGCGAGCACAATGATCTGCACAGCTCACCTGCTGCGCTCCACTATGGCCTTTTATCGAGACACCATGTGGCTATATGTTCTGTTTAAAGGCTTTATACTCCCATGGCATACTGCAGTTTTATACTATAGTCCAATGGTATACTGCAGGGGGCAATCCTGAAAGGCAACAAGAGTTCTTTAATCAAAATGTAATTAATTTCATCTGTTACAGATGTGTTTTATTCTTTAAAAAACAGAGAAAGCATTAGCACTTTTCAAGTGCTGTCTTGACATATCTTTAATGCTGTACCAGTATGCAGGGAACTTTCTTTTTTTTTTTCTTTCTTTTTTTTTTTTTTTTTAGGATTCTCAGCCTTTCTAATTGAGTGCCATGGAGAGACACTGGTTAAGGACAGCTTTGTGCAGTGTAAGGACTGAGGAAGCTCAAAAGGTGCAGCACCGAATACACCCGAGGGATGGGGGTGGAGGCCAGGAAGATGATGGGGTGAGATGCAGGGTCGGGGTATAAGAGAGCACTGCTACCTTCTGGTGGACTGACAGGCTAGTTTTCATGAGACCAATTACCTGCAGTGGAGAGTGTGTGTTTGTGTGTGCATGGGTGTAGAATTATCCCAAGTAAGTCATCCCCTCATTCTTTACTGCAGGGGAAAAAGCTGCTTGATGAAGCACTCCCACTTGGATTTTCCCTCTCCACCTTTTTCTTCCTGTTTCTCTATTCCTACTTCCCCCCACTGACACCTTTTCCTCAGCTTTGACTATTTTTTCTTTGCTTTTCTTCTCCCCATGGGTAGGAGATTCAGTCATCTTATAAAATTGATGCTGATGTTTTGAAGATAGCTCTGTCTCATGGCCCTGTGAGCAGTAGAATGTACAGAGTGTATTCTGTTTATCTACGTTTCAAGAAGAAAAGAAATCGGGGATTTCATTTGTGCTGACTGATGATGGGTATTAGAATTACCTTCACATGCGGTCAATATGCTGGGATGAAAGTGCATTGATAAAGGTGAGCTTGAAGGCTTGTTATTGGCCTTGGAAATAGCTGTTTGATAAAGATAAAGAAAATTATTTGAACAAAGTCCACTCACTGGACGTTTTGCAGAGCTTTCACACTCATCTCATGACCTTACTTCTTCGTCATCTTCAAGCAGACCTTGTGCTAATAATCATTTGCCAAATGGTAACGGTCTCAAGGAGAATCTTATAAACAGTCCTTATAGAATAGCAAATACCGATCTGTGCTTGAATCCATGCAATCACTGCACAATCGAGGTTAGTGATGTCTTTAAGTACACTTCCCAGATATCTATATTTATACAGTTTATAATTGACACTTTTGGGAGACACTTGTATCAACACTGACTTGAAATCTTTTTTCACTTTCACTCTTTGGAGCACAAACTGTATGTATGTGTCAGCTACAATTCAAACTGTGTGTGTGAGACTGTGTGTAGGTTACCAAATAAAGGGTTTACTGCTTCGGTGATAAGAATGAAAGCACAACAGCCTGTTATGTTGCCAATAAATACTTCAAAGCACAGTCACTTCTTGCTCCCTGCATCTCCAGACAGCGTATAGGAAATAATGGAAAAACACAGCTTGCCGTTTTCTTACACAAGTTTGAAGGAGTGAACGGAAAAATCCTGTTCGCTCAGTGGAAATAGCCCCTGAGAGGAAATAACTTGACCATGCTAATGCCGGGTCCAGAGACGAGCGTACCACGACCATTAAAGTGCCAGGAGAGAGATACAATCAATGAACCCACGCACTCAGTACACCAAAGAACAGCACAGGGCAAAGCATAGTGAGGAGCTACCTGCATGCCTGCGCTCACACAGTTCCTGCTCCACAGAAACACAGAGACACAGATATTCCTTTCTGCCAGCTATCTCTGTTTCAGTGGAGCTGAGGGGTTGTACCCATTCTATGCAAAGTGTCACTTTACTGCCTTAACAGCAAACTTCTTCTCCTAAAATAGCCAGCTGTCCCAGTCCGCTTGTGGGGTTACTCAGTTCAGTCATTTGTCTGAGTTAATTAGCTTCTTGTAATGATTGCAGCTAGAAGCAGAAAGAGAATATATGTAGAAAGAATGGTATGAGGGCCTGATGGAGAGACAGAGCGGAGGTTAGGGCGGAGCAGAGGAGGAGAAGGAGTAATCAAATCACTATGTTACTTTGTTGTACTAAAAAGTGACGAGTCTTAACAGGGACTTGAAAGTCATTATGTATATTTTGTCTATAACCATCAACATATGGTTCTGTAACAGTGTTAGGGGCCATTCAGATGTTCTTATAAAAATGCATGGAAAATGTCAGCAGTGCCGCTTTCATCCTTTGATCCAAGGCACTTGGCAGGTTTTGCTACTGTCGAGCCTGCTGTTACGACAAGATTTTCATGACCTTGCCCCCACTTACATTACTGATCTCCTCGCTCCATATTTGTCTTCTCGACTGCTCTGATGATCACATCTTGGCCTTTTATCCATCCCCAGCTCCAACTGGAAAACAAAAGTTGATTGTCCCTTTGCTGTTTTAGCCCAACCCTCCGGAATCATTGTCCCCCACCTGTCAGATTTGTGAAAAAGTTGAGATTTTTCCATCTCAGTTTGTCACAGAAGCACCCCAAGAAACAGGTGTGTTGCAAGGAGGGCGCAACATCAACAAAAATGCTCTCAGTATTTCCATTTTACTATTTAAAATTGCATTAAGTGACATTTTTGACATTGAGGAAATAAGCAAGTACTGCATTTATAGAGAGCACTGAAGTCATGCTACCAAATTTGGGGAATTTTTGATGAAACAAAGATTTAATATTGATGCACATATGTGTTCATTAAGGAAGAATTTATTTATATATTCATCATTCTTTCCAGCAGATTCCTACTTGTTTCTCAGATGTTTAGCCTGTGTAGCCTTTCCCACCAAATTTACCTGTATGTTTATGTTGTATCACCCAGTCCCCCCCATAAACCTTAAGAACTCAATTATCTCTTGTATGTCAGTGAAACTCCTCTGGCAAAATCCTCTGTTTGTGCCATGAGGTAGACCGCTGGACAGGTTTTACGTGACAGTAAGTCAAGAAAACGAAAAAGAGATGTAAATATGGATTACAAATCATTAACACGACAGTTTTAAATAGCTATACTTCAAGTGTCTTCCTGTTCCTGCCTCACAAATAGCAATCCATTTTACAACATAAAAGTCATAAACAAGAGCTTGAATCAGACACAGAAAATAATACAAAACTGCAGGACCAGGAACCGTTTCTGACAAGCTTGTCAGTCTTATCTTCTCATGGAATGACTTATCTAATATATAAAAGACTGGACTCCACAGTAGAGAAGACATTCTAGTGCACTAATGTCTGTGGAAGCTGGTGCTGCAGTAAAATCCTTTTGTTAAGACGTAGAAAAAGGCCTTTCAGAGATACTACAGGTCCATATTCCCAAATGCACCCTCCAGTTAATTGGGACCCAACATCATTTGAATATTAAGTGTGAATGGTTTGAGCCATGGCCCTGAGGAGAATTCTGATTCACAAAAAGTAATTCTAAGGTGACATTAAAGTAAGTCAGGAATGCAAATTCAATTGGTTTACTTCTTTCTAGATACATTTGCTTCTTCAATTTTACTCACTTGTTAATTAAGATATATCAAAATATAAATAGGGTTTATTCAAATGCACAAGTCCTGCAAAGTAACACATACTGTGTCGTTGCCTCCCAAGCAAGTTCAACACAATTTGCCCTCAGCAGTTTATTTGTGCTACTCCCTTGTGGTGATTCTGCCCCATCTGATGAAGGACATGAGTTTCCTCCTCTCTTTCTGCAGTAAATTGTCAAGACGCCACAGTGGTGAGCACTCCTCTTAGAAAGGAAAGAAAAAGAGCTTATTTAAATGGTCTTAACTGAAACCAGAGCAAACACACATAATATAATGTGATCCCCCTTATATGAACCTTTTTTCCAACTGTGCTGTGCACCTGTGGTCATAGCATTACCAAAAGTACGTCACCATACATTATGCACTCAGGCCATGTTCATTCTAATATGCTTAGTGTGTGCTATTTATACTTCGAAATAGTGTCTGTATGATGTCTGTTAGTTTGTGGAAGAGGAGGAGAATGACAGAGTTATGTATCACCCTATTCTGCTGCAGAGGTAATACTGGATGCCTGCCCAGTTTCTTCATGCAGCATTGTTAAAGCTCTGTGATCGAGGGGCTATAACGTCCTTACACACTTTCTTGCTGGTAATCCGATTTCCATTAAGTTAAAAACAAGACTTTTCCCTCTTACACTCACAGTTGGTTTTGTTAATAAATGAGAAACTTGATATGAATTGTTTTTCATAGGTGGTCACACACAGTGTCAGTGTAGGATAGCACGTATGCTTGGGGACACTACTGAAATGTTGGCCTGGTTCCAATCCTCTGATTCACTCGCCACATCTCCAAGCTGTTTATTGACTTTATTGACTTGGCTTTGTAGTAAGGACTGAGAATGCTGACGTCATCTTCCAATATAGCTAGCTATGTACTTAGTGACATAATTGGAAATATAGCATCAAAAACATGGTGACAAGTATGCATGAAATCTGCAGAGCTGTACTGGTTGTTTTAAGTCGATTCACTGAAATAATAACTCCTGATTATGCATATTTCTTTGCTCATTGTGAAAAATGAATAGGTGCTAGTTTCAGTGGAGACGATAGGTCTATTTCTATACTCTTCAGTTAAAACAAAAGAAAACAAAATAAGCCCAATCCCCAAAAAATCAGCTAAGAAGTAGGTGTTTTGGACCTTCATGTTGAATTACCCAAAACCCTCCCACAAACCTTGAAAACCTAATTTGCTTCTCTGGTATAACAGTGAAACCACCTTTAGCACAATGCTCTTTATGCCACATTAAGTAAACCACAGGACAGTCTTTGCCCTTTTTATATTTCATTCGCGACATTTCCCAGGTCACAGATGCTTTTCCACAAAGTAACAAACTCTGTCTCATTCCCAAATCACATAATACTACTCCAGTCACGTTAATGTAGATCCAGTTGCGTACTGTACTTTTGACAGAGCAGCCACAGGAACTTTAAGAAATCCTTTGATGGAAAAGGGCAAGACTAGAAACGGTAACACCCTCTGTCTGTGCATCCCTTAAGCCATTCATCTTGTGTCTATCCCTTCTTACTTAGTCCTTTATCTGTTCCTCCTTTCATTGATTGTTTCACCTCTGTGATCTCTCATTCATCAGTACATCCTCTCATCTATTTTTCTCTATCTTTTCTATCATGCTTCATATCTTGTTTCCTTTCCTCACTACGTATATGTAGGGATGTAATATGGCATGCATAGCCTCTGTCCACCTCCCGCTCTATTTTCCCTCCTTTCTTAAAATCCTGCATCCAACTCTCTTTTGCCTCGCTCTGTTGTCTTATCTAAGGCTTGTTCTCATTCCCTTTTATCTTGTTTCTTTACATTTCTCCCTCACAGTCTCGCATCATCATCCCTCTCCCTGCTCGTTCCTCTTTTCCTTTTTTGTCTTTGAACCTTTTCTCCCTCTGAATCACCTGGAGCATGCAGTAACTGTCTGTTGAAATGTTGAAGATCAAACACAGGACATACACATGAAGATGAAATGTATATTATTGAAGTCAGACAAAAGGCCCTGTCAGACCTAATGTTATATATGATAAATGATGTTATATGATGCAGTGCCTCAGCTTCAAAGGAGTGTGAAGTCTTTACCTATTGCTCTATTGAAACAATGAACATTCTCGGATTAAAGGACTACTTCACCTGTCTCGTTTGCTGTCTCGCACACAGTCAAATGTCATCAAATTTGTCTCTGTTCGTGCAGATGAGGTGCTTGGAGGTATTTAGCTAAGCTCAGCTCAAACACTGGAAACAGTTGGAAAACATTTGACTTAAAATTACACAAATATAGAAAAGTGCTAATTTGCATTTTGGATCTAGTAACAGGTTAGTCACCAGTATACCCAGGCTGACCGGAGGTTCTGCTAAGTGAAAGACAAAATGCGGAAGCAATGCCAATAGGAAGAAAAAACAGTTGATTACTGAGTGAGCGTAACTTACGTGTAACTTTATGATGTGTGTGCATAGGCAAAGTATGGATAATGATGGATAATGAACATTGCTCATTACTAGTTGGTTGGTGATATAGTTGATGTGAAGTAGAGGGTAAGGGAATGTTCTTATGTTGTCCTTTGGTCCTTAGATTTTGGGCTTTTGGTCAAACAAAATAAGACATTTGAAGATGTCATCTCAGGCTCTGAAAAGCTGTGACAGACATTTTTTTTCTCACTGCTTTTTGGAATTTCAAAGACTAATTGATTAATTGTAAAAATAAATAAATAAATAATCTGCAAGTTGCAGCCCTATTGAGTACATATTGTAAATGTGGGCATGTTCACTGATGACCTGATGAACATGAAATTGGCATTTGGGAATGCCAAAGATGTGTTTGAGGTAGAAACAGTTTGTCCTTATCTTAATTGTGCTCTTTTGCACTTTGTCTGGTAAATTCTGGAATGACCCATTTTGAGCTTTACTGAATCATGGTAGCCTTACATAAGAATGGAGCAGCCATCAACCCACCAGACATTTGTGCTACGTGGGAACAAAAAGAAGACAAAAAGTCTTTGGTGCTGATGAAGCTAGCAAAAGGATTGACAGATGATTGCAACATCCTCACTTAGAGCACAAGCAAACATGGTTCTTACATACAGTATTTAGCAGGTTTTCTGTCTACTTTGAAACACCCTCCCTCTGGTACTGCCACAGAATGGTGAATTCATTTTATCCTCTTTAGTTTTCCTCTTCAGATCATTTGGTGTTTTGCATGCTTTATTCCTTTTAATACATTTTTTATCTGCGGTGGCTGATTGAATGTGACATACTCAGACTTTATCCCAAGCCACAGGGCCACTCCTTGTTGGACCCTCACTAGACAGGGATCATTTGCGCTAATTTTTTTGTGTGTCCACTGAAGTGAGCATTTTAGTTTTCACCTTAACTCACCCAAGAGTAACATTTAACATACAAAAGAAAACCCTATAGCCAAGGCGTGTTCAGATGTTAGTCATTCATGTTTGATGTGAAAGGTCCGTACTACAAAGACCTTACCTCTTATGTCATAGTCACACTAAAAGCTCTGAATGAAAAGCCTGGCTTGCTTTGGGCCAGACCTACATCCTTCATACTGTATCTTCTGCACGGTACTCACTATTAGAGCTACAGATAAATATAGCCTTGATGTTAGAGGCACGCTGGTGTGCATTCTTTGTAAGTATTGGCATTACAAGGGAGCTGCTCGTTGGGGTATAAGATGACGTCCTGGTTTTATGAGGTCATGAAAGATGTGTCACGCAATGGGACACTCACGGCATTTGAATAATTTACACTTTTGACAGCACTGTCTTCATTACGCTGGACTTCAACACTTTTTGGCTTTGACGAGTACAATTGAGTTGAAGCAACAGAGCCTTTTGCACTTTAGAAAAAGATGTTTAAATATACCCTTCGGTATGTGACTCTGCTGGTGAAATTCTGTCGTGAAGTGAAAGGGATTGGTCAATTCTATGGAAAGCCTTTTGGTGATTTTGATTACTGCTGATGTCTGTGGTGGCTTTATTCTAGGTTGGACACGTAGTTGGATATTTCATATTTCTTTTCTAATACACAGAGTAACAGGCTAGGCTGCATGCTGACTTTTTCATCAAACAGTTTATGACAGTGGGTTGCTTTCTTGGGATTCTGCATTTTCTCTATTAAGAAGCTGTAATTGTCATGTATGTATGTTGTGTGTCGAGGTTTAGCTGGCACATGGCAGTTTCTTTAGAGGTGTTTTGCCTCATGTTGGTGGTTAGGTCTTTCATTTTCTTTCTGATCCGCTTTTTTCATCATTCCATCTTTTAATGATGTTGCGCTGTTATTTTTCCTCTCTCTTTTGTCAGTCTTTAGAGAGCAACCGCATGTAAGATGATTTGCTGTTTTGCAGGTTCAGCCATAGTTAAACTGTAACATCAAAGACGCCTTCATGTCGGGTGCTCTGTGTCAAGCAGCCTTGTTTGAAGATTGTGTGAGCATTTTTTGTACAGTTGGACAGTGAGCAGCAGTGATGGGAGAAGGAACATGGTTTTCAAGCTGGAGCCATGCTGATGATGTTGCTAGTGCATGGCATGTGACTTGGAAGCAGGCTATTTCGTGCTTCATACATTCATTATGAACAAGAGCACAGTTTCCAGTGTGTGCATTTGGGGTTGAAATAAATTATGGAAATAATTCAACAGATGAATACGTGAATGTGACCACATAGGAGGCTTTCCTAACAGCTTAAGTGTGGCCAGAAGATAAAGGCAACAGTCTGTAATTCAGCGTTGTGTGAATAGCAAAGTTACTTTGGTTAGAAATATAGTGCTGGCCTTGAAACCCTGTCCTAATAGCATCATTATAGATTCATCAGAGATATCAGTATCCATTTATTCAAGCATCATTTTGCTGCACCATCAGCCTCATCCAAGTTCACATCATACCATCTTCCTCTTCCCTTTTCCTTTCCTCTTCCTCCCTCTCTGTCCCCCTCCTTTTCTAATGCGTATCTCCTCATCGTCTCTCTTCTTTCACCTCCCCCTCTTCTTCCTCTTTTCTTTCCCACTACCCTCTTCGTCTGCCACCTCCTCTTCCTTCTTGTACTTCTCCTTCTTCCCTCACTTTGCTGCAGTGCATCACCAGCAGGCACATTAACATCTCATCTCCATTACCCAGTAACATCCTGCGCTCTCCCTCTGCTTTTTACCACCTTCAGTTTTCTCTTCTTCCTTCCTTCACCTGCACCATTTCCACCACTCTCCCTTTAATTTTCATATATTCAAGTTTCATTGTTAGCGGATTTTGTTTTAGCCAGTGTTCATTTTTTTACCCACTTGACACTTCATGCCTCTGTTGTTTTATAGTACTCATTCTTTCCCCTATGCATATGATCATCATCATTAAAGGGAGCACCTCCTCTCCTGTCCTGTCCTCCCCTCTCCTGTGACAAGCTTGCTCTACTCTTTCAGGGGAGTTGATGCCCTTGGTGTGACCGTGAAAGAGGTGGTCTAAAGCTCTGCAGTCGCAAGCCGGAGAGTGAGCGAGTCGCTTTCACTGTGTGTGTGTGTGTGTGTGTGTGTGTGTGTGTGTGTGTGTGTGTGTGTGTGTGTGTGTGTGTGTATGTGTGTGCGTATATTCGGATAATAGGAGAAGGAGAGTGACAGAAGCACAGCCTGTGTTTGTGTGTTTATGTGTGTGTCCTGTGCAGCTCTGTGTTATTTGCGTAATGTATCTCAACCAGGCAGGTCTGGTTAACATACAGCCCAGTCAGTCTGTCCTCTAAAGCTCACCATTCCCAATTCTGCCTTGTCTCTCCTCTGTCCTCCATCACTCCTCATCACATGCTCCCTGGTCACCTAATCTGACTCCTTTCTCCTCCCTTGAAGGGAGTTACAAGCTAATCTTGCTCATGGGAAACAGGGTTTTTTTCTCCATTTACTGACACTTTAGTGTGTTACTCGCCGACACAGTTTCACTTCATTGAGTTTCACATTCACCGTCCGCTGGAAAGGATTTGAGGCCGGTTTTGACTAATAAAGTAATGGAGTATCAAAATGGCAGAATGTAAATGGAAAAGAAAAGGATATTTCAAGGACTGTTTTTTGGAAACTGGCACTGAAAGGGGTACAGTAGATTGTATTAAGACAGTATGTGAGACACAGCCATCTTCAGCTGCAGTCTTTGGCCAGGAGTCTCATCCCGGGGACTTCAATTTGAATAGAAATGGTTAATGACAGAGCGATAAATTTTATTACTTAAAAGGATTGGGGCTCTTGTCTGATTACTTCCTTGAAGGTGTCATTCAAGAATGATCTATCTCTGTCTCTTTGTTCCTGTCTTTCCCTGTGACTCTCTGTTTTTTTCCTACTCTATGTGTGCCTCTCTTATCCATCTATGACTGTGACCAAGTGACTACGACCAACAATTATGAGCATGGTCTTAGTGAGAAATGTATTGTACAGGAAAGCATTTTAGCAGCATTGTTTGCCCTGTAAGGAGTTTAGCATAGATTAGTCAAACTTGTTTGATTCTCATTTCAGAGGAGGTTGTTTGAGTTTAAACAATGAACCTACTGTCAAAAGCAAACATGTCTAACACAACCATTTTGTAAACAAATATCTAAATGAATTGTCGTTTATGATTACATATTGCTACTGTAAATTATAATGTCATGCTTAATGCCAGCAATCACTTTGTGTTTCCCAGTAATGCATTTATTATTATTTGTAGCAACATGTTCTTGTCTGTATTTGTTCTAGCCTGTCTAAATGTTAAAGCATTTAGCAGGAGAGAATGAAAGTAGCTGTAATGCAAAAGGCTTATTTTGTCAAAAACAATACAGATTAAAGATGTTTTGTTCGTGCTAGCTTAATAGCCCAATCTTTTTTAACAAGCACAGGATGTAGGCTAAGAGCCGCCTGGCGTGTGTGTGTGTGTGTGTGTGCGTGCGTGCGTGCGTGCGTGCGTGCGTGCGTGCGTGCGTGTGTGTGTGTGTAGGTTTGTACTCTGTGTAGCCTATGTGAGCTAGCATTATTCTCAGTGCCAGGCAGATCAGTTGCATAGCAACAAGAACTTTTTGAGGGCAGGAAATCTTTCACCAGTGGAATGTGTCGAGCACAAGAACAGTGAAAATGGAAAGGGAGAGATACATATTGTGCAGACCCCAAAATTCCCTATTCCAAGTTTAGAAATTACATAAAACATGAATCCAAATTGAAGAAATCATAACCAAACTGCTGTTAATCTCCGGTCATAAATCACAATACAGCAGAAGATCTTGTTTAAGTAAACCTATGAAATAAGCACATACACTGACAGCTGAAAGTTGTCATTAATATGCAGTACTTAAATATTCCACAAAACAAACAAAATGGTCCACGTCCTCTTACACTACACTAAGTATTTACCTGTCAGACTCTCAGTCTGAGAGGCTCACAGTCTTGTGACACTTGTGACATCCTTAAGAAGAGATGGGAACCATAAAATGAGTAGTGCAGAAATCTTTGTATAAATGTCACATTTTCTGAACTACTAGTCATTGAGGTGATATTTACTTATAGCTAAATGAACATGGACCACTCTGGAATGAAGCATTGTTTCTTATGACACATAAGTAAACATTCTTGTCTTACGTCATTTTTGACTTGTTTAAATACTGTTCTGTACACTTTCTTGTTAAATACCTTGAGCCCTCAGGGGAAGATATAATTTCAAGATTACCATAAAACATGTAAAAACAGAAACAAACACATGAGCTTTGACAGATCAGGGAGATTTCAGTGGAAGTGTACTCCAAGAGTAGTACTGTTAATTGAAATGCATAAAACAGTGGGGTAGGCTACAGAACTGCATGTTTCCAGACTGATCAGACAAGATGACAAAGGGACCTGCAAAACACTTTGAATCTTTTTTTAAAAGAAACCTTCAATTTTCAATGATAACTGTTGAATAATTTCAGTAAGAATTCCAAAAACATTCTTTAACTTCAAGACAAATTGCTTTAACGTCACTCTCATGTCCGCATTGTGTTGGAAACTTTGAAGTCAGACATCATACTTTGAAAATGAGCACATGTATGTGTTCTAACACTGACAGGCTGTATTATAGTGTTGCTCAGCACTGTAAAGCTGCAGAAGTGGCTGCACTAAGTGGTATTAATGACCCTGTGGAGTGTGTACCCAGCAGGACTTGTGTGTGAGGAGTGTGCATGTCTTTTGAATGGTGCCAGAGGTCAGAGCAGAATCCAGTTAAACAAGCTTGCTTCTTGTTGGAGATAACTTTGCTGCTCTATATCGTCCTCTTCATCTCATCTTTTTACTGTTTATTAGTGAGGTTGACCAGCTGCAAGTGACGATGTCCTCAATGACATTGCAGGGCTTCTCACACACTGCCCTGTGTTTCATTAGCACGGTTGTGCTTGTGGCCTTTCGCAGAGTGTGACAAGAAAATCTTCTTTGTATATCTTGTGTGCTTACATTAAAAATGACTTGTCACTGGAGGCTCATTTCCATCACTGCCATTGGGGATTCTCAGAATGGGTGCTGTTGGCTATTGCTGGTTATGCTTACTCTCATTGTGCGGTATATTTGTCTCTTTCCCCGACTCTGTTTTTTTATAAACATGTTTGTGTTGCTCAACAGCTTGCTGACATTGTTAGAAGTTAATGTGACGCCAGGTCACCACTTAACACTTATGCGTTGCGTTGTTGTCATGGCTGCTATATTTCTGTTAAAAGTAATTCTTTCTGTAAGGTGTTAGTGAGTGAGTGAGTTAGTGTTGCTGTTTCTCGTGAATTATTTCTCCCTGGCTTCATACATCTATCTATCTAT
>JBBMOE010000018.1:8442580-8472579 GCA_037975065.1 Chaetodon trifasciatus
TGTGTGTGTGTGTGTGTGTGTGTGTGTGTGTGTGTATACGTATACACACACACACACACACACACACACACACACACACACACACACACACACCTCGGCAGGATTCAATCATTGGATCAGACTTCTAAGAAATACTTTTTCCATCTCACTCCATCATTTTCAAACCTCCACTTCCTTTCCTTTCTCACTTTTATATATCTAATATTTTACTCCTTTACTGTTGTTGTTCCTTGTACCAGGTGTGTATGTTGACTTTGTCACACAAGTCTAATATACTAAGATGTTTAGTTTAAATTCAAAGGCTGCATGCAGCACAGCAGCCTAAATGGAGCTGTCTCCACTTTGCTCTGCTACCTCTGCACCAGAGCTGTTATTTAAAAGCCATGAGTCTTAAAATTTGATTTCAAATAAAACACTGTTTATGGAAATATATGATGAGAAATGGGCATAATTATAAAAAATGTTCAAGGGGGGATATTGGCTTTTTCTTGAAATAGCACTCATCATTCTCATTGTAGCTTGCAGATGAAGATACCCAGTGTAATAACTGTGCATTTGAATAATGTACAAGTGGTGCTAAAATTGCCCTGATGTATTGCATGCGGTTTTATTTGGCTGTAAATTTGCTGTTTGTCTTTGACATCTAATAAGACTCATACATTTCAAAGCTTTTGGACACGTTGTCTACAGTTTCACTATCGGTTTTCAACCAGTTTGTGCACTGTTAAATGTATTACCAAGGCACACCACATTACTGGTACAGCAGTAGAACCTTGTTGACCCCACATTAAAATTGTGGGAGGGACTATAGTTTGTCTTGTATGCCCATCAATCTGTCACACACATAGCAGACATGCCAGTAATCAAATTTAAAGACACCTTTAGGGAATAACGCATGCCATTATTCATTTCTGCCATTCTCTAAATTACACTGATTGGCCTAAGGGGGCACTGCAATGCTTGTTTAATTGTCTATATGTCATGCTCAATATATTGGATGCTGCTGTTCAGATCCAGATGCAGTGTTTGGAAGCAGAGTGTCCCATAGTATTTACTTTGTTTTTCATACCTCACTTGATATTTTACTCCATATCAATTTAATTTGGACCACAATATATGTTTTATTGTCAGTACAGTACAACATGGACACCAGTGAACTCACACACCTTTCCCTTACCACACTGAAGTTGACATCTTTTGTACTTTCTTTCCCTCTAAACATCTGTGTCCTTATTTAACATTCACTACATGAGAGCTGATGGATAACTCCATTATACCATAGTGGGACATACATTTTTCATATTAATGTTGTAACTCATTTTTCTTGACTTAAACCGCAATTGAATGCATGCTTGATCATTTGGAAGGCTGATAGATGCATATGATAGCACAGAGACAGACAGCAAGCAATAGCCGACATCATAGGCACCATAGACAGGCACTGGATGTGTTGGACTCGTGTACTCCATGCACTCAGATAATCTGTCTCCAGCTTCTTTCCCATTCAAGGTCAAAGACGATCTGTAAAGGCGAGCGTTGTCTCTCTGTCAGCACTCTGCTCTTCTCTTCTGATTTCCGTCCTCTTCCTCTTCCTCTCTGTCTCTGCTGTTCTGTTCTGCAGTGGAGAGAGCTGGCAATCGTTCAGTGTAACAACTTGGCTCTGATGAATTGGCTGTTAAAAAACCAAACAAAAAAACCCAAAACATGGTCCTTGAAAAGTTCCCCACACTTTAAAGCACCTAATTTTAGATGGAGTTTGAAGTGTGAAAGTGCATTCGTGTTTATTCTTGGATAGTGAGCACAGTCAGGTCTCCTGTTAATTGTATTGGACAGTGAGGTTGAGGCGATTCCAAAGTGTCGTACTCTGTCTGTACTGAACATACTCGTTCAAACCTCCTCCATTAGGGCACTCTACATGAGTTAATCTTTATATATATGCACAACATGCATTCTACATCATATTCAAGATGCATCACCTCAAAAATAAAGCTTGTGTATAAATCAGTTGTCTGCCACTGGCCTGGTTCCCAACACAGGAGGAATAATGTCTTTTTTCTAGATGACAAAGTTAAGCCAAGAGTGTATCTCAGAAGTTGAATCTATCTCAGAGTCTCAACTTAAGAAGTTATCGCTAGCTGGTGGAAGTTTATGGTCACACACGGAAGGCAAAGACTCAACCAAATGCCAATCATATAGGCCCATATCATTGTTAAATTCAGACCTATGTATAGTAACAGCCATTTTAGCGAGATGTGAATAAAATTATTGATATTCCTAAATCTACGTGTGATAAGTTGGACAGGCTTATTTCAAAATTTCTATGGTAGGGAAAGTGACCAAGAATTAAGCTAAAAACACTGCAGTTAACCGAATCGCAAGGCTCAAACTTCCAAATCTGAAAGTAAAGCTACAAACAGTATATTGTAGTCACAGTTTTTTTGACATTTGAAACTAGACCAACGGTCGCATTTCATTCTGGCATGGTGAAGACGTGACTTTTTATTTACTCTTTACTCCCGTATTTGCAAAGTAAATTACTTTCATTATTTGCTTCCAGCTGAACTGACAGAGCTCTGTCCCAACATGAACTGACACGTAATCATAGTGTGGTCAGATTGTACTTATTCCCCCTGGAGACACTGCCTCAGAAAACATTTCATTGCTCACCTCAACAGAGCAGAACTGTGTTATAAAATGTAGAGGGACAGCACCTTGAGCCTGACACCTTTAAATGAAATGATGACTGTTACTCTTCAGAGCCCTGAAGTCATAATCACCTTCAAATGGTCTTGTGAGTGTGTCCATGTCATTATCTAACAACCTCTTTTAATATCAATTTGACAAAGAAGTTATGTAATTACTCCTTATGATGAAAATAATATACAAAAGCACTCCATGAAAAATAATTTAAACACCAGAACATGTCCAGTCTTGCCAGAAAGACTATTGTATTCCACTGCGAATTAACTATATTCACTCACAATTACCTCTATCTATTCATACGTGTGTTCCAGTCTTTTTATAAACTATAGAATTGTCCATCTTACAGACATGCAAGACTGATTAATCCTCTGCTGCAGCTTAATCCTCACACCTCACCTCAACCAGGCATTAATTTCCCCTAGAAATGGGGGAATAAGAACTCAATATATGGCTATTTAGGAGGGAGTGCATGTGTCGAGAGGGAGAGGAGATAAATGAAGGGGGGGTGGGGGGGAGGAACCGAGGAAGCCAGGGTAGATTAATGGCTTTGGACACCCAGCTTTTCTCGTCTGTACCTCACTGAATCCCCTACCAGCTGAACAGATTTCAGAGGCAGGCAGCTTTGTTAGATTAACAGTACAACAATGTTTTTTTTTTTAAGAATTAGCTCTGCTCCCAGGGGTCAGCCAATCAGGAACAAAGACCCCCACCAGCAAGGTTGATGGGTTTCTCCTGCAAGCATTGGGGGGAGGCTTCCATCTGAACCTACAACGAAGGATGGCCTGGAAAAATAGAATTAAAATCTTCCCTTTTCTTATCTCCCATGTCCACCTGACTAGAATAGTAAAAGCTCTACGTTGTAATGACTGTAGTTCTGAGAAAATAAATCAGATTATAAAAACATTCTTAGATGTTTACAAGTACCTGGGGGTACATATTGCCAATAAACTGGGCTGGGCAAAGAACACTGACGCTCTCTATAGGAAGGGCCAGAGTCGTCTCTATTTTCTGAGGCGACTGAGGTCCTTCAACATCTGCCGGACTATGCTCAGGATTTTCTGAGTCTGTGGTGGCTAGTGCTATTCTCTATGCTGCTGGGGCAGCAGGCTGAGGATGGCGGACGCCAGCAGACTCAACAAACTGATCCGCAAGGCCAGTGACGTTGTGGGGATGGACTGTGACTCTCTGACGGTGGTGTCAGAGAGGAGGATGCTGAATAAGCTACGGACTATCTTGGACAACGTCTCACACCCACTTCGTGATGTGCTGGTCAGACACAAGAGTACTTTCAGTGAGAGACTCATCCCACCAAAATACAAGACTGAACGCCACAAGAAATCATTCCTGCCTGTCGCCATCAGACTGTACAACTTCTCCCTCTGAATGGCCCTTGGACTTTTTAACTGCCTGTCAGATCACACATATTTATACTGATATTATACTGATACATATTTGACCAAATTCAATTTAAAAGCACAACCTCTGTATATACTGTTTATTTTTTTCTCAGTATATATATTTTGTTGTATATTTTGTTCTCTATTTATATCCTCAGTATAAATATTTAGTTTTTTATATTTTGTTTTATGGGGTGGCACGGTGACGCTGCAGGTAGTGCGCGTGCCTCACAGCAAGAAGGTCTCTCCTGGTCGGGCGGGGCCTTTCTGTGTGAAGCTTGCATGTTCTTCCCGTGCATGCGTGGGTTCTCTGCCGGCACTCCGGCTTCCTCCCGCAGACCAAAAACATGCTCATTAGGTTAATTGGTGACTCTAAATTGTCCTTAGGTATGAGTGTGAGCGTGAGTGGTTGTGTGTTTGTATATATGTTGCCCTGCAATCGACTGGTGACCGATTCAGGGGTGTACCCCGCCTTTCGCCCAATGACAGCTGGGATAGGCTCCAGCCCCCCCACAACCCCGAAAGGGATAGCCGGGTATAGACAATGGATGGATGGATGGATTTTTATATATATATATTTCTCTTTCTTTCTTTTCTAATCTTATTCTAATTCTATTCCTGTAAGGAGCACCTGCAACAAAAACAATTTCCCCTCGGGGATCAATAAAGGAATTCTGATTCTGATTAACTGACTTTTAATGAAGTGCAAATTATTATTATTATGTTTGGTCAATCTTCTCTTGTTTTACATTTGAATTTTAATGCCAGTCATCAGTAGAGAGCTAGCTAATCCAAACACACCTACCATGTGCAGCTTAACTGTGCTCCTTGTAGACTGTCAATTCCCAACATGGACATGTCATGGATGTCTCAACAGTGAGACCTCATCCTCCACCCACACGTGCAATTACTCCTCACCAGACTCTTTACAACCTTCTAAAACCACTTGTTGTTAGGTGATAAGAAAGTACCATGTGGTCATTCATTAATATTTCAGCACCATCACAAGTGCTGAGCCACCAACCTCTCTGCACAGTTTCTGCACAGCCTGTTCACATTTTGTTCAGATTTAACAAGGGACATACTGATAAGATAAAAAAGGTGCCCTTATTGAATCCAGTGAAGTAAGGATTGGGTAATTATTTCATTTATATAGCTACATTAGCCTCGTGACGCTTGAGTTCTGGCTATCCGTATGGCTCAGAAATCTATCCAAGCTGCAATATCCTGTGTGCTGGTCCAAGCAGACATGTGAAGCATTTTATTGGAATTTATTTTACTGTATCTCATATGATTGGTGTACCAGGAGGAAATACTTTATGACTTCATTGAATCTGTAAGCAGCCAAAATCAGAATACAGTAAATCACATTTAATAATCATGTATTCAGTGTTTTTACAATAGGCCATCACTGTGATTGAATGTGATGTAATGCCAGTGAGTTAAAATCAGTAGTTTCAGTACATACAGTATTATTCTTTTTTTTCCCACCCTTGTGACAACAGCCTGGTGTTTCAAATGAATTTGAAAATCCAGTCAATACCTGTCAGTTTGCCTAGGTAGTCTCCAGCCATTATCCCTTTGTCCCCTGGGAGTATAAAAGCATATTTTCTTGTCATGTAATCGAGGTACTGTGCATGTCATCTGTGAGATTTAATCTTAGTATCTACAGTACATGGCTATCTGTTTGTACTATAAGGGCCCAAATTGTTTTAATGCTGGCTGTTTAGCACTTCAACCCCAGTTTATATTTTGGACTGTCTCGCTGCATTTATTTCAGTGTTAGGTAAAAAAAATCCTGAGACTGCTGTGACTTTCTCTTGCTTTTTAAAAACTGTATTTGTGTCAAAAACAAATTGTGTGTTATGAAGGGTGCTCACTGCCACCTACTGTATCTGAATGTGTAGATTCTGCACTTGAATCAATTTTGCTGGTTAGTTTGTATCATCGGCTCTATTTCTCATAATATAAATTTCTCACTGTTGTTATTGGCCCCATATATTGTGCATCCCTAATTAGAGGGGATTTTGCTGCCGCTACAACCAGTTTGAGGTTATGAATTAACAGTGAAGAACAACCAGAAACATTTGTTGAGAGGGATGGTTTGACAGCAGTCCCACATAGGACCGGGACCAGTAATGCTGTGCTACATGGCAGAAACCATAGGCTGCTGGCACATATGAACACACCAATTCCAACTTCAGCCTTCTGACAAAACTATATTTGACAGCCTCAAATGAAAAAGATTTTATGTACTGCCTGCACTATCTGTCATTGTGTAATGTTCCCTCTCCTCTGCTTACCCTTGCCTCTGGGTTTGGTATGCAGGAAGCTCAGCGAAAGACAATTTGACTGAGTTCACCCCAACTGTCGGATGATGTCTCCCTGTCTGCTGGCTCTGTGTGTGGGTGTGTGTACGTGGATGTAGGTGTCTGAGTCCTTTTGCGACTATCAGGCTTGTGTGTGTGTGTGTGTTTGTGTGTTTCCATTAGTCTTATGGCTTGTGGCTGTCCTTGGGGAGTAAGATGAAGCTCTCCATCACTCTTGGAACAAGGACTGAGAAAACAGAAAAAGGGGCATAGCAGTGTAGAGAGGCATAAGAGAGGAAAAAAGGATGGGATGATGAGGCCTTCATAATGTATTGCCTGTCGTGGTGATTGTGATTGTATGAGTTACAGTATGATTGCCCATGTATTAAATACCCAGATTCTTTTGTCTTTGTTTCAAAGCAACGGGAAGACGCAGGAGTTAGTACACCTGCATCATATTTTCAAGTAAAACTTAAGCAAGCAATTGATCAACAGACATTAAATTGACAGCGAATTGATTGCTTTTATTTCTCTTACATGATGGTGAACTGAATATTTTTGGGTTTTGGACTATTGGTTGGACAAAATAAGCAATTTGAAGACGTCTCCTTGGGCTCTGGGATATTGTAATGATATTGTCAAAACACATTGTAATTGTAATGTCATTATTTTCTAACATTCTATTGCTTGAGTGACTCATTGATTAATCGAGAAAATAATTTATAGATTAATCAATAATGAAATAATCATGAGTGGCAGCCCTAACCCAGAAGTTAATCAGTGCAGTTAATGCAGAGTATGATTGTGCAGCGCTGTAAAGAAAGCCCAGTATTAAAGGTTAAATATGGTTTTTGGTCAACACTTAACATAAATATGCTCTTTGTTTTACTTATCTTTTTTATTGAAATAATGTATTGCTCTCTATGCAGTGAATAAAGGCAACAAACTCAACAAAAGGCACAGTGGTGCATGACGGATTTTGGAGCACAAATCAAACTAATGTCATCATGCAGATTGGAGAGGGGCAGCAAAAAATATGATTGGATTAGAGATTTACATAATGGAGACATGTTGAATCGCATTCAGAGTATGTTGTTTGAATCCTGATCTCTTGGTTTGGGAATAGCTTCATGTTTTGAGGGAGTGTAGTGTATAAGTAAGACCAGCAATGCTTCTGTTACACGGTAACCTGATGGCTGCAGGAACAGTCATGTTAATTGATTATTATTTCAATAACACCCCTTCAACTGATGTCATTGAGTGCACTTTTGTGCGCACCAGTATCCCAGTTTTCTCTTGAAGTACTCCAGGTAGCATATCCGTGTTTCTCAAAACCAGGATAAGATGTTTACATGGCCAGCACATTTTTAATTCTTTTAGACATTCTTGTCTTGCAGGGGCTCGCGAGTTTTGCACTTGTCTTGATCAGCCAAACATGTCAAACGTGAAAGAAAATGATCTCATGTTGCAAATTGCAGCTTGCATGTCGCAGGCCCCAGACTCTTAACACACAGTTGTAAAATTGGCAATGGGCTTTCACTCTTCATAACTGTCTGAGATTAATGCTACAAGGAAGCACAGAGATGCAGTGTGTGAGTAATATATTAGATAAGAAGAAGTGTGTGTGATGGCGACCTCATAGGGAAAGGTTAGAGACCTTTGGGAGTCATCTTATTAACTGCATGCTTGTGTGTGTGCCCGCACACAGACACAGTGCATGGTCCTATTTTACTACAGCACTCAGGAGATGATCTAAGGCTTCCACAATTAATAAAGCTAATGGTTATTGGCTGGTGGCTAGTGACCAGGATATGAGATGTCTGATTGACCTCAGGTAAACATGGCACTTTATGGGTTAACAGATCCCTCCTGGAAGGAAATGGAGCTTTTATGAGAAGGAGGGAAGAGGCCATTTATATAGAAGAGGACAAGGAGGATGAGAAGTCTTATACTAATGTGTCTAATAAGCTTCTTGAATGACTGTTACTTAATTAAGATGAATGGCATGAATTTTCTCTTAAGCTAAATATATGTGTGTGTGTGTTTTCTTGAGTGTGAAGGCGTGCCTGCAGTGTCTACTTAAAATTGGCCTACCTGCAGGGTTTGGGTGGGGAGAAGCTGACTTTCATGTTAATCAAAGAAGTACCATATTTAATTTCCACAAAAAAAGAAAGAGGTACAGCTTTCCACACTACAGCAGTATCTCTCTGAACAAACTGTTTCAACTGTCCTTTTATTTAAACCTAGAATTACAATGACAGTTTTACACGGGGATGTCAGAATGGTGTTATCGTTCGTGGGTGTGGGGCAGCATGGTGCTTTTGTATGGGGGGCCTTCACTGCAGAAGTGGTACCTCCAGCTCTGGCTTTGGTGTGCTCTTTCTCCCAGGTTTTGGTGCACTGCAGCCCTGAATTCTCTCAGACGTGCTGCATTGATATTCAGGGCCTGTTTCTGATCCCGATCACTTCTCTCTCTCTCTCTCTCTCTCTCTCTCTCTCTCTCTCACACACTCTCTCTATCTCTCTCTTTCTCTCTATCTCTCTATTTCTCTACCTGTCCGGTTGTCTAAACACTGGTTCTTGAATATTTATATTGATCAAACCTCACTGTAGGCCTCCTTACTGAACAGAATTGTTATATACATATATGTACTAAAATGCTCAGAGCTGGTACAAAGTTATCCAGTCTCACCACAACCTGCATCTGCATTGCTGCATCTACTGTGGCAACTCTCTCCTGGTGATGCTGGAGTCAAGGTGCTGTTTTGATCATTAATCTCCTTTTTGCCCAGCTTCCCTAAATTTACTTTGATTTGAATTTTTATCACATCAGAAAATAGACTGATTCACCTATACAGCACATTTGAATAAAATATAGTATTTACCTATTTGCAAAAATCCAAAATGCAGCATTGAACTACTTTGAAATTAACAACTAAAGTAAGCTGGTTGAAGTCTGAATTTCTTCAAAGTGATCCTCTGCAGTAAAAGTTTAGTGCAAGACATGGTATCTCAGATTAACGCCAGCCACAGTGGACTGTGTGCGATAGTTGAGGCTTGCTAAGCGAGCGAGCGAGCAAGCCTAATAGCTTGACATTAACCATGACAGTCTTTCTTCGAACATCCACGCAGTAGCCCCTTTTTTCTTTTTGTGCTGACTGCCTCATTCTGTGACTCAATACTTGTCAGATAACCGGGGATCTACTCCTCTTCAAGTGGAACAGTTGTGCAGAAGCAGTGCTACTGTACAGCATGCAAAAGACTGAGACCTCTAAAACACTGTAGGCATGTCAGCACATGCTGTGTATTGTTTCAGCTGTCCCAGCACAGCTTGGATGTGCACCGCTCAGCTCTGTAACATGTATTCATCCTAGAGGGAATAAACTAAAGTGGGGGAATGCTGCTAGTGATGCTGGTGCTGTTATAAATCTGATATTCAGAATTAAACACCTATGACACAACATGGGACAGAGAGAGGGAAAGTGTGGTACACAGTAAGAGAAACCTGAAAGGGGTGGGGGTGGGGGGTGGGGGGGGTGACACAGTAAGGCTCTGGCTCCCCTCCTCCTCCCCTCCAGTCCCTGCAACCTGTGACAGGATGAGATGTGGGATAGTGACGTGATGGCAACATGACATAAAGCTGTTATCATCTCCTGTCGTGGCTGGCTTGCTGGATAGCCAGATGACTGGCTAAGGCAGAACAGGTGTGTTTGTCCACATATGTGTGTCGTGACAGAGCCACACATACACACACGCACACATGCACAGCAAAGCATCATGCCCTGCAGCCGTCATGTCCACTGGGGTGAACTGTACGCAAGCTCTCGCATGTAGTGCGCGTGTCCCGATCTGCAGAAGACAAGAAGAGCCTGAAAATGATCCATGTCCTTGAAAGTTACTCTGCCCTCCTCTTCTTCACTCACCTCCATCTTTTTTCTTGCACTTGCTCCTTCTTTACCTCAACAGCTTTCATTTGTGTTACTGCTTTCACTCCCTCGCAGTGTTCTCCCTGTATTACTTCTTTCTATCCATCCTTCTCTGCCTCCTCTCTCCTTTTCCTTGCTCCAGTGTTTCTCTTCCCTTCATCCTCATCTAGTCTCTCTATCTTCGTCTTTTTTCTCCATCTTTCTTCCCTCTCCAGTTATTTCTGAATTGAGGTTGCGTGCGTGTCTGCAGTGGGCCTCCTGCTCTGCTCTGCTGTGAGGCAAAAATGTCACACAGAGGAAGTAAAAGGGAACCACAGAGAAAGAGAGCTGTAGAGAATATCTGTCATATCTGTTCCTTTCTTTATTTTCTTATCCCACGCTGCCAACCTCTCATCCCTCTCTATCCTCATCAGTCCATCAATTTACCTTTCCATCTATCTTTATTCCTCTATCCATTTAAGGGACAGCTTTGTCAAGTGAAGAGCAGCCTCTCTGCTATGCAGCACTGTTTACACACACACATACACACACACACACACGCCCACACACACACACTGGCAGTGACACACACACGCCCACCCCTGCTGCCTGCCGACATGGTACAGGCTGTGCATTGAGACAGCCCCAGCTGAGGCAGTAGCGGTGAGTGTGCAGCTTAGCGAGCTTCCACACACACACGCACACCTACACTCACTCACACACACATACACACACACATACCGGACACGGCTGTGGTGGTTAGTCCGCTGCCGCATGTGCTGTTGCAATATCATTTTTAGGTGGGAGGATTTTCACGTAACAGTGATGGTGGTGATAACCCTGCTGCCATGTAAGTATACTTTGTCTTTGAGAATGAGTGAAGAGCGCATCTGTGTTTGCCGGTTTCGTTAGTCTCTTTTGATTCTGTTGGTGTAAATCATCTGCATGTCGGGAGGCTCTGATGTGTGAATATGAATGTGTTCCCATTGTTCCATGTGTGTCTGTGTTTTACAGATACAGAACGTGAATGATATTGCAGCCCTGTGTCCTGTGTGTAGGCAAGGTAGTCAAGAAGCAGGTGATGTGTTAGAGAGGGAGAGGAGAGATGAGGATGATCTGTGGTAGAATTAATTCTGCAGGATGGATTCATGTTTGTCGATCTGTTTGATCTCTGTGCATATATTTACATATACATGATATCTTTTTACAAATATCTGAATATCCATATGTCTCCAGGCACATACTGAACATATCATACATGTTGTGTAGGTCCATGCTCCATGTCAAACTCTGATTTTTTTTTTTGGAGGACTCAAATCTCCGTGTCCTTTAGTTTCTCAGGATGAAGATGTTTTATTGCACACGTCTTCACTCAGTCAGGCCATCTGTTGGCAGATTGAAGTCTGCAGTCTCTGTCACACTTACTGACTGGTTGTGTTATAGCAGCAGGCTTCGCTGCCGTAACTGATCATGTGTGTTTGCTGGCTAACTGTCTTCACCGCATTAGCTGACTGACTACTTTGCATGGTGACAGGATTAATAGGGAATGTTATCACCTCTCCTCCTTGATCTGTTGGCTGTCTGGTTTCTGGATGGCTGATTGTCTAGCTAATTACAGTCAGTGGCTGGTGCGATTGGTAATTTCACTGGCTGGTTAGTTGAATGTTTTCTTACTTGTCCGATCAGATGATGGATCATAACACCAAGTGACTGACGGGGTCACAGGCTTGTTGTCTGGTTGGCTGACTTGTCAAGTCTGTTCAGTAGACAGCCAGTTAGTCAGTGTGTGTACCAAAAACAAAAAAAGAAACACACTCACATTAGCACAGCTTGGCAGTCAGTCAAACAACCAGTCAGCCATTTGCCTCGCCACCAGGTTGTTAAGTCATTCATGCATTCATTCAGTCAGCAAGTCAGTCTTTCAGCCATGCATTTAGTCAGTCAGGCACACAGACAGGCTGTCATAGGAAATTGATTGTGCCTCTGTTGGGGCTGGGATGACTGTGTGACCTCAACCACCAGCTACACTGCACCAAGACAGCCAGGCAGCTCAGAAGAAGAGTGTCAGCCCTCTTTTTTCCTCTTTCTCCCTTACTCTTTCTCTCAGTCTGTTTCTTTATGTACCAGTCTAAGCACACAAAACATATAGGTGATAAGACATTCATGAGTAGAAGTACATACGTACATATGCAAGACGGGAAGGAGGAGAAGGTAAAAAGAATGGTGTCCCGGCATTGTCCTCTAAAACTTCATGCCCTTAAACACTATTTTAGATATCTAAACCACACATTTGATGACATTGTAGGATAGTAATAGCACAACAAGGCAGGCTGCAATCATGCAGTGACATATTCCACTACTCTTTTTAACTTAAGGGTAGATAATACACACCTAAAATTATTTGAATGTTATTTGAAGTTTCCAGGAGCAGCCCAGGACTGAACCTTATAAATGCTGTATAATGAACTTTAACCAGTCTTTCCAATACAGTTTGAAAATACCCAGGTTCCTTTTCCATGTGAAGGCATAAAAAGCATTAAAAATGCATTCTATATATATATATATGTATTTTTTTATGCTCCTGAAATTCGTCATGATATTTTAAATGTGAGTTAACAATCATTAAAAATAACAACAGACGTGTACAAGAAAAACAACCAGCCTGCAGAGAAAATCCATACCTCTGCTCTCTGCTCTGTCATGTCTCATATAGTCAAGAGAGAATCTGTTAGCGTCGCAATGCATTACATTTTGCTGTGTCATCATCACCTCTTTGTAGCATTGGGAGAAACATCGTGCTGAAGCAGACTTGACAGTCGTTTTTCCACAAAAAATCTTCAATTAAGAGACTTGAGCCAAGGGCAGGTACAGTAATTATTCATTTATTTCTTCTTGTCTTGGTGGTAATGGCAAGAATTGAGAGATGATGCTTGGCAGCATCATAAATAGCTCATTTTGATTTTGTAAGCTTGTCTACCAGTGGAAGAATTTATAGAAAACACAGGAGAGGAAATAAAAGAAGAGGTGAGGAGGGTGAGAGGTGGGAGTAACAACTGAGAGGGAGAAGTCTGTCATGCTATTTGAGGACAGTTTAAATTCAATTTTTACTCCTAATTCAGCCTCATGTTCAAATGCAGTGAGGTGGGCCTCAATTCTCTTTTAAAGACCTGACTGTTTAAGGATGGAGGGCGGCCATATGCTGTGCAGATTATAATGCTCTTTGAGGGCAATTTGAGATTTTTAGGCTACATGAATAGCACTGACTGAAATCATGTCATGTGCTTATTAACACAGTCCTTTAGATATTTTCTCTCAGCATTTGGGGCTTTTCTTTATTATTCCCCTCCAGTTTTGCCCTAAATGTTAAAACCAGGTGCAATTTTATGTAAAACCTCGACCAAAGATAGATTTACCATGCTATATGTGCATATTACAAACACAAAGTTATATGATTTATAATTTATGAGGTTCAATGCCCAAAGTTATCAAATACCTCTCAAAAACAGTTTTCTAGGATGAAAAAAATCTTTTGGATTTTGGGATTACCTCATGAAATGTACCTCAGATAAACATAAGATGGGTTGAAATACAGGATGCACGCAACTGCAAGCAGTCACCTGATGCTTCGAGTGTAATGCCATGCTGTTATGCATAATGATAGTAAGAATCTTTGTTTTTCCAATGAATTTCATTTAAGTGAAGAGACTCTGAGTTCCAGTCAGCCATTATATGAGAATCTGACAGCATGGAGTGTGTTTGATGCACGTGTTGGTGATGTAGAGACAGTGACATTAACTTTTATCTATCTCTTGTCTGTTTTGGGTGTGTTGGCTCTTGATTGGTTGATGTGGTTTCTTTTAGACAGTGTCTCGGTGATTGAGGAGTTATTTCACTCTCATTCAGGTTCCATGTGTTTGAGATGCTCCTTGCCACATTTAGACTGTGTGAGGGTAAATGCACTTTCTTTTTTGTACAAGTTTGTTCTTGTTCACATTAATAATCTTATTGGCTGCTTTTGTTGAGCAAGTGCAAAGCTATCGGAGTCAAATTTGAAATGCGATTTATGGTAATTCTTTTTTTTTGTATACTTTTGCACAGATGTCTCAAGAGTATCAAATGTCATAGTGCAATTTTGATACTCGTTTTCATCATGGAGCGGCACTTGCAGTTCTACCTGCTTAGACCACCTCTCATTTCAAATTAATCTTCAAAGAGCAGTTTTCTTGGCTTTGCTTGGTGGATGTGCACACATGTCTATCACTTTGATATGCATTTTTATCTATAAGCATTTAAATGCACATGAAGTACAATTTTTAATGAGATTAAAGGGGTGTTACAGTTGAGGATTAGCAGCTTTCATTGCCGTCTGCCACAGTGTCTTTTTAGATACTACCACCAGGGGCAGCAAAGTCACAAATTTTCAAATAAATGATCATTTCCAGCATTTGGATCTGCTTGTTGTAGCTTGTTGATCAAACAGCAGAGCAGAGAGCAATAGTAAAGCAGTAAATCCAGTAAAAGTGGTGATATCAGCTTGCATCATGTCATCACCTGTGCACATTTTGATGACATATGACACTTTAAGCCACACTTGCATTGCCATCATGTGGCAGACTGCGTCCAACAGTTGTTTATACTTGTCAGGTACTTGTTAGAACTCAGTGTATCCAGAGATTGCACTTGGGGTTTTACTGGCAAACAAGAAGGTAGATAAATTCTCTGTTTAACTATCTGTGCTACAGCATGGGCAGATAATATGACAGTGTGATGATGTGTGGAATGGAAAACACTGTATCGAGACAAAATAATACCATTAATCTGAAGCCTGTTTTGCAGAGTTCATGTCGTCATGTTATGTGCAACAAGGCTGGCTTCAAAGGACTACTGTTACTTGTTCACTTAAATCTTCTCAAATTATTTTATTTTCTCTCCTTTCTTCTCCTGTCTTCTCCTCTCCTCCTTCTGTCTTTAGTCCCCTTCTAGCACACTTAGCCTGCATGTGTTGAATTTAATTAGACCAGTAACTCCCTCATGATTTCTACTGGCTCATCTGGAGCAAGGAGAGGGCCACAGCAGCCTTTTTTCTTTCTGTCTTCCAGTGACCTTGCAGCTGGAAGTGTGTGTGTGTGTGTGTGTGTGTGTGTGTGTGTGTGTGTGTGTGTGTCTGTGTGTCTGTGTGTCTGTGTGTGTTTGTGTGTGTTTGTGTGTGTGTGTGGACATGCATAGGAATGCGTATATGAATGGACATGTGTATTGAAGGACATGAGGTGTGTGATCTCAGTGAATAGTTATAGACACACGAATGTACTGTATGTATGGGTTAAATACTTAATATAATCCTATAGCCTTTATCTGTATACTGCATCTCTTAAAAATACAAAAAAGTCAGGTTTTACTGTCTTTCAGTCTTCAAAATGTCTAATTTCTGGCATGGATTATACTTAATTTAGACATACAAACTTTGTGTCATATTCTAATATACTTTTTCTAGTTTGAAACATCTGAAAAATAGTGCAGCTGGAGCTAATTCAGGATAAACATGGGATAAATCTGTTCTGTTGGACTAAAATGGCTACTGGTGAGCCTTTTGTGAGCCCTCTCTTTTGTTCTGTTAACACTTTGATAGACGTGCTCTCCTGCATGCATACCGCAGCCAATATTACACCATTTCAGTTCCTCCTTATCTCCTTGTAGACAGCTGAATTTAAAGCTAGTCTGTCTTTCCAGGCCTTACGCCTGTTGTCCTATTTTTCAGTGAAACCTTGAACACCAATATCAGGCCTTTCCCGAGCTTGAACCAATTGTTTTCCTTACAAAACAATGACATAAATGCGTCACCAGAGGCAAATGTTTTGCGTGATTGTTGTAGAAGTTATTCCTGCATGCTTGACAGCAAAATCAGACAGATTGTTTACAGATACCAATTCCTCACATGTACACGTCAACCCCCACCCAGTATAGGATCCTAACAGACTCCAACTGTCCCCCTGTAGGAAGAATCTGGCATTATATAATGAACCGCTTGCAGGCAAAGAGGCAGGCAAGAAGCAAAGCAGAAGTTCAAAGCAAGAACAGGCAGACAGGCAGAGTTGTTTATAGGAATGCAAGTAGGGAAAGTGGTAGAAATAATGTGTAAAGTAGTTGCAGACAGACAAAAGAGGGACACAAACAGATCATAGAGCAGAAATGCTACAAAAGAATGAAGTAAGAATGATGAAAAATGTCTCGCTGATTTAGTGGCTGTCCGTCCGGACTGACTGATGTGATTGACACAAAGCAGATGATGTAAATGTTATCTGATTTGTTAGGATCAGACTGAACCTGCAATAGTGTGAAACGGCGACTGGCAGTCGGCACAAATTAACTTGTTATTTTGAAGTTGAATTAGACTTTGTTTTCCTATCTTTATGTCTACATAGGGAGCAGGTCCTCTTCCATGGAGTCCATGTTGCTCTGCCATGTTCCTTCAGTAGCCCAGAATAGACAAACCAAACACTGGCTCTCTTTGCAGTTGCTTGCAATGTCCAACTTCACAGCTAGAGGCCACTAAATCTTACACACTGGTCCTTTAAGGTCTTCATTCACTCGCTCTCCAGTTCATATGAGAGCATTGATATTATTTAAAACATTTGATTTTTACAACTTGATTCAGGGCAAATCCTGAAGTCTTGATGTAATGATACCTAAGATTTCAAATCTAAAAGGAGGTTGGCTGGAAACAGTCAAGGAGTGTGCGGGTGAGAAAGAATAACAGAGCAGACAGATGTTTCACTTCCATGTTTGTGTTATATATTGTAGCTGCACCACAAGAGTGTGTTTTCCTGAGATTTACGAGACGATGAAGGGGTTAGAACTCGAGTGGGCTGTAATCGTGATCTTCTGTCTGCTGCGTCTGCTCAGGTTTCACACTGAAAAAAATTGTTTGTGCCAGTTAAAAACTGTAAAATTTCAAGTGTGGCATCCAGTCTTTTCAGTCAGTTTTAGTTGGGTGGTCTTTTTCTCCAAATGACAAAGCAATCAACAGCTTCTGGTTTTATGTCTGATGCCAGGGTTAGATTAAGCAGTTTTTCATGCTTCCATGAAAAGGTTTACAAATCTAGGAACAGATGAGTAATCTGAGGTCGGGATCCTGGCCCACAGGGAAACAAATGGAAGAAGACGGGGGGTCAAACTCATTTAGTTTTTAACAACTGGGCTTTGTTTTTGTTGACACAGATAATTGCTCTAACTAATTAGTATACACCATGAGCAGTCTTGCTATACATATTTGTAAGTGAATAAATGCTCTCCACACCATGCGTAATGTCTGGGCTGGTGCATGCCAGTACTCTCATGTATGACTGTGCAGATTTCTTTTTCTCTGACATTTACAGAGGTGAGAGCATTGTTGAAGTTCTCCCCTCTCCTTTCATCAGTACGTACTGATGATAACCTCTTGTGAAAAAGCTTTTTTTTCAGCTGGTAACAAGATTGAAACAAAATTAACTTGGTTTGACATAAACCACTTTTCATGTAAACCCCTGTGTACATGCTTATCCCAAGCTTTAGTGGCATTACTGATAAAGACATTTCAGTCTGTGCCTATGCACATGCGAATATGAGTATTCAGTCTTAGGTCTACCATTACCCTCATGGATTTAACCCAAAACCTGGACGTTAAATTCACTCTCTGCCTCATTACACACAAGCTTTAAGCATTCAACCTTGGAAATGATGGTGACTCAGTCTGTTTTGCAGGACCTTTCTTGGTTTGAAACCCTCTTAAGCAAGTGTCAGACTGAGTGCCATTACTATTCTGTGAGACATATTACATGTGGACTGCACCATGTGTCACACTGTGTGTGGATTAGTAAAATCCCCATGAGCACATTTGTCATCTGCTTGTTTGATGCCTGATTCTGTGAAGGTAGTGAATAGTGGTGAAACAGACTAAAACAGACTCATTCTAGGCTTGACTCGGTTCAAGTGGGTAAGGTTTTGATGCAGAGGCTGGATGGGAGCATGGAGCATTAAGAGCATGAAAGATGTAATTATTACAAAGGGCACAAGTGCAAAGGTAGACCCTACTACCGTTTTCCTCCTCTTCCCTCAGTATTTTAACTGAGTCTGGCAGACATTGTGTTGGTTACATTTTTCTGGGAATGTTTACAGAGTCTTTTTAATTTTCTTTTAATTTATTGCAGGCATGTGTGGGAAGTTTCATTTAGTCTGTAACTAAGAAACGAAACTTGGAGTCTGCAGTCGTAACGCCTCTGCACCGAGTAGGGCTTTGAGCTAAATGCCAATGTCAGCACACTAATATGTTTTGCAGGTAATACTTTGCATGTTTGCATGCTAGGAAGTACATCTGTGACTGATGGGAATGGCTTTAGGCATGTTGACCTCATGGAAAAGAGTTGATCTTGACATATGTGTTACACTGGATGAGTGAAAATGTTGCAGAAATGTCGCAACAATCTATCGAATAGTCATTGAAATAAATCTAAACAAAAAAAAAAACAATATTGCCATCCCTTTTTAGCCGCTAGTGTGGCTAAAAAACATCCAGTTCTCCAAGTTAATGTATTTTGGTATGTGTTTTATCACATACCGATCACATACCAGAGTATTCTGTCAGACTAGAGAGCATGGAGTCCTGTCCACTAAGTTTTCTTTGAACTAAAGTTAAATAACTGTGAAACTGAAAGTGTCACATGCTTGGCTCTGAGCCATGAATTCTGAGCTGAGCTGAGCTGAGCTGTTTGGTCTGGTATCATCTAATGTTTGAAGCCTTTACTGTAGTTACAGAAGTTACAGGAAAGAGTTCACCTAGCAGGAGGATATCGTACCAGAAGTTTTTTCCCCAGACAAACACGAGATCAATATTAATGCAGACTCTCTGAAAAGACACTCTTAAGCCTGTAATTTCTGGTATCAACTTTAATTCCTCCAAATATCAAGTTCTAACGAATTTGAAATGACACGTAAATCCACCCCCACCACCAAACGATGCTGTTGACAACAGCATCACTTCCAGTTCCATCATGATATTCTGAAATCCCTCTTCAGAAACACCACCAATTGGCCCAAATCTTCTTGTTTTCCTTGCATTTATATCTTGCATCTTACGTCTTGCATATTTTTATCACTCTCTGGCAATGAGCCTTCTGAAACTGAGTGTGCCGAATAGTAGGCTGTCAGATGAGGTTGTACACTAGGTGTTGCTCGTCATCCTCCGCTTCCTCACTTGGGTGACAAGCTAGCAGGCGAGTCTGCAAAGTTCATTGTCGTTGTAGAGTAAGACAGCTGCATTGCGTGAACTTACTACCGTAGTTTCAACAGGCCATGTAATAGGTCAAACTGATGGATCACAAGATAAACTGCTTCCAATGGTCTGTTGACTGTCCTACCTTTTCTCCCTCTTAATTCTTCAGTCTACCACCATACACTATTCTCTCTTAATTAGAAAAAAGGGGAAAAACAGACTATGATTTCACTCCCCTGTCTTATAATTTATCAGGGTTCCACTCCCCTGAGTTCCTGTACAAGATGATTTACAGCTAGATGTCATGCTCTGGGGGAACTTGTCTGAGTCTAGTTTGATTAGACAATTCACCAGCAGATAGACAAACTGCTACTCATTTACAGGATCTCCTACAGAGCCTGTGAAAGCACCTGAGTATCCACAACACTATTAAGCTAACGTTACACCACTGTTCATTATGCGATCGTTGTGTTCTGGGTTTGGGTTAGCTAGTTTTTCAATAATAATGACTTTTTCATGCTACATTTGTGTGTTGCCTTTCAGTATGCACAGCAATAAAATTCCAGTATTTATTTGGTTACAGTTGTTAATGTGCATCAACATTGCTGCTCCAGGCAGGATTACACTCTACATCTCCATATCTCACTCCACGAGCCCCACAGTGTGGCTTACACCGTATAAAGCCATTTGCTCACTAAGTACATCCAGGACAACGCATTCAGGAGGCCATGAAACAGCACAGCTCCTTACAAGAGAAACAAGGACAACAAGCAATTTATTTGTTGCAAATTATCAAAGAACAAAGCAATGTTAATGAAAAGATGTTCCATTGAAAGAAGAAGACAGAGAGTGGGAGCGAGCAGGCAGTTGAATATAAAGCGGTGGACCAAGGTGAGAGGAAAGGTGTATACCAGCCAGAATCGGCATGTACGCTGCAGAAGCATAAAAGCAAAGGAGGCAGGTGGAAGTAAGGAGGAGAGCGAGGGAGAGATGAGTCGCTCACAGTGGCACAACTTAACATATTGAGGCACCGCTTGTCCTCTTTAGGAGAGGATATTTCATAGATGTGAGAGACAGGTTCCATTAGGGCTTCTCTATTTAGACCAAAGGCGTATATCGCTCAGTGCCTCATCCTCCGTCCTCTAACCCAGTCATCTCACAGCTATAGCATATCATCACCAGTTCTCACTTTCTCGCTTCTCAGTCTCACTCTGCAGTGACACACAGCAACCCCTGCAGCTATCGGGGTTGCCTGGCTTTTCTTCAAAACCCCACTCACCATTTATAAGCCGACATAGGCTAAGCACACACATACACTTGGACGTACGTGTCTCTTTCTCTCTCTTTCTCACTCCTTCTCTCTGACTCATCCCTCTCTCTCTCCTCTATTCCTCTCCGCTTCATCCTCTCTTCAGCCTGATATGAGTAGGAGCTGCAGTCCTTTTTGAGCTTCTGCGTTTGTTTCCAAAATAACCTTTTTCTTCTTTAGACTCTGTCTGCTGTGCTTAGTTAGCATGACAGCTGCTTTCAGCCCAATTACAGAGCACTGATGGTGGCTGAAAGGAGGCTCTCCATGTGGTTGTTATATAACAATTCACCTCAGAGACAATGTGAGTTGACGCGCCTTTGGATAATGCAGTGCAGTATTGCAATGCAGCTGCTATCTAATGTGTCTGCGTGTGTTTGGGGATTCCCTGAGCGTCGTCCAACTGCTTCTTCTGCAACATTGGAACTTAACAGACAAATTAAGTAAATAAATGCTCCATTGCAGAAACTAGCAAGTTATACAGATGAGTTAATTTAGCTTCCCGAGGTGCGCTAAAATATGTACGTGCTCAAACACACTGTTGTTAGGTCATGCACAAAGTATGCCTTGATTTGTGTGATCTCTGCCTTCCAAATTGTGACACCAAGAACCAATCAGCAAACACACACAAGCAGCAAGTCACTTCCAACATACAGGGAGTTGACACACAATTATCAGAACATTCACAGTCTAATACAGTCCCATCCAGAGGTAATGCTGTAAATACCACCTTTAATATGTTTTTGAGACTATGTCAGTGAACAGCTGATTCAGTCATTTCAGTCATTTCAGAGGCTGTAGTTTGTGGTGGTGTCATATGGATAGCATCACATCATAAGGTGTTTGTGTTGTGTTTTGAAATGAAACTCTTCATGTCATGATACAAACCATTTGTAAACCTGTCATCTGAAATTACAATGCAATATTTACAGAGGTGCAGGTGTGCAGAGCAGACGTGAAGTCTCCTGCACTATCTTTTGTCACAGGCAGGGGGGGCTGTTTGCCAGTAGCGCTGCTGGTGCTGGTGCAGTGGGCACAGCTCATACCTCGGCTCTGCCTCACCGTGCTCAAGGACATTTCGAGACAGACACGGAGAATGCGCACGGCTTCACTGTGGAGGACAGAAAGCTACCCACTGCTTGTCAGACCAGGAACTTTTCATCAAAGAGAAAGCAGCAATTATTCTAGAGTACTGTTTCATCATTAACACTTGTTTTTTATAATCACACAGCAGTACAGAGAGACCCAGCAGATGAATCACTCGGCACAAAACATAGAGGAATTCAAATTTAAGGTAAAATTGATGCCAAGAGAAACACACATTATTATGCTGTGCATAATGTGTGAATATGAAGAAGATATATATGTCTGAAGATTAATAGAGGGACTGCCTGATGAGAAGTTTGTGCTTAACAACACGATAAAACATAACCTCTAAAGTGAACCTTTGGTTGAAGGGCTTAAAATCATACCATTTGAAAATATTGATAAGACCGGATGACATCTTTTAGTAATACATTAGTTGAGTGTACTGTATATACTTATGTTTTTAGAAATTATCGACTGAGGCTGCCAGTGTGATGCACTTAAAAGAATACCGTGCCCCCGCAACAACACTAATAGAATAAGTACTGCAGGGTTGCTCAGTTGCTGCAGCACATTTGATTTATGTTAACTCTAAAATGTTCTGTTCAGATGAGCAAAGCAATCATTTGAAAGACAAAAATGTTAGTAGATGGTTCAATAACTCAGCAGAAAGGATGAAAAAGTTACTTGATATCACAAAAACACGACCACTAGTTCACTATCATTCCCCAACATATTGTGTCCAGAGTTCTTGGCTGTACGGGGGCTGCCCATTGTTCCGACAGCCCATCATTCTGAAACCCCAATTGTCTGAAACATGTCCCATTGGACCAAAAGCCCATTTGTGCGACAGCCTGTTACCCCACAAACAAAAGCTTGCTGCACCGAAGGCCCGTTGTTCTGACATTACGTTCTCCTTGGCCCTTAATGTCCCGGTGTAGTTGGACATGCAGCAAAAGACCAAGTCAGGTGACCTTCATTGGGTGACCTTCGTCCTCATGGTAACAGTAGCCACGAGACCTGTGTTGTCATAATCAGGTGATATGGTAACAATGATAGACAAGTGGTTTTGAAATGGTAGAAGTTTTGTTTGGTTAGCTTAAGCAGTAGGCACCAAAACGTCTTGGTTATGTTTAGGAAAAGATTGGTTACGGTTTGGGTTAAAAAAGTAGGTTTACATTAGCAATGGGCCTTCAGAGTAATGGCTGTTTGTTTTCAGGATAACAGGCTGTCAGATAAATGGGCTTTCAGTCCAGTGGAACATTTTTCGAACTGTTGGGGTTTTGGAATAATGGGCCGTTGGAAAAACGGCATGACATGGCCTATAGAGACAGCTGTTTGGTGATGCTGCATTGGCTTTATGTTAATCGCCCTTTTTGTGGATCCCTCTGTGTTTTTTCAGTAGTTTTGTCATACGGCAAACACTGTACAATACAGTGGTCATATGGTCTTAGCATCTGGCTGTGGAGCTTCCCTTTTTTCTGTGGATGGATCCCATATGGTGTTGAAGTTCATAAAGTCCAATTAAGTGTTCTGGTACTTTAGATAAAAAGCTGTTAATTATTGCAAAATCTACACTTTTTTTCTTGAGGGTTTGATCATACAGTATGTTACTCATTACTCACTGTCAAGCCACGGGGAGCATGCCAACAATTATGCAGATAGACTGGCAAGTAGGCAGGGAGGTGGACAGAAGAATAGCCCAGCAGGGAAGTGTTTCAGTCAGCTACAGATAGACAGATAAGCAGGATGACAGCATAGAGATTGACGGGACAGTATACACACAGACAGGTACAGAGACATTTCCGATGGAAATATCGGAGACAGAAGGTATTTTGCAAGGTGCTAACAAAATCATGAAGAGCCCCATATCCCCAACACTTGAGAAAAAGGCATTTACTCACCCTTTGATGTTTAAATTATTGAAGAGTGAGGCAGAAAGCATTTTGACACACTGCCTTCATCATGGTTTTATCTATGAATGCATACAAAACACCAACAATAGCTCTACTTCCAGCTGCCCTCCTTTTTCCAAGCGAAGAAGAAATCAATTCTTTGCGTACATTTCGGCATGTTAGTGTGTCTGTCTGTCTGTGTGTATGCATGTTTACATTTTCTAAAAAGGAGAGCATCGTTTGCTTTGAAGTTACTCAGCTCAGGCTTCAGCAGCGCACTTCACCTCTATCTTACCCTTTCCCCGGCTCTTTCTTCGCTTCCCCCTCCTTTTGTCTCCGCCTTCCTCCATCTTTCAACTTTTGTCTTTTGCTATCTCCCTCTCCTCCTCTTTCTTTTCTCATTTTCCTCCCACATCTCCATCTCTCCCACTCCTGCGCATGTCATCGTAATTTAAAGATAGGCAGCGGCACGTCAGCAGAATATAACACCACCACCACCACCGCTGCTGCCAGTCACTTACATCACCAGCATGATAATGTGAAGCTGGGAACACGCCGCCTCACGCAGTCTGTAGTGTACTGTTGTGGAGGGAGTCGGATCAACATTCTGCATGAAATTAGTCATGAAATGTTGCATTTCTATCCATTTTTTTCTCCATTTATTGGAAAGGATGGAACAGTGATATGCAGAACAGCTTATCAGTCTGAATCAAACTCAAGTATGAATTATACAGTGTAGCTCGCTGATGTTGCTGCTTTCCCTGATAGATTTGTGTGAAATTAATTTATGTCTTAAAGCCTGTCCTACTTTATATACTCCAGAGGGTAGACAGAATTAACCTTTTTGTGTTTGGAGTAATGGAAATCAATACTCAAGGTGATGTCTTGGCATCTAATTATGCATTTATTTAATTTTGTCTTTTATGATCATCAGCACTATCTGTCTTGGTGCTTCTGTGCCATGCCAGCTCAAATATGCAACAGCTTTAACTGTCAAAGCAGTTGGTTTTCAAACTGGTATCTACACCCAGAGCCCTGCTGGTTTCCATTTTGTCCAGTTATCTGACCAATTAACTGATGAGCTGCAGAACAGAAGCTAGCAGGATAGAAAAGCAGCTATTACTCGGTACAGGTAAACCAGTATAACTAGTGATGGAGATGGCGTCCCTCTGATGTAGTTTCTCTCCTCAGCCAGACACTTTATTAACCATTCAGCATACATATACAAGCACACACACACACACACACGCACACGCACACACACATGCATGATAATTTCCTGGGAGAGCATTTGTTTGCTTTCATTTGACAGTTTTGGAGGGTCTGGCCGGCACAGATGTCTGCCTTGGCACGCAAAGAGTGCTGCCAACATTGATTGGACCTGATCGGCAGGAAAGGGGAACAGCATAAAAGGTTGGAGAAAAAACAGAGAGAAAGATGCAGTCCTTCCCCGTGCTGTCCTTTTTTTTTTGGTTTAATAAACGGAGAAACTATCTGAGTGGAAATATGTAATGTCTTATTTAGTATGCCATTATTATATTAATGTGTAAAATACAGAATCTAGTGGTTGATCTCTTAATTAAGCGAAAGTAAGAATACCATAGTGTAGAAATATACCGTTACAAGTAAAAGTCCTGCATTCATAATTTTACTTAAGTATCAAAATATACACAAAGTACCAAATGTAAAAGTACTCATGATGAAAAATGGCCCATTTTCAGAATCATATGTTTTACATTTTTCCATTATGGACAACAATGGATGCATTAACTTGTAAGCATTACTTTAATGTTGCAGCTGGTAAAGGTGAGGCTAATTGTAACTACTTTGTGGAGTGCAGTAGTAAAAGTATAAAGCAGCATCAAAGTAGAATTACCTCACAATTGTACTTAGTACTTGCATGAATGCACTTGGTAGCTTCCCACCTCTGCCTCAATCTGCTTTACAGAAATGTTTAGCAGGTTTGTTGGGTTGCACCTGCCCAGGTGACACTGCCAGTGCTGTCTTTGTCACTGCTGTAAGGGCTGGAGCTCATTAGCAGCCAGGACTGGTTCCTGTGGAGTTACAGATGTGTATTCACATGTTGGCTGGGTCTCTCACCACCCTGCTGTGACAAGGTCGGTGCCCCGCTGTGCCCGGCCTCGCAATTGTGTCTAGTGCTAGTCCCGTCTGAATCATCGCACTTGATATTTGCGACCGGACACAATTGCTGATTGCTGTGTCAGTGAGCTCAATTTAAGCAGCTTGTGCCACCACCACCAAAAATCTGAGTGTGTTCTGCACCTCACTGGTGCTGAGTTTTATCAGCTGCCAAGTGAACGTTCTGTTAGTTCTTTGCTTTCTCCAAACAGGCAACAACCAATGTGTCTCTTGGAAGTCCTTTGAAATCCATTTAAATTTTTTCCACATTATGCTTTTTTTTTCCCCGACTTATCTTGCAGTAGATGAATAAAATTTCACCAGTTCAATAAGAAATATTTAAAATTTAATGAATATCAGCTAATTTGATGTAACACAGCATTGCTCTACTTTTTATCACATGGATCTTCTGCAAAATGGTCTCCATATACAGCTCAAACACACAGGGTAAGGTAATCTGATGGCTACTCTCACGTTTGTTTAAAATGCATTTTTTTTTTGCAGTGTTATAGCTACTTTATGATTCCTTGGGGACCTCATAGAGGAATTCTTTGTCACATCAATAGTGTGCATTTCAGATGATAGAGATGGAGAGTTTTACTGTAGCATTCATGATGCAGTGCAGTGGCACTCAGGTCTCTCCCCTGTGTGGGTAGGTAGTGATGAAGGGCAGCTGTAAGTCAGAGCTTTACTTTGATTTCATTGATTGAAAATGGATTCACACTTGTGAATTATTGGTGACCGATCAATAGGGTTTTATATACTGTATTGTGATATTACATGTTTGTGTGGAGGAGGGTAGACTGTGAGGAAAAAGATGGCAATATTTGCTCTACTGTCGACAAATCTGTTTGAAAGATTGGCTAACAATGAATTGATCCTATTAACAAGTATTACTTGTGCTGCTTATTCCTCTGTGCCATTGTTGTCCAAAGACTATTAAAAACACAATGAGCCACAACATTTCACAGTGACATGTTGCTTCTTTACAGAGAGCCTGAGCACTGTCATTTACTTTGGGTCCTGGAGCTGAAAATACTCACTAGAGCATCAAATGTGTCTTAAACCGCAACAATTTGAGTAACCTGCTAACAACTATCGTGCCCAGCAGTTTTAGGAAATGACCTAACCTTTCTTGAATGAAACCCATTTCTTTTTAAGCATTTACATCTTCAGGGGGCTGAATGCCACAGACAGGCTCCTTTGACATTTTATGCCTCTGCTTTGACGATAGCCGTGACCAAAGGCATTATGTTTTGGGTTGTCTTTCCTCCCGTCCCATTTTTGTAAACACAATATGTCGGGAACACTTGGAGGGAATTTCATCAGATTTGGCTCAAATGCTCACTTGGACTTGAGGATAAACTGGTTAGATTTTAATAGTCAAAGCTCAAAGGTCACTGTCACCTCCCAAAGCACATTTTTGACAATAATTCAAGAATTCATACAGTAATTATGACAAGATTTCCCACAAATGTCTCATGGGATAAAATGAAGAAGTGATGACATTTTATATCCAAAAGGTCAAAGGTCAACTTCACTGTGACATCATGATGTTCCGCAGAAACACTTTTCTGGCCATTATTGAACACCATAACTCAGGAACAGGACAGGAGATTGTGACCATGTTTCACATTCGGTCAGATACTGAATTGGTGACACTAATCTTGGGTGTCCACCTTGAAACTGTGGCGATTGCATTGATCTTCTGTTCTGTCAGGTTGAAGATGTGTGTGAAGCGTCCTTGTTTTCAGAATTTTTAAAACTTTGCAGCAACACCCGTATTTGAAGCATTGTCTGTTGCTCGGGCTTCAAGTTTGTGTTCTATCAGAATCAGTTTTATTTGCCAAGCATGTGAACACACACAAGGACTTTGACTCTGCTTTATGTTTCTCTACATGAATTAAAGCACAAATAGACTTACAGCAGAAGCTCATTGGGTTTTGCTGACATTAAGCTTCAGGTGATTGTTGTTACACCATGTGATGAAGCTCTCTATCAGTCCACTGTACTACTCTGTAGAAGTAGTGAAAACAGCATATTTCTAACTGGAAATTATTCACTGGAATCATGCTTTCAATATAGTGAAAACTTCTTTTATTAAATTCCTTCAGAGTCTTCACTGCATATATTAGATGAGTCTGGACAGAACACCAAGAAATTTGTTGGTAATTTACTTTCAATTGATCTAAACTGGTCAGAGATTTATCTTAATCCACTAAATTGCAGTGTAACGCCTCAACACCATAGAAGTGTCCTCTCTGAGCTGAGTGTAGTCCTCAGGTGAGAGGACGGGAGACATAGACGGAAATCATTAATGCCAGGCATTACAAGACAGCAGGCAGAGAGGAGTGGATTGGTGAGATAGTGTGACTGCATAGGAGAGGTCACTTACTGTAGAATGAGGGAGAGCTGGTGGTGAGATAGCAGCAGCAGCTCCACAGCTCAGCCCATCCTCCCCGTGACAGCGCAGCGTTACGTGCTGCCTCTCCGCTTTGTCGTCAGAGCAGCCCCAGCCTCCCGCCCGCGCACAGCTCCTCTCCGCTCTGCACCAGAAAGGAGCATCCTCTTCTCTTCGCCCTCCCTCTCCTCCGTATCCTCTCTCTCCCTCTCTCTCTCTCTGTCAGTCGGTGTGTCCTCAGAATGAGGTTAGCAGCAGCAGCAGCAGCAGCAGCAGTAGATAGAGACAGCAGAGCCACAGTTACTGCAGCAGCCAGGAGAGGCTGTCCTTCAGCCGTGCACCATCTACCACTGCATTCACCCCTGCCCTGAGAACGCAACGCTCATTCCTGTGCTCTTTTTCTCTGTCTCTCCCTCCTCCTCCTCCCTCACCTTCTGTCCTCTTTGAATTCATCTCTCCGATTCCTCTCTCTCTCCCTCTCTCCCTCTCTCTCTCTCTCTCTCCGTAGCAGTGATGGGGAAGACCACCATGTAGAGACAGAGAGGCAGCGGAGGCAACAGCAGAATAGCAGCAATGGGAAGCCACACATGGAGCGGGTCTGGACTGCAGCCGTGGTGAGCCTGAGACCGAGAGGACTTGAAACCACCATCATTGCCCTTCTCAGGACCTGACCACTGGGGCTGTCCAACGCTCACCTGGATGCTCCCCACTTGTGTTTCGTCATCCCCTCCTCTCCTTGTTCTCTGCTGCTCTTTCTCCTCTTCTTCTGTTTCTTCTCTTTGATGGTTTTTGGTCGACTGATATCTGACAGTCTCTCCTGAAAGAGCGAAGCTGCTCATCGATTTATCCCTTCGGATTTTTTCCCCCTTTTTAATCTCTCTATCTGCCTACTTTACCTACAAGTGGCATTCTTTTTTCCCTTTTTTGGTTGTTGTTGCCTGCTTGATACCTATTTTGGATTTTTTGGATGAGACTGAGCTCATCCCTCTGTTGTGCAAGTTTTTTGATTGACCTATAAGCAATAACAAACACTTATCTAACTGACTTGACAAGCTGACATCATGGGGGACATGTCCAACAGCGATTTTTATGCCAAGAACCAAAGAAACGAGGACAACCATGCGGCAGGCTTCGGCTGCTCGCTCATGGAGCTGCGCTCGCTCATGGAGCTGCGTGGCACAGAGGCGGTGGTCAAGCTCCAGGAGGACTACGGGGGCATAGAGGGACTGTGCAAACGACTGAAAACCTCACCCACAGAAGGTGAGTCCACATGCTCAAATGTATATGTGTTTGAAGGGGGTATGTCAAAATGTGTGCACTGGTGTGTGTCGGATGACGATCTCATGTTGAGGAATGTGCTCTGCTGCTGTATGTTGAGCCAATCATAAGACTGATGAGCTATGGTAGATTTTCATTGTATTTACTGTTGCATTGCATGCACAGCCTTTGTAAAGCACCTGGAGAAATGCATAAGCATCAGAGGAGCAGACAGGAGGGAGTCCTGTTTGAAGGAAATAATGAAAATTCTTCTCAGCCAGCTAGTCTTAGACCCGTTTAGTATGCATAGAAATCTCTCTGGACAGTTTAGCCCCCCTCTCACTCCCCCTTCTCCAC
>JBBMOE010000018.1:8485127-8685764 GCA_037975065.1 Chaetodon trifasciatus
AGCCTCTCCTCTCCTCTCCTCTCCTCTCCTCTCCTCTCCTCATCTGTTGGTCCCTCATCCCACCTCTCCTCCTTGCTCCTGTTCTTTTCCTCCCTCCCTCCCTCCCTGATGATCATACTTATCGCGTCCTCCAGTCGCAGCACCACGAGCGCGTTCCCTTCTGACGCAGTCTATTTAATCTCTGTCCCACAAGGGATCTCTCACATGGAGCAGCCGTCTCTTTAAAAAAAGGACAATTTCTCCTGCTCTGCAACTCCTTTCCTCCTCCTCCTCCTCCTCCTCCTCCTCTCCTTCTCTCTTCTCTGCCCTCCCCTCTCCTCTCCCCCTCCCGTAGTGGCTCTGTAAAAGGGAAAGAAGAGGTAGAAAGAGAGAGAGAGAGAGTGAAATAGGAGGCAGTGAAGAAGAGAGAGAGAGAGAGAGATGGCTCTCGGAGGACAGATTATAAATGATACACAGCCATTTTGCTCAGTGAAGGAGCAAAACCACATCGTGGGCACGCACACACACAAGTACACACCACTACTCACACAGGTGTTCCTCTGCAGTGTAGTAGCAGTGACCTTGAGGCAAGCTTAAGCTGTGTTGTGGCACAGTGGTCAATCACTCTGCAGTAGCACTCTATATGCAATATTAAGAAGATTTAGCAGGGAAAGGAATGTGCTGAAGTCTGTAGGAGCCGTTCAGCTAATACATGTCTGGTATGTCTATAAACCCCCCCCCCCCGATTTTATTAACGTTCAGTAATGTTTTATTGATGCTTCTAGATCAGTAATATGCACTAATCAAATTCAAATTTGGCATTTTGAGTAGCCGGAATGAACACATAAATGTAAAATAAAGACCTCTGGTTGCCGTATGTCCTCCGCCAAAGGACCTTGCTTTGTCTTGTTTTCTTGATCTTTAAATCTGCAATCCATAACACTCAATGACAAAGCATCTAGTGCTGTGTATATGTCATTGTTTCACCCCAGTTTGTTGGTATGCATTGAAAATGGATATAGAGACAAACCTGTTCAGCGTTTGATCTGCACGCTGTGTCCGTTTCATTGCAGTCAACCGTAGAGGTGGATGTAACATTACTGCATATTGGTTTGAAAAGTAATGCAGATTTTGACTTCAATTAATCATAAATTCCCACAATCCCACAGACATCATCAAACCTCAGGCCAAATGCTTTTAAGAATGACTTACTGTACTAACATTTGACTCTGTAAACATGATCTCTTACTGTAAAAATCCCTCCGCCCTTCATCAGTGACTCACTAACAATTATAACTGCAGAATTGATGTCTTGATGTGTAACAGGACACCATGAAATCTTCTCCAACCTGGCAACCCAAAAGGTTTTTTTTGCCCATGCTGCTTCCTGTTAAGCATTCATAAAAATAATTAACCATTACTAAAGTTATTAATGACAACTGGTGAACCATTTGTCTGCCTTACTACAAAGTGTTCCTTGTTGCAAAGCTGTGCCAATTTTTTAATGCAGCATAATACAAAAAGATGAGCAGGTGTCGGGAAAAAATAATAATGGCTTGTGAACATTTCCGCTGGGACATGTTATGAAGTGCAATCACTTCTCGAATGCTTAGGCTTTTATATCAGGGTTTGATTACTGCCTCTGGAGAAGTACACTGTGGGCTGGTTTCCCAGACAGGGATTGAACAAGGTCTCAGACTAAAACAAAATGTATATCCATTAGATGTCCACTGAAATGCATCCCCAGTCTAGAACAAGCCTAATTTCTCTTTGAAAAATTGTCCTTCAGTGTACAAACGATCAGGAACCTGTACCACTCTCCATCAGTAGTGATGCATATTGGCTGAATAGCCAGTACACATATTGATTTCACTCATGACAAATATGCCAGTTACAACAGAGGGAGATTCAGATGAGCTGGAGAAGCATTTTTATGTTGTATGTAACAGTTTACAGCGGAACAAAAACAGCTGCAGGTGTATTTTGTGCAGCACATTTTGTCTGTTTTTCTCCCTCGTTTTCAAAGACATTGGTCAAAACAAAGCAAGAGACAGTAATTTGAATATGTTTATTGATGCATTGTATCGTATATATAGTTTTATTGAGGCAGTGAATACTTCTTTCCATTAAATCACATCTTGTCATACACTGTCAGACAGATATTTAGATACACACACAAGTGTGCTCGCACACTTGCAGATGCCGGACATGGCCGGCAATGAAGTCAGCTGTCCCGAGAGATGCCTGACTGAATTAAGAGGACAGATGCCAAAAACCAGACTCTATTGGCCTGCTCCCATGGAGCCTGGTGCTGACTCACGAGAGTATACAGTATGTCTGCTTGTGTGAGTGTGTATAGTGTACACATTAGTATCCAGTAGAACTACCTAAATGTAAACAACATAATAATAAATGTGGCCATATTCATAGATTCCAGGTATAAAACTGGCTGTAAAGAAACCCAGTGCTGAAAAAGCAACATACAGTATGTGCTCAGTCAGCTCCTCTGGGGAAAATCAGGGAAAAAGTGGCATCTGCCTCCAACAACAATTGATTGGAGCTGTGAAATGTATGATTTTTCAAAAAATGTATTCTCAGTTTTCAGTTCATTTGAAAAAGGATCCAGTGTTCATTTTTTAAGCATGAGGCAACACTGAATGACTGTCCACTGCTGTATTTTTTCCTTTTTCCTGTATTTTTGCTGTCAGACTGCCTTGGCTTTGAAATAGTTAGTGATGTAAAGCATGTTATGGAGGCCTCATTTTAGTGGACAGTCTTCTAATATGCAGTGAGTGCACAAGTTGGGGCGGAGTGTCCTTGGGTAAGTGAATCGCTCAAAAATACAGTGACAATGACATCTCCAAATGCTTTTCTGTCCCAGGTTGCTGTCATACATCTAAATCCAGTTCTTGTCCTCTGAAATGTCCTGAATCTGAACTGGCTGCTGGAAGCCAGCAGTATGGATAGCAAGTTGACAGGCGTGGTGATGCTTTTAGCTGAATATGCAGAGTCCCAGGCTATAACCGGCTTGTTTCTCTCCATGTCAGCTCTTTTCCTGAGTTGACCTCTCTCCTCCCTCTTCTCCCGCTGTGGGGCAAAACAAGGGTGGTACCACTGCTGCCAACACACAGACAGACAGCATTTCCCTCTCAAGGGCACATACTCCACACAGTCTTGGATCAGATCCATCCTTGCCTTGCTCAAGGGCGCAAATCAGCTATCACTCAACTTTGAGTTTACACATATGGCAGAGGGAAATAAACCATATTTCAACATCCCAGCAGCAGCACAAAGTAGGAGCAGGAATGTGGATTTCCTCTTACTCTTTTATATGTGTCCCTCCGTGCTTTGCCCAGTGCCATAAAGTCTTCCTCAGAGTAATAACTGTTACAGAGATAGTCATACTTATCCAAGGGCACAAAATCAAATCACCAATATCAGCTTTGATACGTCGAACACTTCTTTTGTGACGGTCAGTTACATTGTTATCCTGTAAATACATATACAACAACAGGTTTGGATTTAAACAACTCTTCATCAAGGAATTTTGTGCATTACCTTCAATCAAACCTTCAGTGGTGGAAGAAGTATTCAGGTCCTTTCATCAAAAGTACCAATCTGAGACGGCAAAGATAAAAGTTTGCATTCAAAACGTTACTGAAGTAAAAGTGCAGAAGTATTATCAGCAAAAGTGCTGCAGAGAAATGCCCTGTGTGAGTGATTTATTATTATGACATTAGGTTAATACAATGAACTGCATGAAATCACATGTAAATCACATTTTACTGTTGCACAGCGTAGTTTTTACTGCTTTTTATACTGATAATTTAATCTGTACCAATACAATGTCAAATGTGTCTGATGTAAAATCCTAATTAGCAAAGTACAAAGTAACTATAGCTGTCAAATAGATGAAGTGGAGTAAAGAGTACAGTTTTTGACTTTTTAATTACAAATACGTCATAATTGTACTCAAGTAGGGACTTTCAACCACTGCAAATCCTAAAACTCTGGATCCAAATTTTGATGTTGGGTGCATTTTGATGAAGTTCATTCAAGTCATTCAGGAGTCAACTTTCAAATATTTGTCTGATCTAGCTTCTCAAATGTGAAAATTTGCTTCTTCTCCCTGTTTTATATCATCGTAAATTGAATATCTTCAGATTGTGGACTGCTGATCAGCATCATGTCAGGCTCTGGGAACTTGTGAGGGACATTCTTCTCTATTCTTATCTATGGCAAATATTCTACCGTTACAACTAGAGCTGGTATTTCAGTATTTCTTTACAGCAGATAAATATGCCCTGTCAACACCAAATGACTGGCCTTACACGAGTGGCATATGGAAAAATCAATTGTGCTGAATACCATGTAAGTACTGTCTGTAAGTCTGTTTCATGTCAGGAATATTAAAGGAGATGCATCCATTTGTGCATCCAATGGAACTTTTCAGACGGGGTTTCACGGGCTCAGTCACATCACGGTTCATTCACAATGCTGCTGCATAGCACAAGCACAGATCAATTCTGTGTCAACTGTCCACTGTAAAGTCCCCACAGTGCAACTCCCATTGAAAGAGTAGGTAGAATGATTATTCTTATATGCTGGTGAATCCATTTCACATATCTTTCATACTGATTTTCAAATATGTTGATAAAATTATGTTGAATAATAATATAATTACTTTTATAATTATTAGTATTTGTTTAATTCAGTTGGCATTTACCCAGCGCACTCACAGCACTTCCCTTGCTGTTCTCCAAACAGTGTATTTTCCCTGCAGTTCCAAGCAGCCAGATAATAAGGGGCACATTAGAGTGTGTAGATTTCCCTTACCTGTCATGACTATTTCATGACTCTCTCTGGTAGTTTGAATTTTAATAGCTGTGCCTATTGTGTCCAGAGCTTATCTGAGCCCCTGGGCGAAACCAGAGACTGACACCCAGATGGGAGACTGCAGATAGACCACTGTCACTCTCCCTTTCAGCCTCTTGGCCCTGGACGCTCTCCCTTTTCACTCCCAAGGGGGGAGGGTTTGCTGATTCGTGTGAGTGTGCATCCACTGTGCAACTGGAAATGTTTGTGTGTGCGTGAGCATGAGGGAAAATACAGCAGCTTCTTATCGGCATGGTTTGCACAAGCCATGGAGCCAAAGTTACAGTGTTGGGGTTATGTGAAATAGCGTTTTTCAGATTAGATTTTTCCTGTGCAATAAATAGCTCACCGGGGAATTATTTGAAATGAACCAATAATTTTTGGTTCAGACTCTTTGATTTGTAAATGGATTGTACAGTAAGCTCCAAATCTTTAGCAGAATTAAAGCTGTCAACATATTCCTGTATACCTGCATTCATGCATACAATAGTCTCTTTTTAACGATGAGGATATAAAGGAAGTGTCACACGTGGGGAAGTAGGGAACAGGTGTGCTTCCTCCACCTATGCATGTTTGTGTAAAGAGAAAGTGAGGGACAAACAGATAAAAAACAGTAGGTGCCGTATCGTTGCAGCTGCTGTACAGTGACTGCTCTTTATTATTTATCTCAGAGTCTATAAGGTAAATAAGAATTCATTACAATGACATTTCATCAATAGACAGGAGGACTTTAAAAAAAAGTTATGTTAACTTGACAATTAGCTGAATACCACAGATGGATAGATGAATGAAGGGCAGAGTGATGATGGATGGGTGGATGGAGGGATGTATGGGTAGATTGACTGATTGAATGAATGGTTGAACAGTCTGGAATTACAGGATGAGGTAACTGACCCCGTTACACTTCACCCTTATCGCTAAGCAGTTGTGTCTAAACACGCTCACACACTCTCACTATCTCTTTCTTTGCCACATGCACGCACTCAAGCACGCACACACACACACACACACACACACAGCTCCCCACACACAGAAGCTGTAAACAGATGTCTCATTAATGTTGTGTCCACATCTAGGGCAGTCGGGCCAGCTAACATTACAGTGTTTGAGGCTCAGATGGTGGAACAGATAACAATAAATGACTCATAAATTCAGTAAGAGACACTTTTTTTCAGTTGTTTTTCACTTGCAGCGTGTTGAATAAGTACATTTGTACACTCACATGGACGCGTGCACACCGGGTCTGCACAATTCAGGCCAAAATGAGAATAACAGTTTTTTCTACAAATGATTTTCACACATTTTTTACCCCATTTTTTAGGGATGCTGTCTCTTGCATGTTTTATTGGTCGGGTGACTTTTAGCTTTTAACTGTAGCTTCTCTTGGTTTGATGCAATGGATCTCCCCACCAATGCAAGCACAGCAGAATGGCTGTCACAAGAATGGCATTGCATAAAGGCGTGATCTCAATATGGTTAAACGTGCAACCCTGACACCCGCACACGTGATTTATTTAAATGTGGGTCGCACGCACCCGGGGTGGCACAGACCGATGAGACTGGACCTCACCCATGCACAGAATTTTAACACGATAATGGCTGTTTCATGAATTTTGATAAGGACCATATGCACTGAAGTCTTCGTCCTACATGAGTCACTGTCAGCTTGTTTCTGTTTCTCCCCCCCCCTCGTGCTGTTCTTGATGTGCTACTTGCCAGGTCTCCAAAAAACATTTCTCAGAGGTGTAAATTAAACCTTTGGGTATTCAAATTCTGTGATATGAGCAGCATGTGCCAACCATATCTATGGGTTATTTCGTTGTTTTTTGATTCTTGCATAACATTACATAATCAGCTATTTTCACAACATTATAAGATTTAAAAGAACTCCAAGACAAATCTTCATAAAAACAAAAGAGTGTGTGTACTTTGAGTCAGAAGCCAGATTATCATGGGATGCATTATACTCATGCAGTTGTCTTCGAGCTGTTTCTTTTGAAGACTCCCTGCAACACTTTTCTGTATTCATATATTTGTATATATATATATAGTATATATAATGTAAAGTAGGAATAGTAAATAATAATCAGTTTTCCTGTCCTGTGGAGTGAGTGGCATGTGTGTTTGTGTGTTTGTATGCGTGACAGTGAGAGAGAGAGCGAGAGAGCTGTGAGCTGTGTTCTCTCACTCCACTCTCGCATGAGTCAGACTCATGGAGCACAGTGCATGACAGCAAAACTCACCCACTTGCACAGCTGCCCCCACAAACTCTCTCTCACACACACACACACACACGCACACAATTGCATATTTTATTTTCAGCATTGCAACATACATTTAATTTGGGTTGTTGGGAGACCGTTAAAACTGCCCTGGCATTTGTGCCTCCTAATAGAAAACACAAATGATGTGGCATCAGTGTATAAATTAGATGCAATGTCTTGCAATGAAAGACCTGTAAAACCAAGACCAAAAGATTTTTTTTTCGTGGTCAGATTGGAGCATTGTCAAAATCAAACATAATTCAGCGTTGGAGGATGTGCGACACCTACAAAGGTGACAAAATTTGCCTGCCATCACCTCTAAAGCTCGCTAATTAACACACCATATCTGAAATAGTAAATCAATTTGCTGTTTAATGGGGGGTTATGTGCGAGACTATTTCTTGGCCAGGACCAGTAACTTCCTTGAGTCTCTGCTGGTTGCCTGGCAACTAGTCCCCCCGTCTCATCTAACTCTCAGCAGCAACGCATATAAGTGCATTTCCCAAAATGTCAAACTGTTGCTTTAAGTATTTTCCAGTAAAAGCAGCAGCCGTGAGCAGAGCTTCTCTGGGCTCTCTGTTACCTGATAAACATGAAAATCTGCCACTGATCCTGTTCCCAGAGTTTGTTTCTCTTAGATGTAGCACAGTGCATCTGCAGTATTACACTGATCTGTCATTTTGTCTGCCCAGGCAGAAAGCATAATAAGTTGTGGTATGGTGTCACATGCACACGCACGCACACACACATACAGCACATGTGTGATGGCAAAGACATGGTGTCAGAAATTGCTCAGTGTCACTTTCCAGTCCATTACCTTTCAGATGGGTCTGTCCATGGGGAAATGGATGATAGATCTATGTGTGTGTGTTTGTGTGTGCCAGCGTGTATTTGTGTTAGCGTGACCCTGTGACTCCTCATGAAATGAGAGAATGTATTTTCTCAGTTGTTTGTTTACATACAGTGCAGTATGTCTGCTCGCCTGTTCGGCTACACTCATGTCACATCAGCTCGTCCTCACAGCGAGAGCACGCCTCCTGACGTGCCCTCTCACTCTGTCAGTCCTGATAGGGCGTGGCGCATACCAAGAATCAGCACGCAAGTCCATGTTTTAGGCTCACAAAAGAGATTCATCTTTAAAGTGAAGACGGCGCCAAATAAGACAAAACAAAACTCCTTCAAACTAGAGAAGCCCTCCCTGAACACAGGACAGGGGCTGCGACGCCCCTCCCCTGCTGTTTTAAATGCTGCACTCACATCAGTCCCCTGCTGTTTCCCCAAAAACATCCAGCCCTACCATGATTAAGTGAGAAAAAGGGTTTCCTTTCTTTAATTATGTCTTCATTTAACAGTGGGTGGACCTGCTGTTAAATTAGTTATATTCCCCACTATCATCTTAAAGTAAAGAAGCTGTTCTGAAAACAGTGTGTTGAAATGTCTCCAACCTCAACTCCAAGCCACTGAGTTGGGGGGTGTGCCAAGTCTGACATGGGGCTGCACATCTAAACCTTTGCAGTTTAGAAGGTTGTGCATAAATCAGGTTTTGCTGCTTGTGATGAATTCTCAATGCTGTGGAAAATGTATCACCTTGGGAACTGAACGTTGTCGGTGATCCGTGAACAGCACTGTTTGCACACACGTATTACAAGGATTGGCCAAGTATTTTTAAGCATACAAGGACTTAAACTCTATCTCTCAGTGTACTTACATAGAGTGCAAAGAACAACTGCGCAGGGAGATACACATAGTCATACAGCTAAAACAAGGACTGCAAGTAGAAGGCTGAAGCACCCAGTACTGCCTCCCCTGAACTCGCACCACAGTAATAATGCATGCAGTGTTGTAATATCTTCCTATGTAACAGACACAAGCCCGCCGCCTCCATAGCATAACCCCAAAAGCATAAAAGGTTATTGTTTCTGTGGCTCTTTCCCCTTTGCTTGTCTTTGTGTGCACCTCCTGTTATAGTCTGAATCTTTTCTCTCCATCCCACTCCCTCCTCCTCCGATCTATGTCATTTACATGCTCATAACATAGCACATAATTTTTTTCTGTATCATTCTTGAGAACATCTGCGCTTTTCACTCGACTGTATTCTGCCTTTGCATGCACACCGACAAACCTCTAAGTCCTTTTTGGCATAAAATGGTGTCATTCTTATGGAGGTCATTCTCAAGGACACTGTGACACATTTCTCCATCACTCCATCTTCTAATAAGAGCACGATAATTATCCACCTTTTAGCCGCTGATGGGTTATTATTCATAGAGTTACTCTCCATCCAGCCTACTCTCTCTCTGGCTCTCCCTCTCTCTCTTTTCTCACTCTCTTGTGCTCTCTGAGTCACACTTCAGCCCTCTCTGTCTTCCCTCTTCATTCTCTCTCCCTTTAAAATGGTGAAAGCTGAGAATGCACGTTGAACCTATTGATTTGCTGCAGAAAAAAAAGCATCAGTATTTTTGCGTCGTTATGATGATTATCATTGTAATCGTAGAACACTGTTGCCATGGTGACTTGTTATGGACAGCGTGGCACATGGGATTGTGAGGGAGGGAGGGGGAGGAAAGTTCAGACAAACAAAAGCCAAAGGGGGGGCAGGGAGGCAGACGCTACTTGGATCGAGTCAGGCACGTTAAAATGTGACGAATTTATATAAAATGTATGAATGTGATTTGTTTGCCGCTCCGCTCTGACGTGTCTGTTTCACAAGGTCATTTAGAGGTCATTGCATCATGTCGTCCATTACTGTCTTTTCTTCTTCTTTCTTGAAACACACATACCTGTGCACACACACACATGCATGCATGCATTCTCTTGGACACAAAACACACACACACACACACTTACTTACATATTCACACATTCTTCAAGATTCGGCGTCGTGGGTATTTCCACTCAACGAGTGGGATGCATAGTGTTTCCATGGAGATCTATTTTTAGCCATGGACAAAAAAGGGCCAACTGTTAAAATATGCCATCATGTTCCCTCTGACTGAAAAAAAAATCCCATTTCCTCTCATGCAGAAAGGGTGCTGTAAAGTTTTTTTTTTCTTCTTCTTTTTTTCTCGTCCCTATCTATTTGGAAACAGGATGTTAGGTGTGATCCATCCGTCAAAGCCGATTTGAATCACAGATCCTGCTGTGTTTGACAGATCAGCGCATTACTCGCCATAAATTGTAGAGTGAAGAAGAGGAGGAGAGGAATTCAAAGTTTGACAAAAACGTCTTTGGTCATGCATAATAATACTAATTCTGTAATCTAGTCAAGCAATTTGATAGTTGACAGGAAATTAATTGAGTCAGTTAAGTCATGTTTGCAACGTTTGCCTTTGCTGCTTTTCTCTGTTTCGCATCAGCATATTTTACCTAAATAACTTAGATTACTGGTCCCACAAAACAAACATATCAAACATACCACTGCTTCCTCACTTTTTTTGTTGCTTTTCTACATTTTATAGACTTAATTATATATGATAAATCAGAAACATAATGAACAGATTAATCAATAGAGAGCAGTCCTTTGCTGCAGCCCAAGTCTAATCATTGCAAGTTTATGTGGTATAGTATCTTTTTATCATTACATTAGTATTGTCACTATGCCAAACTTGATGGTCAGGTAGAGAGAGTAGAGTTTGTCTGCTAAATTACAGAAGCAGCAATGGCTTTTTCTTGGCCCTGAACCCAGACAGTCAACCTGATCATTTGGTTGCAGTCCTTTTCATGATTAATGCCATAATAATAAGTTTAAACTAAAATTTAATGGGCATTGAAAATTCTAACTCTTCCTAATGCTCACAATCAGCTATGACCACATGTGGTTTATTATTAAGCATGTCTGCTTAATTAGCTTGACTTCAGTGGAAAGTGACGGAAAATCCAGAAGAGTGATTTGATGGCATGCAACCAAATTCATAAGATAGATTAAAACACAGGATGCATTGCTGCTACAGTAAATGGCTTTTACTTAATCTGCTGAGTCACCAGGATGCCCACTGTTTGTTTTGAGTCCATCAGCCGAAGATCTAAAACGGAACTGCAATCTAACGCTAATGTCGGTGCATTATCCCTCAGTTAATTTCTCATTTTTCATAGGTGGAATCAAATTACCTCTCCAAAAGGCTTTTACCGTTTGAACCTTCACTTGAACAATTACAATGAGCTTTGATAAAATTAATTACCCATTATACAGTACCAGGACTTTCTTATCTATTCCCATCTATTGCTCATGTACATATGTATTTTGCTTGTTTGTTGCTTCGTTCGAGCTTCACTACTTGGTTATGAACTCCAGCACAAAGACTTCCTTGCAATCACCCTTAATCCTCTGTGAGATTGTTGTGACTCATCTGTGCATCGCCACAGTTTTTCTGCCCTCTCGCTGCCTCCTCAAAATCCTCTGCCAGAGCAGTTAGGTGGGCTGACAGTATTTAGCCTACAATATTTCATAATCTGGCAAATGAATCTTAAGCAGCATTGCAATCAGCGATCCAGGAAGGAATGATAATGTAGCAAAGGATTTTCCAGGAAGCAATGAGTGTGAAATGATTCGCGAGATTGATTACAGCACGGCTCACATCTCAAGGGCATTTAAGAACAACACAGTTCAAACATTTCACAAGGTTAAATGTCAAGCTGAACTGATGCACAATCCCAAACACAGAGGTGCTTATGTGAAATGATTGCTGCCCTTATGCAGTATGGTGAATCTGCATACTTTGAGTACAAGCCCGCCTCTGGACAGGAGCAAGAAATGTGGAGTTGGAGGATTAGCATATGTATTTGTTGTGTTTAAAAATTCAGAGGAGCCAGTGTTTACTATAAATATGAGTGGTTTGTCGTATTTGACCTGCACCTGACATAGCTAAAAAGATAGAGGAGGTTCTACATTTGGATATGTATAAATATGTGCATTTGTGCCTGTGTGTGTGTATATGTGTGTACCTTTATGTGTGTGTGTGCGTCTGTGTGTGTGTGTGTAGCTGGAACTGGCTGAAGCCTGATTATATGAGCTCTAGTTTTACTGTGTGATAGTGCAAGCAACTGGCATTCTTGGCCAGCCTTGTTACACACACACAAAGCACGTGCAGGCGGTCATGAGTCACAGACCCATGCACACACACACATGAACACACATGCACATGCACACACATACACACATGCACACGCACGCAGACATGTTTGTGTGTAATGTGATGTAGGGTGCTGTGGAGATCAATGGGAGAGCACGATAGGTTCTCTCACAGAGACAATTAAAAGAGAATGGATAATGAGGCTATTTATAGACTGATCTATTTGTAACCAGGGCATTCTCCTACGTAGGAGCTGGGAATTGTTCTCTTTTCAGCCTGCCCTCCTTATGTCCTCTCCTTTTCCTTTTTCTATCTCTCTTTTACAAGCAAGTGAAACTGATCTTTTTTCTGTTATTTTCTCTTATTTTTCTCCTTCATTTTTCACCCAACTCTGTCATTCCCTTTCTGCCATATTGGTTGCGGCGGCTCATCAGTTATTCACCACAGATGTTAATAAGTCATCGCGCAGTCATAGGCATGTGAAACAGTGTCATGTAGCAGTGATGTTATCAGGTGCAATCCAGGGCCACTCCTGGGAGACCCAGTGACGCAGTATGCATGACATAATGCTGTGGTAATGTCTGTGGTTGTGAGGGAGAGAGACACAGAGACAGACAGAGACGGTGAATACACACTGCGTTGTGTGTGTGTGTGTGTGTGTGTGTGTGTGTGCGCGCTCAGCAGCCAGATAATGGTGCCACACTGAAAAGCAGTCAGATAGAAACCAATAATGTGGCTTGATAGAAATCTTTCATGAATCATTTTTACTGGCAATACAGAGCACACATCTTCATTGCGTTTTTTACTCTTAATGCTACCTCCACAGCTGAATATGAAGGTTTAATGTAGACACAGTACATGCACTGATGCCAATTTTTATTGTCACTGTAATAAATGTGATTCATGTAAGAACATTTATTAATATAAAGAACAGTAGTTTCAGGTTTTTTTTTAAGTTTAAGGCCGATTAGGTAAGACTGGAATACAGATAAAATATATAAAATCAGCCAGAGTACAATTATACCAAATGATACATCAAAAATTATAGACTCAGTGTAATAATAATAATTTGATATGGTAATTACAAAGCAAGAATTTCAGACATTTGCTAGTTACAGTTTCTCGCATGTGACAAATTGCTGCTTTTTTTCATGTAATGTCATTATGAATTATCTTGTAGCTATCCAAAGTAGGTTTTAGACTGCCGATCAAATAAAAGAAACAATTTAAAGATGAAGTAAATTTTTCACTGTTTTCTGATGTTTTATGCGCTAAATGTTTAATTAGTTAATCAGAAACAGCAGCTGTAATAAATTAGATTTAATATATGAACGTTTCTTAAAGAACAACAGTTAAGGCAAAGAAGATAAAAGATACAGGATCAGCCACAGATTCAACCTTAAATTACATCGATATTCAACATAATGTTGAATTTAATGTACTGCTTACACAATGCATCTTTAAAAGAAAAGAATGAAAAAGGACACTTGCTCAAAAAAGCTTCTCATTTGTGGAAATGCTATTTGGATTACGACATTCAACCTCTTGCGCAAGCTCTACATCTGATGTAATTGGCCCTTTTTCCACAATATATGAGCTACTGTTTGAGAATAATTTTCTGGACAGTATTCTAAAAGTAAATTGTGCCTCGAGCCAGTATTCAGATAAAAGAGCCAAAGATATTTGTGTACATGGTGTATGAGGAGGTGGATGAGGTCAAAGCACAAGGCCCTCATCTCTTGAACAGAATTATATAAGAAACGCAGAGCTGTGGCCCACCATGACTCAAACTGGTAATTAGAGATGGTTTGTGTGTGGTGTGAGAGTGAGGAGAAGAAGAGAGAAATAAAAGATTGATTACAAAGCCGGCTGCAGATCTCTTTTAACACTAAAAAAATGTCTTAAAAACTGTAAACATGTGACCTAACCCTTTGCTCCTCTCTCCTCCTCTTTCTGTCTGTTCGTCTCTCAGGACTCGCAGGTGCCCAGCCTGACCTGGACAAGAGAAAAGAACTTTATGGTAAAAACCTGATACCTCCAAAGAAGCCAAAAACCTTCCTGCAGCTGGTATGGGAGGCCCTGCAGGATGTCACCCTCATCATCCTGGAGATCGCTGCCCTGATCTCCCTGGGTCTCTCCTTCTACCACCCTCCCGGAGAGAGCGGCGGAGAGAGTGAGTGAAGTGGCCCTTGTGACATCACTTCCTTTAAAATGGTCTCTTGCCATTCATTTCACGGTCTTGAGACAGACACACACACTCCCACAGTTATATCTGGTATCTCCACTAGTGCTGAGGACGGCAAAGGGCTATAATTGCACTGGCCCACTGACATCACTTCCTCTGACATTACTGGCACTTGCTGACACACTTACTGTACATGTCCTGTGTGCACACACACTTTTTAATTGGTGAGGCAGGTCGCATTTGGTTTGTGACCTGCCGCGAGAGATCAAGTGACTCATGGAGCATAGGGGTCATTTTTGTGTGTGTGCGTGCACATTATGAACGTGTTAAATGTGCATATAAAAGGTACCGGGAAGGTTAATGAAGTGTTGAGTAGAGAAATAACCTTGAGCTCCCAGTGCCCATACATCAGCCCCGTGAGCCGTGAAACAGGAAATGAAGACAGAGACCATAACGAGGTGCTGAGTCAGCAACATCAGTCATTGCTCCCAGCATTATCACAGTAATGGAATTCAGTTACCCTGCCAAAGGGACCAGTCACCATCTCAAAGGGAATGAAAAGGCAGAAATACCAGAGAAAGAAGGAATAGTTGCCATTGTCTTTTGGATATGCATGGATAGCTCATCAAATAATGTCTGAGTTCATACATTTGTAGTTGGTTGGTTAAGATTAAGAGAGGATTAATTAGTGAGTGAATAAATGTTGCACCTAAGCTGTGAAGAAAGCTGTAAATGTTGCTCTCTGCATCATCAAGTCCAAATAAAGCAATGAAAATGCAAACGAAACATTAAAACTGGGTCCATCTGCAGATACATGATCAAGCTTCCCTTTAACTTGAGGCAGACAAGACGCCAATCTGCAAGTCTCATCTCATATTTGATTGATATGAGTGCCATACCTGTCAACATTGGGATTTGAAAATAAGGGAAACTTTCCGGCTCCCTTCCCTGGGCTGTCCCACCACCCTCACCACTGTCCACATACCCCTGACATTTAGACGAGGGTACACACTGTGAATCCTGAAATCACAATCTCAAGGGCTTTTTGGTATAACACAATTCACTAAATAACAGTAAATCTGGAAAAACTGGATGACTATGAATATGATACAACAACAATGCAGCTAAAACATTTAAATTTCATGTTGAAGAAGAACCCATTAAATTGCAGCTTATCAAACATTTATGCTTTGAGAAGTCTGCATAGCTAATATCACAGTATCTACACATGCATGCAGACACAAGCGCACATCTCCCACTGCTGATTTACTCTTTTATTTATTAATAGGTCACAAAAAGCTCAACAGTCCAGAAATAGAAAGTGGTGGGATGACTTAATTCTCATTTACATATGAAACAGCCTGGCTGCAGTTGAATGAGGAGACTCTTAATTGTGTCTGTATCAAACACATAGCATGCATAGAAACAAAACCCTGAAAAACACAAAGGAAATACTATAAGTAGCCACAGAAACCACCATTGTTTGGCAAAGTGTCCAAACCTATTTGTTGAACCGCTTTGAAGCCTGTGGACATTTATTTATTCATATACATGCCACCCAGTTGTAGAAGTTTCTGAGACAGCTGCATTACTTAAAATATTTTGTGCTTTGTCTGGCTTTGGTGTCCGGCTGCGCAACCTTAGCACTTCAGCACCATGGACAGCTACACAATGTCTGCATGATTCTGTGTGTTCTGCTTTCTGTGAGAGAGACAAGAGCACAGTTTGTGCACACATTTGCATTTACATGTCTGAATACTGAGAGCTGTATAATGAGAACTCTTACCAGCGTCTTCACTCACTGACTCAACGCCTTTTGAATTATTTACCACCCAGTTTACTAGTATTTGGTTCTTCCAGTTAAAGAAATGAATGGTAATGATTTGTTTCACATGAAATCTCTTTTTTTATTGACACTTGCTTCTCTTCACACACCCGCCAGTCTGAATATACTGACGCATAATCTTTGAGGAAGTAGATTAGTTCTGAATCTCTGTATTGTGAGCTGCTGCTGGTCAAAGTCAGGAACTCATTTTCCCTGGCAGAACATGATTAACTGAGGAAAATGTCCAATGAAATGAAATTACTTTTCTTCATGGGACAATGTAAAAAAATTAAATAGCACAACATATGAATTCATACGAAGAGATAATATTTATAATAATGTCTGTGTCTTTATTTGTACTAAAACCAATATGAATGCATGAATACATATGTGTGCACTGGTACTGACAGTACAAGGAGGGTTTGTTCTGGTACTGTGTGCAAGCTTATCCACTAAATGAAAATCATATTGATTGGAACCCCTCTGTAGTGCACCAGTAAGTCCAAATTGCTTCTTGGACTCTAGTTCTTGATTTTACCAGACCCTGCATATGTAATGTCTATAGTATGAGCTCTGCACTGGTTCCCTTGTGAGCTGCAAGTGTTTTATAGTCCAAAGCAAATCACCCCGCCGGGGGCTTTTGAAGTTGGCTAGCCAGCAGTGTGGTGCACAATGGCTCCAAGAGAATGATATGAAGGAGCATGAGGAGGACAGGGAATAGGCCTTGTTTCATTCCAAAATATATCCCAGCCTGTGAGTGAACAGCCAGTACACTGCTGGGCATTCATCTGAGGCTGAGCAAATGAATGAGGAGGCGAGGAGAAGTGAATTCTCTGAAGGTCATTTCAGCCAGAGTTCATTTTATTTCAGTTGTCTGTCATATTGCACACATTGTACATGTATTTACACACACACACACACACACACACACACGCTTATTGCATGCACAGTCACAGCTGTCTCTGTCCACAGCTTTCCGCCCCCAGTGTGAATGTGAGCTTTGATTACATCCCTTTTGTGCCTCTTTTATTATGAAGCACTCACACTCTACCTAAGTAATAAGCATATACACCTGTCTATGAAATGTGTGAGATGATATTCAGTCTGTACTTCAAGTGTGTGTCAACAGAATACTTGCATGTATGAAAACACGCTGCTCTTGCAAATTTGTGACTTCTGCATCATTTTCCTCTTCTCCTTCCTGTCACCGTTACCGAACTGTAGTGTGTGGCATGGCAGCAGGTGGGGTAGAGGATGAGGGCGAGGCGGACGCCGGCTGGATCGAGGGCGCAGCTATACTCTTATCTGTGGTGTGCGTGGTGCTCGTGACGGCCTTCAACGACTGGTCGAAGGAGAAGCAGTTCCGTGGGCTGCAGAGCCGCATCGAGCAGGAGCAGAAATTCCAGGTTGTTCGTGGTAGCCAGGTCATACAGCTGCCCGTGGCTGACATAGTGGTGGGGGATATCGCACAGGTCAAATACGGTAGGTGGTAGGAGATTGTCAAACTGTGTATGTCTGTTGGAATTTACCAGTGATATTTCCTGCATTTCACTTACATCTATCCAGTTTGCCTTTTCTTACTTTTATAAGTAAATAAATATTGTACCAACTCATTTTTGATTTCAACCAAGGCCTTGATTGAAACATCGGAGAGTTCCTTCGTCTGAGACATGATCACAGACCAAAATTGAGCGGTGCATTTTGCTAAGTTTGATGTGGTTGGATGTGCACACTGGCCGCCTTGATTGGCTTTTCCATTGTTCTGTATAAAATAATTTCCATGGTTAGGTAGCTGAAAATAGACTACCACCTCATTTCCAGAGGGGGATTACAGTCATGACGTCCACCTAAAGCAATTAAAGATATTCAAGCTACAGTGTGTTAATGTTGAGAAATGAATTAGCTGCGGACAGATGCATGCACGCAGACACACGCACACATCCTGTCCCAATGCTGTCTCGTACCAAGAATGTGTTACAGTGGTCATTAGTTCAAATCCATGTTCAACCTGAATGAAACTTTGAAGTTAACTGCACTGTTTTGTTGTGCAATTCCACAAATGTAGGTAACACTGCAGATAGCAACTCTGCCATTTCTATCGTTGCAGGTGATCTTCTTCCTGCTGATGGAGTGTTGATCCAGGGCAACGACATGAAGATTGATGAGTCATCACTGACCGGAGAGTCCGACCACGTCAGGAAGTCTGCAGACAAGGACCCCATGCTGTTATCTGGTATGTTGCCAGTTGATGGATGTGTTTATACTCCATGTCACAGTCATGATTACACCTACTAACCTAATGTCACAACCTTTATTTCCATCCACTGCCGGCAAATACATAGAAATACTAAATGTTTATGTAAAAATCGCAACTTTCTATCAGTATGAAAAGTCTCAGAGAAACAGGCTGAGGTTTGGTCTGCGTAGCTCCTCTCAGCCGCTGGTTTGTAAGCCACTGCCCCTCTTTAGTGAGACCAGAATTTGCTGCTGTAGGATTCTTAGAAATGAAAAATATCCAGTTAACAGAAACGTGGGTTAATCTGATCTCACATCTTAGTGTTTTTTTTCCAGTGGATAATTAGCTGTGTGCCTTTTTGCTGCCTTCTTTAATTAGCCTCATATTCACCCACATCGACTTACTCTCCCAAAGGTTAATAATGTTCTGTGTGTGTGTACTGTACATATACACAGGCAAAAGTGGAGTGCCGTCTGCACATATTTGTGTAGCACATTTTTACTGCCTTTGGCTCACTACTCCAGCGCATTGGATGTAAAATAAAACTGTCAATGAGAATGAAGTGCTGACTTTCAGCTTTAATGATGTTGGAGGTGGTCTCTCTATAAGGTGGAGTGTTGAAATCGCAACCCTTTTGACACATGCAGTAATCCCCCCGTTTTAGGTCAGTGCAGCAGGACAAGGAGCCTAAATATAGAACCAAAGCAACCAAAGTTTTCTGGAGAAAACTCAGAGGTGTTATTGGCATAGGAGTGAGCTGTTTCAGTGTATACTGTACTATGAAATTGGAACACAGTCTAAGCCAATGAATACTTTCACACTTTCACACTGTACAAAATGATTTGAGGCAAAATAGCACAAACAGGGCAACAATCACCATTTGGTGTAATTTCACCATTAGGCGTAGGGGTGATGAGTTTAGTTTGTTTTTAGGAATGGGCGCCACATAGATCAATTCATTAATCTATATTACATCAGCTCTGTGAGAGTATCTTGAGATGGAATATACTGTGCTGCTCTTTCTTCAGGCACCCATGTGATGGAGGGGTCAGGGCGCATGGTGGTTACTGCGGTCGGTGTCAACTCTCAGACTGGAATCATCTTCACCCTACTGGGGGCCGGCACAGAGGAAGAAGAGAAGAAAGAAAAGAAAGGTCAGACCATTATAACATTGAATCATCGTCTTTTATATACATGCTCCGTAACAGAGTTTTGCAGTTGCTTCAGCAGTACTGAGGTAATTTGGGTTTTGTTGTCAGTGTTGCTCAGCAACGTACCCTTGAAAAAGCTTTTGTTGTTTCATTATCTTATGTCCTGAAAGTGTAACTGTGTATGCTCATTGCATAATATCAGTGGTTTTAACTGTCCTTGTTATCAGGGTTGTAAGCAAAAAACTCACATGTCCACCTGTTTAACTCATGTCAACCATATTAACCTTTTGTAGGTATTTGTAGTACAGTGCACTCTGTGTGTAAATATTGTATGAAATGAGTATTGGTGGGAACACTTGTGAGCTGCAGTATCCAGGTTCTGTGGGTTCAGGTGCATTATTGTCCTTACTCTCTTATCCTTACAAATTCACCTCGAAGGAGAGGCAGTGGAAGACGGACACCAGAACACAGGTAGAGTATCACCTTTCTCTGACCCCTGGGAGTGGTGCTTGATCCTTTTGACCTTTAACCCTCACTGATCCCCAGTAAATCACTGTTACTCCTCAACCCCTTTCTGTAGCCCAGCACCCTTGCCCCAATTAAATCCCTCACTTAAAAAGAGAAGCCTCATCATCACAACACTGCATCTTTTTAAGTGCTGACAGATGACACATTTCACAATGCATAATCCTCTCCTCTTATAACAGGCACTGCACTCATCAAACTAACTAGCTAGCATTCAACATCGGTCCTCTTTCATAGACGTATTGAATGCCATGAATAAACAAAGCCTGTCAGACTCATCTCATTTCTGTGTTACAGAACAATGACATGAGAGCGACAGCCTTGCAGGTGTGCAGCACATGTACCAGCAGTAGAGAGTAAAGTAGACTATAAGCGTTTGTAAGACATAAGAACATCTCACACATGTACGCAAATGTATTTTAACATCAGTAGCAATTTGTTACTACTGTTACCAGTGTCTCTGACAGCTGTGTGGTTTCAATGAGCACACACCCCACTGATCTGCCCAGTTTACTTATCTGCATCGAAAGCAGACTCTGTATTTTGAGACATTTTGCTTCATTGCTGTCTCAGAATTGTCACGTTATTCAAGGTAACAGTGAAACATGTCATCCTCTGTGGACAGTACTTTCACGCGCCACACCACAGATACTCTGTGTGTTCTTGTTTTGACCAGTAAATGTAGGACTTCAACAGCATACTTTTGATCTGGCTGTAGCACTGTGACCACGTGTATTATTTTCGAGGTTTAACAAAACTGATCACATTGATCAAACCAAGAGCAATAATCTGAGGTGTCCAATCATCCAGCAACAAAATGTACAGTGTAACATATAATCTGGGCCCAGAGAAGCAGTCAGTGCACTATCCAAATTCATATTAATATATCCTTGATCATCATCTATTCTTCATTTAAAGTTGTATATTTAATCAAAATTGGTAGCTTCACTGGTAGAAATGGCCATACATCATGCATTCAATACTGGCCTAATTAGCACAGCTTCAACATCTTTATTTAAAGTTGTATTAAGACTACATAAATATAACTTGTTAAAGTTAGCATTGCCTTTAGGCAACAGAGACTTTTGTGAAGGGTCCCATCAGCCAAAAGTGCTTTTATTCAGATGGATTTGCTGTCAAAACACTGCTTGTGACTGCAGACTCATCCGTAGTTTGCACTAAAATCGCTGGGGTGCTGTGTCATTAAAGAAAGCAGCTTTTCATTGAGATAATAAATGAAGTATGCAACTGTGATAAAACCTTTAAACTACTATAAGTCATAGCTGCTTTGTCTCTACTTTGACACGGAACCCAGAAGGACACAGGATAACATTTCCTCCATTGAATTTCCTTTCTCCAGTAATCTCAGTGTACGTGAAAGCTGTCAAAAACATGAACATATTTGCACCGTTAAAGTTCACTATCCCCGTCACTTAACTGGTTAGCACATGTGCAACCCTTCCCCGGCTAATACCTTTTGGTTTTCTTGACAGAAAAGTTTCATTTCAGATTGGCTGTGCAACACCTTTTAGCGCATTTGTTTCAGATTTTCTGCTCAAATTATGATTTTGTGATGCCAAAAGATAGTACATGAATAACATGGTTTAAATGAACTTCACTTCACAACAAGACAAACAAAAATGACAGTAAATGCAGTATATGACACAGAAGCTTACATACAGTACGTTCAGTATGTTGTAACAATATGTGTAAAATCAACCAACAGTTGTCTAATTTGTAGCTCTGGTTTCACATTTTGTTATATTTCCATATATGTTATGTTCAGATTTTATGTTTCATGTCTGTCCAGTGTTACACTTTACTTTATTGACGTAACATTTAGTAAGTCACTTTAGTAACATACATACGTAGATTTTACAACCACCAGACTTCAGTATTCACATACAGTCTGCATATGCTGAATCTCTTAAATGTGCTATAACCATGTTATTTCTGTTCATTGTCTTGTTTGTGCACGTGCGTGTGATTGTTTGTGTGTGGGCGCGTGCGTGTGTGCGTGTGTGCTGTTTTTGTTCGTTCATGTTCGGCCTTCATTGTTACTGGCTAGACTGCTCCCATCCCCCTATCCACCCCATCGCAACTATAGCCACGGATGGGGCTGCAGGCATTAATGCCCCTGGCAGTGCCAGCCTAATTAATGGTAGGTTGATGAAACCTCTGATCTCTGACCTCTTTCTGTTGTGACTTTTGACTCCTCCTACCTTCTCCATCCTCCAGCTCCCTCCTATCATGGGTGCTCACCTTCTGCTCTGCTCTACATTTTCTTTCAGTTGTATCGGACCCTTTTGTATCCATGCTGTCAATGCATGTCCTCTGTAGTGGTAGAAACTAGTCTCGTGTTTCCTTCTCTTCTCTTTATGCTGTCATTTGTCTTGTAATGCTTTATGGCTCTCTTGGAAAGACTTGTAATGCCTTATGAGTTTTTGGTTCATCTTATTTGAAAACAAATACAACTCATTAGCTCTTTGTGATGGTAAAAAAAAACCTTTTGAGCCTTTTTATGTTCACTTTTTGTGAGGGATAGCAAGGTTAATGTTTGTGAAGTCTTGTATTATTTGAAGCATGGGATCTTTAAAGGAATAGTTCTGAGAGTTAGATGACAAAAGCCTGGTAGTCAGTAGCCAAAAAAAGTGTAATTTTTACGAAATAGGAGATACAATTTGTTAAGTAGTGAGCTTTTGTTACCGGTAGATTGAGCCAGACTAGCTGTTTCCCCTGTTTCCAGACTTTATACTAAGCTAAGATAACCGACTCCTGATGGAAGCTTGATATTTTTACTGTACCAACATTAGAGTGGCAACAATCTTCTAGGCAAGCAAGCAAATAAAGATATCTCAAAAAATGTAGGAGGACTCCCTAAAATGGTGCCTATTGTAGCTATTGTGTAGGAAAAGAATTGTTATATTAATTCATATTTCTGAGTGTAGATAAGACGCCGGCTGAACAATGGTGGCAAAATCATACTGTAAGGCCATCTCCTTTAGTCGGGTGTCCTCTGAGATCACTTAGTGCAAATCTTCCATTTTTGTGTTAGCTGGACAAGATGCAAAAGATTAACAGCGTTCATTGTAGCGCTGGCTTCTCTCTTATCTCTGCCTCCTTGGAGAGCAGCCACAAAATGTTTGTACTCAAGGCAGGATGGGGCGTGATTTGCACTGTAATGATGACCTTGTGCCGTCCTGGGCTGGAACAGAGCAATTTGTCATCTTCAGCTTTATTGTGACTCCGCAGGGAACTGGCTAATGTGGAAGTGGAGGTGAAACGAGCCATTTATTCTCCACATATATGCCGAGGATTCTGAGAGAATCCGGCCTTCCAGCTCCACCTGAGTCATTTTCTCGATGACATTTGAGCACAGAGCACTGAAAGACAGATTTTGTGCAATTTGTAGCCTGCCTGCCACTGAGACAAACAGAGCATATCTCTATAATTACAGCCCGGGTAGATAATGGGATCAGCACTGCAGTATATTATAAATGCCTTTTTAATTATAATGTTTTGTTTTGTAAACATTGTGTATACATTTGGTTTGAAAGCGCAAGACTCCCTTGAGTTTCATCAGCTTGCAGAGTGATATATACTGTACGAATCAGCAAGTTGATCCTTTAAATCCAAACAGTGTCGTTTGATTGAAACACACATCTGAACTAAGTTCACTCCTTGTGTAAGCAAAATCCAACAGCATAAAAAATTCACTGTCCCCGAACTTAGATTTCGATTTTCCTCCAGTTGTTCTTATGTAACTGCGCCATGTGGGAGGCTTTTCCTCCAGGCTCTCTCTCTCTCTCTCTCTCTCTCTCTCTCTCTCTCTCTCTCTCTCCCTCTCTCTGTATTGTTCACTGCTTCCCTCTAAGTGTGTGATCTTGCATGTGCTTTCTGAATTTTCCTCTTATGCATGCTGTCTCTGGTTTGTGTGTACTGTGCGTGCGTGTGCGTGCGTGTGTGTGTGGTGTATGCTCCCTCACTGTCAGTGTTCAGTGTAATGCTCTATCTACTGTATGTCCTGATATCTCATTTTATACCCTGATGATTTGACGCACTGATGATAATGTGTGTGGAATTACCTGTGCTCATATTGTGAGTATTTGATTCAGAATACTACTTAAATACAGAAAACTCAGCACAGCGTGTGCACTTTTTTAAATGTACAGCATAATGTTGTGTTACACGCAATATATTTAGATATCAAAGTATATTTATGTCCAAAAGGGCCCATTAAGCTTTTCTAATTACCTGATTAGTTGCTTATGCAATAAAAGAACATCTTATTTCCTCCCACTTAATACAAGAACATCTGCACACTGCAGTATTAGTGTGTGGCTCTCAGTTGTTTTATTAACCCCTGTCACTAGCTGGAGCTTCTAGTTGCATCACATCACTTACACATCACTTTCTATGTGACAGAGACGTTGTATTAAAAGTCATTTTCCTGTCTCCCTGTTTGTGACTTTTGGTTCTCACTGTGTGTGTCGTCTCTGTGGTGATAATTTGTTGACTTGTCTGCCTTGGTTATTTTTGTTGTTATTGTCTTGTATGTCTCCATCATAGGTAAAATGCAAGATGGCAATATGGAGAGCAACCAGATTAAAGGTAACCAAACCATGTCTTTCACTCTCTCCTCCCTTGCCTTCTCCTTGCCCTCTTCCTCCCCCTCCTTCCCCCCTCTCTTCATCTTTTCCCTACTATGGTGTGTGTTGTAAACTCTGGGTCAAATTCAGGTGGAAAATCCTCCACTGCTTTTATTATCTTAGCCCAGATTATATTCTACACTCTTAATGCATCACTGTCTCTCAAGTACTTGTGCAGTGCAAATTCACTGTAGGCGCTGTAACAAAGTCTGGCACTGACAAAGTAAATCCCAGAGAACACAAGTGTGTGTGACCCAGGTTTTACCTGCAGTCATATTAGGGTATAAACCCCCTCCTCTTCACTCTGTCTGTCACTGATGTGTTGTCCCTGGTCTGTTGTTCTGTTGTTCTTGTGTTGTTGGCTTGTCGTGTTCTCTGTGAGAGAACAGAAACATGTCCCTTAACTACTGTGTCTGCCTCACTCAGACTGTGCTTTTCCACCAGAAACACTCAAAACTGTCCACTCGGTTCTCTCCTTAAGTTATATACCACACCCTGCTCCCCCCCCTCCACTGTTCATGAAATGTGCCCCAGACAATATGCCATAAATTGTCTGGCTTTAAAGATACTGTGACATTTTTGATGGTGTACAGTCAAGCTTATTGTTGTTGATCTACCAGTTTAGTTTGTGAAATGTTAAAAATCATGAAAAATGCTCATCCCAGGTTTCCAGAGATGCCCTCAAATCGCTCATTGTGTCTGGCAAACAACCAAAAACCCACAAGTGATTAAGTGCATTTCAGAAGCTGTTTTCAGCAAATCTTTGATATTTTTTTCTCCTCATAAATAAATCTTTCATTGAAGGTACGTTTTCTTTTTATTCGCTGATTGAGTAGTTGACTGATGCTTATACCACCACGTACTTGACACGTGAACAGACCAGTATTTTGTCAGCCATTTAATTAGTCATACTTATAAATTGATGACATTCTCAACACTCCTTACTTCCACAAGTCTTTGTAGCAAGAATGTCATATGAAAATGTTTCCTTTCTTAAAATAAAAGCATGGTGAGATGGAAATACAGATAAAGCTGAAAAAGTAAAGAAAACTCCCCAAAACAAAGGGGCAAAAGGGTCAGTGAAGACTTTGTACACAATGATATGATGATCACAGTTTACATCAGCACTGCTCGCTAGAAAACAGAACAATACACACCTTCCTGTAGAAGAGCCTTTGTCCTGAGTGTGTCTTAGCATCAAGTGTTTGATCTTGTTTTGCTGCGTACAGTTGGACACGAACACTTTCTGTCTTGAGTTGCGGAAGTGGAGAAACAGAATACACAAGCAGACAAAGGTTAACCATCGAAAGCGTTTTTCATGAGCATCAAACTCATGCGTCATGGTTATTGGGAAACTGGGCTGAAATGATTCTTGGCAGTGGGTTACATTAAGAGGAGCACTGTACGGTGTGTGTGCGTGTGTGTGTGTGTGTGTGTGTGTGTGTGTGTGTGTGTGAGGGGGAGAGAGATGGAGGCAGTGAGGTAATTTAGGATTGGTTTTACAGCCTGAACATTATTTTTATTACAGAGAATATGAAGTCTTGTTTTTGCCACATCATGAAACACTTCCCACAGTACAAAGCCGATAAAATATCAATTAATCTCACAGTGTGAAGAAACATAACATATATGTATCGTACAGAGATCATGAGGTATTTTAACACATGATCATTAACAACCATTTGGATTTGGACTTCCTGACTGGTGGAGCAGTTTTATTTAATTTTATTTTATGTGCAGTACAAAGACGATCATTTCAAATGCATGTAACAGTGTTTTGTGTGATTCAGCCTCCCTGAGATGTTTTTTTTTTTTCTTCAGTAAAATGTATGATCACATTCATATCCAAGGTTCAGTACAGTATCTGGGGATTTCCAATAATTATTTTCCTGTCATTGTAATTATGAAAGATGAGCTTTCAACAATGTGGATTACATTTTTTATTCTTTTGACAATTTCTCCTGCAGTTCTGTGGTCATGTTAGTGCCACAAGTCTTCACCTTAGATCTCTGCGCACTGTGTTCCAGTATTGGTATAAAATTGATTTTAAAGCACTGCTGCCATCGGTACATCTACACATCAAGGTCTATACTGTACATCACTCAGCGGATTAAGGCTAAAATATATGTCCAGCTTGCTTTTAGAATGTGAATCCTCTACACATTCAAGGTCTTTTGAGACTGCAAAGTGTTCTCAGAGTTAAAGGGAGGAAAAGAAAAACAACAACTGAAAACTGATATTTAGTTCTTATGGTGCACAAACCTCTAGAAGACTTGAGACTCTGTTTTGAATCAAAAAAAAAATTCTCCACTTCAGTTTCTTTAGTGTTTTATCTTTGTTTTGAATTCTGCTTTTTCCACTTCATTTTCACTTCACCTCTTTTCTGGGTCTTTGTATTTTCTTTATTCTTTATATGAAGCGTAGTGATTTGTGTGTGCCATGTGCTGCACTGTATGTAGAGTCTCTTGGTCACTTTGTGCAAACACCCGTACCTTGGATGTAGGACCACTGAATTATTCATGACTTACTGTAAATATGGTTTTATGATGAAAGGATAGCGTGAATGATAAGAAACACAGTGTTTCCCTTACCACAGCAAAAGAAGACCTACAGTCTCATGAATTGCTAGCTTTCATGTTCTATACAGAAGGTTGGTTTGACAATGCAGGGACAAACATAAACAACCCTAGTTATGGTATGTGAAAGCTTTATACATACCAATTAGTTCCCTTCTTGTCATGGGATGTCATATTGTCTCCTCTTGGTTTTAAATCCAAACTGTATGTCTGCACTGAATGTGCTGGAGCTCGTGTAACACCTGGGAGTTGAAGCCTGTCTCCTTGCTCCTCTTCTCTCCCTCAGTCTAATCCATATTACTCACGCTGCTGCTGTCTGTTTTTTGTGGTGTTTACAGTAAAGAAGCAGGATGGAGCAGCTGCCATGGAGATGCAGCCTCTAAAGAGTGCTGAGGGTGGAGAGGCTGATGAGAAAGAGAGGAAGAGGGTGTCCGTTCCGAAGAAAGAGAAGTCTGTGCTGCAAGGGAAGCTGACCAAACTGGCTGTCCAGATTGGCAAAGCAGGTACAGTAAATTGCACACTGACAAGTCCATCACTCAGTCAGGCAGTTAAATTAGGGGCAACAAGGTACTGAACCAATCATCCTGTCCATCAAAGCAAGATGTAGCACTGATAAGACTCACTTCTTGGTTGCTTTAAACAATCAGAGCAGTGTAGAAGAATATTTAAGTGTCTGAATTATGAAGAGGAGCCTGTTTGTTTTCTGTTTCTAAATGAGCCGTCCTCTAGGGATTGCTGAGTCATTGTACCGAGAACTGAGGCTGCATTATGCAGCTTGTTCACTTTTGCAATTTTACAATCATTGCATTAATTACATGTATTAAACTTAATAAGGGCGCACTATCCATACCATATTCAATTGTTTGTAATGTAATTTAAAGCAGTTCATGGCACCAGGGAGTTAATGTCTAAAATACTGGCAGTGGGTCTGCACCAGCCACCATTTTTAGTAGCAGATGCCCACATGCCAGTATGCCCACACTGTGGGTGTCTTCCCAGCAGCAACGTAGTAGGATTACTGTTGAACAAATGACAGCCATGAACATTACATACCTAAAATACTTCATGCAAAAATGCAAGGGTTTCTGGTCCAGTCTGGGGATTCGGTCAACCAGAATCACAAAAATCCTGCTGAGGCTTTCTTTGAGGGGCTATCTCTTTGTGTGTGTGTGTGTGAGTAAAAGGTTAAGGGCTTCTCATTTTCTGTGAACCCCTTAAAGAAGTCCTCGTTTTTGCAGTGTGCTGTTACATCAGACTGTTGGTCTGAGTGATGGAATGAGGACGTGGTGTCAGAACAATGAAATACCGTGGATGGATTAGCATACAAGCAGCACTTTAACATCATATGGCCTTCCTGCGGGTCTGGCAGAAAATGTTTGGACTTAATTCACACCGGGGCCTGTGACCCTCCAGCATGTGTGCCTGTTTTTATATTACTGTGGCTTATCTGCTGTCTGTACACTCTTAATAAGCCATTAGCTTTCAGAACAGGAATAAAAACCTTCCGATATACACGAAACGCTTGCATGGTTTATTTGACAGCATTGCATTGACACTATGCATCTTAATGATGAAGCCAAGTCCTTATATTGAGCTGAAGGGTATACGGATCCAGTCCTTGGTGAGAGTAGGCAGACAAGTCCAAGTCCTCGGTGAGAGCAAACTGACTGATCCAAGTTCTTCTGTGAGAGCAGACCGGCAGGACACAGACAAAGCAGGTGTGGGCTAGGCACCTGAGCACAACAGGGAAAAGGCAACCGATTAGGTTTACTGCAGGTAGACAAGACAAAAACTGACAGGGTACTTAGTGTGAGCTTCAGGTCTGGTTGTTACTAATGTTTTGTCAATTCCTAAGCACAAACAGATATTTCCTCCAAAAATACATAACTTAGAAATGCTACATTACAGTCTTCTTATGGATTGATGTTGGTTTAAGTAACTTGTTGCATCCTTTTGAGATGAAGTCTGACTTCAAACTTCTGGACACAAGGCAGAGTAATCAGATTACAGTTGTTCTTTAATCAGACTTTGGTTTGTTTGCCCCCTAAATTAATGTAATGTTGACTTTCTTCATAGAAAAATGTTGTCTATGTTCAGCTTAGGTATGTCAGTATGCTATCCAAGTGAGCCAGCATGCACAAAATCCTGATACTGGCACACACACGTAAAGCAGACATAATGAATTGTATTAATTACAGGCATGCTTGACACACATATAGTGACAGTCCACTCACACTCACCTTCTGCAGTGTCCAGTGACAACATTTCTTTTTTTTTTAATTCTACTTTCATTATATATCATTCTGTTGCTCAGATACCTTTCGTATCTTTCTTTCAGGTTTGCTCATGTCGGCCATCACAGTCATCATCCTGGTCCTGTACTTCGCCATTGACAACTTTGTGATGGAGAAGCGCCCTTGGTTGCCGGAGTGCACTCCCATCTACATCCAGTACTTTGTCAAGTTCTTCATCATCGGTGTGACCGTGCTGGTCGTGGCTGTGCCAGAGGGGCTGCCGCTTGCTGTCACTATCTCCCTAGCCTACTCTGTGAAGGTGAGGACGAACAGACACATACAGTCCAGGCATGCCTGTTTAGCTAATAAGCTAATAAGGTGTCCATTTAAGTGTTTTCAAGCCTTTTCACCCATGCCTTGAAACTCATCCTGATCTTCACGTTTTCCTACCGACAGAAAATGATGAAAGACAACAACTTGGTGCGTCACCTGGATGCATGTGAAACAATGGGCAATGCTACAGCAATCTGCTCTGACAAGACAGGCACGCTGACCACCAACCGCATGACAGCGGTGCAGTGTTACGTTGGAGATGTGCACTACAAAGAAATCCCAGATCCTGGAGCTCTGCCGCCCAAATCGCTGGAGTTACTGGTCAATGCCATCTCCATCAACAGCGCCTATACCACCAAGATTCTGGTAAGCCACCTGCAATGTAGAAGTTAACTTTAGAGGCCTTTCCTCTCGGGGTTGAACATGAACGTAAAGACATAATGTCACTGTATCCGATTAATTTATTTATCTCTTACATTTTGTAAACAAGTCTCTCTCAAGGAATTTGAAACATCATACTTTATACCCTTCCCATTTTTATAGTTTACATCATATGTGGCTCTCTCTATGAACCCTTTATCAGATTAGTTAAGATTTTCTACTATACCAAAGCCCATTTAATTAAAGAGGCTTAAACATCTTGGGTTAGCTGCATAGGTTTTGGCTCCCTCTGCGTGACAATGAAACCATATGACGAGAACAGCCCTGAAACAGTGAGACAGTTCTGCAGTGCTTTCTTTTTGGCAAAGCAGGCAGTCTGTGTCCTTGGCTGCGGCTTTAGATTCATCAGGCATTCACTCAACTTATCACCTTTAGAACGGTTGTGTAATTTTGTCTTATCTGATAGTCAGAGCATAGCAGACTGTAATTGAATTTAGTCTGTCTAAATGGTTGAGATGATCTCTTGTTTACGGTGAGTGCAGCGAAGAGAGATTTTCTCTAAGCCAATTAGACCTGTACGCAATAAGAAACTGATATATAGATAGATAGGTTTATACATATGTAGACAGATGGACTGTTGTATGTTCTTATCTCAGAATCTGAAACCTGTTTGCAGTGGTAGTCCTTCAGGCCACAGGTCTGATACATAATAAAGCTAAAGATTGCCAAGATCAGGATGTCTTCAGACTGTTAGAGCAACACGCCTGAGTAATAATTTTCCTGGCATGACCACGCGTACTCACCTGCACACACTGTACCGTTTGTGCCCGTCTGTGTATCACTATCCTTGTGAACCCCTGTAGAGTCTGTTCATTGATGGCTGACGAACTGACAATTGCCCTGATGGAAGTTGCATGGGGAATGAGCTGAGCAGGCGGGACATCTGCGATAGAAGGATCCCACAGATTTCACTTCCTGCCCCTCAGGGCACGATTGCAGCCCTGGTGAAAGCAGAGTGATGGTCACTGGGTTTCTAAGATGCAGAGTTACATATTTATGTCTCCTCGGGTTTTAACTCGTCTTTGAAACACAGTAGATACGCTTTGGCAATGCAGTTATTTCTGGCATACAAGTGGCATAATTGTGTCTTCCAGGCTTTATGCCAGTGAGTACAATGATTTTTTAAAAATCTTTTTAACAGAGTTCACAGAGCACCTATCTAAATACATAGAATAGCAACAACAATGTGCATGGTGTATTTATTCCCTTTCAGCCCTACTTTTCCCTGTGTTTCTAAAGCAGGCCCTTTAGCACAGACATGTCCACAGAGCACGTCCCTTTTTAAGTAAAGGTCAACCTCACGTTCTGCTGTTTCTATCACCACTCATACAAATGGAGCCCTTTGACTTACAGTGTATCTTACAGTTGCAACTTTCCTCCTTTTGCCAAAGATCAAATAGTGATTCTGCATTTGACCCAGACCTGCAGCCTGGGTTGTAGCCAGGACCAGTCAAGCCCATGACAAGTCAAAACCAAAGCAGTCTGGAGATTACGTTAGAGCGAGTCGAGATGCAGGTTCAAATTAACACTGACAACCAAGAAACAAAACAGTGCCCATTTAATATCTGTCTTTCTAGTTTTTGCCCAATGTAAAAAGTTACCTATGAAATTAAGATATATGTTATGTGGCAAACACAGACTATAGAAAAAAGGGCAGTTAAGTATTTTGTGTCTCTGTTGGGGACTACCTGTGATGGGTGAATGCAGTGGCCAAGACAAGAAACAAAAACTTTACTGTGATTCTTTTACATTATTTAAAAGTCTGTGAGTGTAGCCACAGTGTTCAAACAGTGATTTAGTTTTGCTGAACTGTGTTGCTGCCTCAGTTCCCCTTTTTCTCACAGCATTTCTTTACCAAGACATGCTACATTAACGAGATGTTATCCCCATAGAAGAACCTGGAGGAATGCATTGCAGCATTACATCAGACTATTGTACCTCCATAGCTGCTTAGCTCGACCGAATTAAGCAGCGGCAGAGTGCAGCTTAGACTTTGTGGATTAAATGGCACATCTAGTCTGTTTTCTGATCTCATCATTCATAAAAGAGGTTACCTCATGCATCAAAGTCGAAGTCAAACTTAGGGTAAACTCTGAATGATATTAGCTTACATACTGTACCTATACTGTTAGTTGCCCTCCATCAACAGTAATTACCTACAGTGTGTTTGCACTGCGGCCAGCAGTTAGCTACCCAGCTGACTGCATTGCATTCATATCCAAATGTCCTTACACTAACATCCATACACATACATAAATATGTACACAGTACATACATGATTAAATATAATAAACAGTAGATAGTGCAGTACATGCCGGCATGGGTGTGTTTATTTACAGAGAGCTCTTGTTAGAGTGAAAGAAAGGAACAAAGGGAAAGCAAGACAGAGAAGGACAGAAGTAATTAAGGAATGAAGTGAGCTCAGAAAGCAGGATGCAAAAGGGACATTTCTGAGGAATATTTAGTGCATCCCTCTCTCCCTCCCCCAGCCGCCCCCACTCCTTCAGCACCACTCCAGCCCTGCAGTATGCTGGCTGGTGTGTTCTTATATAAGAGGCCAATCCTGTGGGATGCCAGGATGGCTATGGAAGTCTTTGATGGCCACCACACAAAGGCACAAAGGCAAAGAGGCAGGCTTTGATACCCATATCAGTCCCCCTACTGCCTCTCTGGCTTCATAATACAGCCAGTGGTATAGCTTGACTTCTTCTGTCAGCACATACAGAGTCTAAAGTGGAGAAGCCTCATCCTCGAGGGAGAAATTCACACACATTTACACAATGAGTCCATGCACACGTACAGTATATGCGCACTCAGAGCGTTCACGCACATGCTCATAGACACTACAGCCACGTACACACGTGCACTTCTTTCTTTGTTCTGAAAAGACCGGGCATGCATGCATACAAATAAGCAGATTCTTAACAGACTAGCTTGCCTTGGATATCTCTTGCAGACTTGTCAAGCGTGATACATAGTAATATGTGAATGGCATTCAGTGACGTCAATACATACACTGACGTCATTTCAAAAGAACATGCGTCATCGCCAGCGGTAGCAGCCTCATGGCAAGCAGTCGCCCCACTGAATTAGCCCTACTTTTATTCATGTCTTTCACTCTACATTCTGAGGTTTTCCCATTATACATGTGACATATCAACACTGTCTACAAGAAGGCTGCGTGTGTAACTAGTGAGGTGCAGATGCACACACAGTAGCACCCAAATACACACATCTGTCATATCTGGCACACTCACTCCACAGGGGGTATTCAGATCACAGGTGTATGTTCTCACAGCACAGTGGTGTGTGTTTAGCATGGCTGTGTGAGTATCCTGGGAGCTCTGTCTCATGTTGCTTCAACCACCTGCTCAGGTCAATATTCTGGTCAGGGACAAGAGAGGTAGATAATACACACGCACACACCCACCTATACACACACAGATGGCTTTAATTGTGACGGACGGGTCTTTGGGTAAAGGGAACGGCTTCAGTAGGTCAGTATTTGGTTAAAACAGAATGAAACGTAGATCCAGTTCATGTTGAATAGGAATACGCTCCATTTGTCGCTCTGCAACGAGCAAGTTATTGTTTGTAATTAAAATGAAGTGCCTCGTTTTTGTTCAGTTGTGAGCAGCGAGGTCCTGATATAATTGGCTTTGGCTCACAGTGCTTTTGTCATCTGGACATTGCGTGCTTGTTTGCACAACATGGAGGAGAGATGAGAGTGTCTTGGATGTCTTTAGCTTGAAGCACCCAGTGTCCCCACCAAATAATTTTTGGACACTGAGAAGGGGAAAGAGACGGAGAATCAGCGGAGGAAGCAGAGACAGAGACATCTTCAGCAGAATTATGTCCTTCTCCTCTCCTGTTCTCTTGTTGTGTGTTCAGCACTTGCTTACAGACTTGACAGTGCTGCTGAGATGGCAGTGAAAGAGAAGTCGTCATCACATTAGAATGACAATGCTTTGATGTTTCAGAGGCACAAAGCTTAATGGGTTCTTCGCGTTTCCCTCACACATGACATAAATGATTTGATGCTTTCGGTGACTGTTTCTAGTTTTTTCTACACCATTGTCAGTTAAATACATAAGAGATTTATGTGGAGAATGTGAAGTGTAGTTGTAACGTCATGCTTGTGTTGCCTTTAACAAAGATCCATGAATTGTTTCACAGTAACCAGTTAAACCTACATTTTGGTCGCAATGCCAGACTTTGTCTTAACTTTACTCAACCCTAAACTAAATTGAAATGATATTTATGAGATGGTTCATCAAGAAAGAATTCAATCTACAGGCACCTTAATCTTAGATTGTATTATTTCTATATCAATAGTGAGGTACACATTTGATGTAAATTTTTAAAATTACACAAAATTGCAAGTTCACATATCAGGATGGCACAGGAGTTTGTATCAGATGTAAATACAATAGAGAAAACCACATGTTGGAAATAATGGAAGAACTCATAAATGGTTTGTGTGCAAATATGTGAAACATACACAACGTGTAGAGCTTTGAAAGTAACAGAAATCTCACAGCCATGAACTGTATGTAAATGTATGAGTCGTCCTGGATGCTGACGAGACCAGGTAATGAATAATTACTAATTATTATTATTAAAAGCCATACAGATACAAATTCCTGTAGCTTTGTTATTAGCACCATGGAGAGATTAGATCACTGTTCGACATGACAACTCATTGTTTGTCATTGTAAGATATTACTGAAAAGACATTCACACAGGTTTGATACAACACAAATTAGAAATGGTATTAGTTTACACTGGAGACTTGTGTCTTGTCCTATTGCTTTTAAAAGATCAAATGTCTGTGGCAGAAGGGAAAATATAAGACAAAACGAGAAATAAAGGAAATGAAGGGTTGGTGATGGAGGCTGGAAACAAGCGAAGAGGCGAAGGGAAGCAAGGATGAGTGCAAAAAAAAAGGATGAAAGAGAGTGCAAAATTATACAAGAAGAGGAGAGAGGAACCACACTCGCGTGACAAGTGTCCTCATCGTGGACTGGAAGACTGTATTACTGCCCTACAGCATGCCTCCAGGCCTTAGCCCAGTTGGTGGGTACAGTCATGTGGAGAGCTCGAATATCATCCACGCCTACATGCAAAGAGGGAATGAGAAGGAAGGAGGAGGCGGGGGGAAGGTGGGCCGCCTTGTAAGAAATGAGAGAAACTTATAGTGAGGAAGAAGAGAGAGTCATCCAGAGCAAGGAAGGAGGACACTGAGAGACGGGACTGAGAAAGGGAAAGACTGCATAGAAAGTATAAAATCAGGGACAGACAGAGCAGTGAAAGGGTGGGGAAGAGTTGTGAAAAGATGAGGAAGAAAATGAAAGAGAAGGGGAAGGAACAGGAGGGATGGATTACGGACAGCCCCAGGTGGAATAGGAAGTAAAGTTGCCAGCTCTCCCTCTGGCATATGTCCTCGCCTGCGGGAGCACCCAAGGACCAGGGAGAGGGCAGCTGGTCCGCAGCCACGTCCAGGCCAGGACGTGCCAACCATAGCCCAGTCATGCCAGCGCTGGGCGTCCCATGCCAGCGACCGTCCTTGTGCGTAGAAAGTCACGTCAAGCTAAACCTCTTTGGATTCTCTGAGAATAAAAGGCAGCGGCGTTGCTGTCTGCCTTTTGTTTGTCTTCTATTTGTTCGTCGCTCTTTCTCCTGCCTTCATATGTGTTTGCAGCAGCGGTCTCAGTGTTTTTCCACAAAGTGGCTGGAGTTGTGCCAAATGAATTCAGTGACACGTTCCTAATTCAAAATCTGTTTTCTGGATATGAATTGCGCACATTTAAATGTTGTGCTCTGCTGAAGTGTGTGAATACTGTGATGTGTAGACATACATTTTGTGAAATTATGAATTTTAATTTCTGCAAAAAAAGAAAAAAAAAAACACTCACAGAGATCATTCAGTCATGTGATGGATTTCTGGCTCAAGCCTTAGTTGCCCAAATGTAAGATGACCCTGATAGTAAGAAGAACCTTTGCAGTACCTGTCTTGGAGAAACTCTCTGATTGATGAATACATAATGTCATTTATGTCCTTAATGTGAGACAGGCCCACAAATTTAATTTCCAGAAAACAAACTTAGTGTCTTAGAAAACATTTGGGCCTGAATAGTGATTAAATCCCATGGCAGGAAATTTAATTTGTGTTGGAATTAAAACCTTAATTTGAATACACAAACACAAATTCAATCTTCCAAAATGTAGAAACAAGCCAAAGAATTAATTCCGAATTCAGAATTCAGCTTAATTTGTATCATGAACTGAGGGAACCTGAATAGTAAACAAGTGGGATTACTGACGACCATTGGCTTCTTTTATAAAAGTTCTGAAGTTACATCATGCAAAGCAGAAACAATACCTTTTGAGATGTTTTATACAGCAAACATCTCTTATTAAGTTTTTATGCATAAGTCATCAATTAAAACTGTAATACATCCTGTACGGTTTCCAGCAGGTCGTTTACCTTCAGTTGTTTGTTGTGGTGTTTTTCTGTTGCTTGGAGCCTATTCTCCCAAACACTTAGTAGACAGTGGAGATGAGGCCATTTGTTCCATCCCCTCATTAGCCAATGACAGGCAGTGTCTTCCTGATGTAATCACTGGTCATTAGGAAAAGGCATTAATTCTGTTATTTACTGCAAACTCAGTATAAAGTATTTATACTCATGTCTGTGTCTGTGAGCCACACAGCTGAACATTAACCAGATATGTCCAATTACTAGGTGAACATGGTCCAGCAGTCTGATTGGGTTTTAATGATTAATGAGATTTTAGCTGACTTTTTCTCTGGCTCTCAGCTGGAACCCGTGGCTCATTGCAGCTGGATCTAAACGGACATGTAGAATATCTCTGAACCTCTGAATCAATATTCATTGTTTCTCAAGAAATTGGGGTTTTCAAAATATTGAGCTGTTTAAGCAAACATTGGAAGCAGATATGTCACCCAGTAGACAGATGAATTAAGTTAAGTCAATTTAAAATTGTGTAGCGCAAAATGTGCCTCAAAGAGCTTTACTGTCTGTACATCATGTAGTATGACACCTTCTCTCCTGAGACCCTGGTTCAGAAAAGAAACCTTTAACAGACAGCAAGAGAAGAGGGATGCCTCCCACACGACAGACAGACATGCAGTAAGTGTCCAACGTACAGAGTAAACTGAGAAAAAAAGAAAAAAACAGTCAAATTACACTGTGGAGAATAAATGACAGTATTAAGTAAATAATAAGTCACCTTTAAAGGGCACGTTCAAACAGTTTATTAGCATTATCTATCAAAACCTCATTAGCAGGTGGACAAGAGCAGTTCATTAGATGGAGAACGTGAGCGCACCAATTCCTACAAACCATTAATGTGATTAACTGCACTGCCAATGCGGAGTCTTTCTCAACACATTTTGGCAAGTGCCGAGCGAAGAAAACAAGAAGAAGAAAGTAAAATTGACAAAGGAAGAAATGTCAAGCTATCCTTTTAAATCTAATCCTGGTTGGAGGCTTGTTTAGACGCAGAACAGCAAGCCTGCAGTCAGTCTATTTTGGGGCAAATAGCACAGACTGAAGGTGTCTGCTTAGCAGCAAGTCAGAAGCATTATGCTCAGTGTGCTTTTGACATGCCGTGCTGTGTGTGTGTATGTACGTGTACGTGCATGTGTGTTAGAGAAAGACAGTGTACCTGACAAGCTGTTCTTTAGCTGTGAGTGTAGGTGTCAAGTGTACTCTTGGTACTATATAGCAAGACCCCGGGGAGACGAGCTTTCAGCTCAGTGCCAGCTAATAGGGAACCGAATGTGACCAAACAGGACTGCAATTCTGATTAACAGCAACACTGACTTGCTATTTGCTATCAAACATGTGACTTACTTTGCCCAAATTGTCCTTATTTTCTTTTATCAAACCCAAATAAATATGCCTGTGATTATGTGAAGAGGCGTGTTATGAGTAATGACAGTAGGACTTGCACACTCTCGCATGTGTCGGGACTTATGAGCATCAGTGTCACTACAGTGGTCAGCGTGTGAGTGTGTGCAGGATATTGATGATAATGAGATTTGTTGTATCACAGTGGCTTGAACAGACAACAGTGCATTTTCAAAAAAAAAAAAAAAAGATATTAGTACTCACACTCTATGCTTTATTGCTTGTATTTCTGTGTGATTTGACAGCTGAGAGAGAGCGAGTAAATAGAGGGAAACTCGGGATATGCTAATGAATAAGGACAGGGAAAAGATGAAAAGGGGCGATGGAAAGACTTGAGGACATGTGAAGTGAGATGAGTGAAAATCCTGCTAGAGAATCAGAGCCAAAGAGTATGAATCCCCAAGTGGCGGCGAGAGCGCCCTCTCTTTCTCCCCCCCAAGTCTCTGCTTCCAAGCATGCTTTGCCCAGTGTTACCATGGCGACGCTGAGTCTTCCACAAGCTGACCACATGCACACACTCACACACTCACACATACCGTTAGTGTGTGCAATTTCACACGTATATTGTTGCACCTGCACAGCTTTGAACAGACACATGCATAAGCTGCAGTGAAAGGCTCCTCTGATAATGGACACACTCCAGCCCTGAGAAGCCGAGACATCACATACTGTACAACGTTTCCTCGCTGCTAATCACATTTAATGATCACCAGCTAATTTTCTCTGGTTCTGACTTTTTAAAAATGAGGATTTGCTGCTTTTTGTCTGTTGTCTATGGCGGTAAATTGACTGAGTATCTTTTGGTTTTGGATTGTAAGTCAGACAGAACGAGCAATTTGAGGATGTGACTTTGGGTTCTGGCATGTTGTTTATTTTCACAGTTTTACAATATTTTATAGACCAAACAATGAATCACTCAATCATGTAGAGGTTGCACTTCATAGTATGGTACACATATTCACCATTACATAGTTGCAAGCATATTAGTACCATATTGGCTCTTTATTAGTCATTATAAAGCTCTTATTAACACCTTATTCTGGGTTGATTATTAACGGTTAGGTTATAAGATCATAATTGAAGTAACAACTTCCTCAATATTAAAAATCAGTTATTGTGAGGAGTTGTAGCGTATGGTCATGCAGAATGAGATATTAATAAGTGTTTCATAATGACTAATAAACAGCCAAGAGCCAGCTACTAGTATGCATGCTAATAAGCAACTAGTTAATGATTTACCCCTTAATATAAAGTGTTACCAAGAAAATATTCTACATGTTAATTGATAGTTGAAACAAACTGACTCCACGGTTCACACACACAGTCCATGCAGTCATGTAGAAATGTGGACGCTGAGACGCTCACTGAACCGGAGAAAAACACAGTTCCAAATGTACAATTAAATGTCCAAATTTAACAAATGTCCAGATTGCGCTGGGTTGAGCCGTATGCCTGAAATAAGAACATTCAAATTTGATTCCATCTTTCTCATCTCCTACCCTCCCACACAGAGCAACCCCTTCACCTGCTAGCTGGGTAATTACCGCTAGCAGCTATTTCAAGCGTTACATTGGTCGCACTGCGCTGAAGAAAAGAGAATCTCATTGATTGAATAGGTCACAGAACAAACGGCAAAGACTATTTGTTCTTAAAGTGCATTCAGCTGAAGAAGCTCTGCAGCAGGATTGTCTTTACAATATGAGAAAGTGCAGCTGAAGATGGAATGTAATCAAATATGCATGAAAGTACAGTGTGTACAGTGAGGGGAAGAATATGAGAGCTTTAAATTATCAAAACTTATGAAGAGAAGTTTAGAGAAAAACGACCACATGTAGAAAGTAAGCATTTATTACTCTATTGCATCAAATATTAGCCTAGAAAATCTCTTCCTCTGCCTCTCCAGCCTCCAGATAAGGAAGGCGGTCTGCCGAAGCAGGTGGGCAACAAGACAGAGTGTGGCCTGCTGGGATTGGTCTTGGACCTGAAGCGGGATTACCAGCCAATAAGAAACCAGATCCCGGAGGAGAAGCTTTACAAAGTCTACACCTTCAACTCTGTCAGGAAGTCCATGAGCACCGTCATCAAATTGTCTGATGGGAGCTTCCGCATGTACAGCAAGGGAGCCTCCGAGATCGTCCTCAAAAAGTGAGTCTGCCTCTGATTACTGTGACGTGATTCTGGTCATAACTGCGGCACATAACCTCGTTGTACGGTAATGTGATATAATAAAGTGCTGAAGTTTTACCAGATGTATAGAAAATCCATTTCGAGTGCATAATGTGCTTGAGGGTACAAGCAATGCAGTGAGAGCGGGCTAGACTTTCCACTAGAAGGTCACATAATTGTGACACTGTAAAGTACATTACAATAACAGGACAGTAACAAATGAGTAGCTCTGAGACAAACATCAGAGGCGGTAATAAACCCTCCTCCACCCGATGAAGCAAGGAGCGGAAATTTGACAATGAAAGACTTTTAACATTAAATCGAAACTGACAGTAATATCTGGTAGGTTTTGTAGCCACTGTTGATTTAACACATTGAACATAAAAACAGTTAGATAAATAACTGTAAATGAAGAGTTCATTTGCTAGTTTACAGTATGTTAATTCAATCCAGCCCCTTTATTTGACTACATGTGTTTATTTTTCATTTGTATGCTCCACTTACTGTAGATCAGATGCTGATGTACAGTAAACTCTGTGCACTCTGGTGGTGCTGTCTCTCTGCTCTCATCATGGCCCATTTGAGCACAATGTCAAAGATCATGTATCCATAGCTTGCATGTATCGAAAATGTGAGACTAAGTGATAGAAAATAGACCCTCAGCCCGTTATTTATTTTTAATACAAATATTTGTTATATTTCTTAAGAAGCTCGATGTTGTTTTTAAAGCAATAGCAACACCGCTTTTTTCTCAAAATGTCCCAAAGCTAACTGTATATTTATTGAACACGGATGAAGCACTGATCATAATCAATCAAGACCAAAATGTTTCCTGTTCCTTCAAAGTCGCTACGATTTAAAAACTGCGTTTAACATTACATACTGTATAAAGTGGATGCATAGGACTCCTCTGCAGTGTATTTGCTTTTCCACATTGGCTCATTTTGACAACCCAGAAGTCACAATACACAATATAAAATGCCCCCGTCCTACCACTCCACCCTGACTCACAGATGCAGCCATATCCTGAACGAGGTGGGTGAGTCCAGGGTTTTCCGTCCACGGGACAAGGACGAGATGGTGAAGAAGGTGATCGAGCCCATGGCGTGTGACGGCCTGAGGACCATCTGTGTGGGGTACCGTGACTTCAGCGGTGACCCTGAACCCAACTGGGAAGATGAGAACAACATCCTCAATGACCTCACAGCCATCTGCGTGGTCGGGATCGAGGACCCCGTCAGGCCAGAGGTAGGAGGGAGCGAAACTAAAACGGGTTATAAATACACACTACAGAACCAGCAGCTTGGCCGCTGATGTGTCTTCACCTTACCATTTACCTTAAGGTTTTACATATTTATGAGATCTTGTCTGTCCTACAATGGTTTTAATATTTTCTAGACATATTAAGATTTCAAGTGTCTCCACTGTGCTCCTGGTGTATGCTGCCCCAGGAATGAATTAAGTATTGTACATCAACCGTCTATCCTCTGTACTGTATCAACCATCTACTATGGTTGCAGTTTTCATATCTGCATGTATGAGAGCATTTAGGCTTTTCTATGTACAGGGCTACAATATCTGAGACTGTGGACTGAGACCTAGAAATAACAGCAAAGTCAGCTGCATCCTGTACATCAACAGTGTGTCAGTAGAAAATCTTTGTTTGAGTATTAGCATAGCATAGCATTAGCAACATGTACTGTACAACTGTTGAATAATATATCCATAAATTGAGAGATGTGATTTATAGACACAAAATGATTATTATTTCCAGTAATTTGAGTTTCTTTCTTAAAATATAAAACTTTCATGGATTGATTTCACTGGGAGAAAAGTACATGTGTTTTTTAATGCAGTTTAGTTTGATGGAAGTATTTATAGAAAGTGACGTTGACCCTCAGTTACTGTTATTATTAAGCCTCTTAAGGAACTTTAAGTGTGTGAGGTTGGAGAATTAAATCAGCCAAACTATGTGTGTGTGTGTGTGTGTGTGTGTGTGTGTGTGTATACACACACACACACACATATGTATGTATATAATGAGGTAAAAAACTGCTGTTGGAACCGAATCTTTGATCACTGTGTGCCTGTCTGTTGAAATTCATTTTTCAATATGTAACAACCCTCAATAACCTTTTTCCTGGATTTCAAGTCCAGTGATTGTTAATAAGCCTCTGTTCAGCTGCAAAAGATAATCCAGTTTCTTTCCTAGAAAGCCCAGCTTTAGACACATAAACAGTTCTATGGATTTTCGTTGCATCAGACCAGCTCCTGTGATCGCTTCCATGAAATCACTCGCTTGTTTCAAGCTGGAGCTGTGGGGACAAAGAGTGAACAAAGCAACCAGACTCTGGTGGCTGGGGCAGCCTGCACAGTGAGCTGACAGAGAGGGTTCATGTGTCATTTTGAAGACTCGACGTTAGGGTGTGTGTATGATCAGTTGCTTCACTGATGATTATCGATTCATGAAATGTACACTTCAGCCTGGGACGGCCAGCTTCAGCTGAACTGAACGTGTGCTGCTCAGCTTTTGTACATTCTCGTATTTCTAACATGCAGTTGCTCCTTATATGTGTTGCAGTTAAGATGTTGTATGTTGTGAATATTACTGTATTATATAAATATTATTTTAATATATGAATTTATTATATTGGGTCCTGAAATTTTCAGTTTCTGGGAGAGACGCAGCTCGAGGACATGACTGTGCAGATGCCAATGACACACTGCACTAAAGAGATAGAGGGGGTCTCCTGGTGTTGCTACTTTACTTTTGTGTCTGTTTGCAGATGAAGACGTTACACTCAACATAAACTATGACCACAAAACATCTGTGTTATTGGGTAAAAATCTCCCAAACTGTTAACTTCAAGGATCAATGAATGGCAGGTTTAGAAAGGGTAACAGATTAAAACATGCTCTCAGCCTGCAGAGGAGTAAAATTACATTTGCAATGAGAATGTCTGTTAAATTGCATTAAAGCACTAAGACTACAGTCGCGTCACCCAGGCCGTTGAATATTAAAAACCGTATATAAAGTTAAGGCATCATTAATTCACTTTGAAAGGAATCATTCTTTAGAATAATCAACTTTTGATCTCTGGGTCTAATGCTTATAATTCAGTGTATCTCCCATTGTCAGATCTCTACTTTAAGTTCTTCTTACAGCTCACTTGAAGGCAAAACAAGCATTATATATTTATATATAGAAATCAGTGATACAGCAAGACCTGTTTTCTTCAGCAGCTCGAGTCTTTTGTGATGAATTTCATTTGAAGAAAAGCAGGAAAGTCTGGTGGAAAGAGGTATCTGTGTACAGTAGGAAAACTGACCTCACTTGACAGCTCCTGTGCAGGTACAGGGAGGCAGGAAGCTAACTGACTACTGCATTATTCAACTTCCTCCTTTAATCTTTTTTTTTCCACCCCCCTCCTCAATCTGTAACATGGTCTCTCATTCAACCTCTCCCAATCACGTTTCCTCGTTTCCACCTCTCTCCATACTGCAGGGTTTGTCTTTCACCTCTCTCTGGTTTCTCTCTTTCTCTTTTGACTTCCTCTGCACCCGCCTTGCTCTTCCACTATCCCTTTCTCTCCCTCTCTGTCTGGAGCCGAGTTATGCAAGCAGCTGAACAGACCTAGATAAAATAAATAAGGGAGAAGAGAAACCACGGTGCTTAAATTAACAAGTAAACAATCTTAGGAACAACTAGACAGCCTAACGAGAAATCCCTTTTATATCACAGTGTTACTTGAGGTTGTGCATTTAAGCAAACTACAGAGTCATCCTGAGAAGATGAGAAATGTGCAGCAGAAAGCCAAATATTGCACATTGGACGTGCTGTAAAGCAGATCCTGCAACATTTGTGATATTCAGTCACACTTCAGGTGTTAATACAGTCCCTTGCATTCCTCCAGTTTGCTGCACTTCTGTTTTCTTCCACCACAGAAGTCACTTAACATCTGACATTTTCAATAACTGGTGTGGAAAAGCAGTGCTCTGAACACCGCTGCACTCCACTAACATCTTTCCAGGTCTCTTAGCAGGACTGGCTAATATTGGAAATGAGATGACTTTCCGCTCTGCTAAAAAGGTCACACAGAGTGGTAAACATGTTTTTGGTTTGTTTATTAGTCTCCGATTTCTTCCTCCAGAATGCAATGTTCTTTTAATAACTGGCTGCTAGGGCTGCTCCCAAAGAGACGGGAGGGGGGAGAATGAGGGAGAAAAAGACGAGGGAAAGATAGAGAAAGCAAAACAGATTCAGAATCGGACGGCGGGTATGGACAGAAACAGGAGGAAAATGAGTGTGTAACCAGATCTGCATTAGAGACGCAAGAGGCTTGTTTTTCAGGCTCACCTACTAGCCTCCTACCCTCTTCCTCTGATGGGCCAGATTGTATTTTATTAAGCCTGCGCTCCTCTCCTCTCCTCCTCTCTCCACCTCCTCTTTCGGGTGACCAGTCAACTAGAGCAGTGGGAATCCAAAGGAGAGGAGAGTAAAACAGACAGCAGGGATGACAGATAGGCAGACGGGAACTTGATATCTTGATAACAATGACTTGGTGAGAGCAGGATGTAATAACTTGCTTCACTTGCCACAGTATTTACTGCAGGAGCGTCTTTATTTTGTCAGATCACATCACTTAAAATGAACTAATGAATTAATGTACTTGTGCACTGTATTGACTATTTAACACATTACCAACTCAGCTCATGTATGAATACTGATGTTAGCGGGTCTGTAAGTGCACATTTGTGAATAATATTGTCGTCATTTTCAGAACACATTCAGCCTCCTTGACCTTCTCCTCATTGGGAAAATGGTGCAAAATTATAGCCAGAAATCACATTTTATATTTAGTATTTTATTTTGTGTAAATGATAAGATCCGAAGCTAATTTGACCTCATTGCCTTTTTTATCTATCATATCTGGTGTTTTTTTCTACTGTTTCTAATTCTAACATGTCTATAATTTGACAGCCGTCCATTGAAAAAATATAATTAAAACCTTGCACTTCTAAACTTTAAACCGTACGTCTGCGTAAGGTTTGAAAGAAGAATAAATCATTCTTTATTTTACAAATGAAAAGTTGAATTCAGGAGCAGTAAAATGCGTGAAAACCTTGTTTACTTCAGTACACTCAAGGCTGTTACAGCCGTATTTGGTCTGGTGTGACCAGTAGCTTATGGTGGCTAATGTTAGCTAATTTAGCAAGCCTAAGATAAATATGGCTGTATAACTGTCATATTTTTCTCCAGTATTGCTTCTGTTGTGGTGAGTTTAGCAGTAAATCATAATTTTCACGAGACAGCTGTGGAGCAAAAGTTTCTCTGCACGAGCCGCACAACAGAATCGTAAGACGTGAAATTCATTAAGTGGGATGAAATTATACATTTGTTTGTTTAACCTCCAGCTCATTAAAGATATGCCCTTCTCCACTGTATAGATTCATAAACTGCTCCCTTCAAGCAAATTAAATCCTCCATGCTCCACTTTAATGGGCCGATATTGCGGTGGTGGATTCATTTGGTCTTCTGTCCTATGTTATACTTTGCATATGTATTTGTGAGTACAATTATGCTCCCATGTGTATCTGAAATATGCCCAAGTGTCTGTGAGTGTGAGGTGGAAAGTGTATATTCCTGCCTCCGTGTGTGTGTGTGTGTGTGTGTGTGTGTGTGTGTGTGTGTGTCAGAGAAAAAGAGCAATGGTGCGAGTTGCTGTTACTGTATGTGTGCACACGGTTGTTTATGTGTGGGTTTGGAGAGCAGTGCTCGCCCACACTGACCTTTGTCAGGAAGAAGATGTTTCTGAATTAATACTGTGCTGTTTCTAGCTGGTTTCACCACAGATCAATCTCCATACAGTAATATCCTCCAGTTATTCTACTCTACACTACTATCTGGAGGGAAAAGAGCTCAGATAAAATGCTTCATTAAACATCTCAGCAATACAAAAATGGACAGAGGTGTCAGAATACTGTTCAGATTAAGTAAGTATAAGGACGTTAGATCTGTTTTGTACACATGTACCTGAATGTGTTTTGCCTGTCAAAGATAGCAGCATTGTTGCTACTGGTCTGTTCTTTAAGCAGCTATGATCAACACTTTTATCGACAACAGATCTTGCATGTGAAAGGGAAATAGTTATCACCCGACTGTCCTCTCAGTTATTCTCCGCTCGACAGAACTTTATAACGTTTTTCAGCTCTGTCCATAACTTTAGTGTTTTGACTCAGTCTTACTGATCTCATACTGCGGCAGGCAGCTGTTTTCAGCAATAAACACTGAAAAACTGACTGTTATATACCCAGCATCAGATGGCAATCACAAAGTTAGCGACTAGCTGCTGAACATAGTCGCAAATTTAGCAGCAGATAACTAAATATTTGGAGTTAGAGACCAAAGCAGGGTTAAAAGGAGAGTGAATACTGGGCTCACATTTGTCGGGTGGCCAGAAAAATGACTGCACATTAATGCTAATGTTGCTGCAGATGTGCTGGATGTATACATAAATAGCTGTTTTCTAACAAATTCACCAAATCAGCTTGTTATCATCAGTGATCATGTTTACAGTGATATGTGTGGCGACTAGTTCTGTTGTACCACATTGTTTTGCGCATGTCTTTATGCATCACTCTAGGTGCCCGATGCTATCCAGAAGTGCCAGCGTGCCGGCATCACAGTGCGCATGGTGACAGGAGACAACATAAACACAGCCAGGGCCATTGCCATCAAGTGCGGCATCATCCACCCCGGGGAGGACTTCCTCTGCATCGATGGCAAAGAGTTTAACCGGAGGATCCGCAATGAGAAAGGAGAGGTAGAGTAATTACTGTCAGAGTGAGAGAGGCTGAGCTCAGGAGAAAGAAAGACACCTCTCTAAAGCTACATCACCACCACCTGTCCTTTTCGTTCTCTTTGTGTCCAGGTGGAGCAGGAGCGCATTGACAAGGTTTGGCCTAAACTCCGAGTTCTGGCCAGATCTTCCCCAACCGACAAGCACACACTCGTCAAAGGTGAACTGGTTACACTATCTTATACTCATGACTGCTGATCAACCCTGTTTGCTGTGTGTACCTTCCTCATGCTGGATTCAGTGTATGTGCACTGCTGCATGTGCTGCTTTGTTTATGTGTGTATGTGTGTTTGACAGGCATTATCGACAGTACAATGGCAGACCAGAGGCAGGTGGTGGCTGTGACAGGAGATGGGACCAACGACGGGCCTGCGCTGAAGAAAGCCGATGTCGGCTTCGCCATGGTGAGTAAACCCTGTTTCCTGTTCCCTTTTTTTTTAGATTTTTCTCTTTCTTTTCTGCCCTGCTTGCTACCTTTTGGAATTGATCTCAGTCAACATCTGCAGATATCTTCCTCACCTCTGCAGTATTTAAGGTTTGTTCTCAAACACTTCCTCAGGCTGTGTAGATGAGGAGCTCCCCCTAGTGGATTTATGTTCTCACAATTTCTCTGCAGTGCGTTACACTTTTCAGACTTGTTTTTCTTACATGGCTTTATATTCATTTGGTGTTTGACTCTTGTGCCATTTTCCCTTTTTTTCCTCACAAATGAAATAATTTGGCTCATCCAGAGCACCATTGGCAGTGGTTACCAGGCCTGCCATGACTCACAGGCCTCTCAGATGAGCTCCAGTGTCCCTTCATTGACTGTCTTGTTCCAAAAGTGATCTGAAATTGTTTATTAGTTAACACTATTAATTAGGTAAAAGGTAAAACTGGACATTTGAAAAGTAAATTTTTCATTCAAGACATTGTGATGGAATTCAGGATGTTTAGGCTTAGTCTAAACTTTTGCATTTCTTTTTCCTCCACCCGGCGTGCCAGAAACAGGACCTTTAAACCATTCAGGCTTTACTTTCATCTCTGTATTTTGACATCTGTAGGCCTCTTGTTGTTGCAGCTGACCAAGGTTTGACAGCGGTGTGTCCTGTGGCTGGTAGTTAAAGATATCCTTTGGTTTGTTTCTGTGGTAGATTGAGGATTAGCGCAGTGTGAAGCAAAAGATGATCAGCAAATTTAGAAATCACCCGAGTTGTGTATTAGGATACAGAGTTTAATTCTGACTGCGCCCTTTCTGCACACCTCCAGGGTATTGCTGGAACAGATGTGGCCAAGGAGGCATCAGATATCATTCTGACTGATGATAACTTCAGCAGCATCGTCAAGGCAGTCATGTGGGGCCGTAACGTCTATGACAGCATCTCCAAGTTCCTTCAGTTCCAGCTTACTGTCAACGTTGTGGCCGTCATAGTGGCTTTCACTGGCGCCTGCATCACACAGGTCAGAGGGGGGTGTTGGCATCTGCATGTGGGGGCGGCGGAGATGAACAACTTTCTTTAAACGATTATCACAATCCTGTAAATACAGATGTACTAAAAAATTATGATATTTGGAAAAATAAACATTTTTGCACCTTTGCTGCCCCGGTGATGTGTTTGCTGGGGTTGAAAAGTAATATACTAGTAAAAGGGAGAAAGTAACTCTTTTCGTTTTACAGAAATACAGCTGTGTGACAAAGCATTACAATAACTACACTACTGTTTTTTAGTTACATTCCACTCCCGTTTGTATTGAAGTTACTGGTTCTTAATTGCACTTTCCACCACGTCTCCCCAGGACTCTCCCCTGAAGGCGGTGCAGATGTTGTGGGTGAACTTGATAATGGACACTTTTGCATCTCTGGCCCTGGCGACGGAGCCTCCCACAGAGTCTCTGCTGAAGAGGAAGCCATACGGTCGCAACAAGCCTCTCATCTCCAGCACCATGACAAAGAACATCCTTGGACACGGAGTCTATCAGCTCGTCATCATCTTCACGCTGCTCTTTGTTGGTTGGTGGCTGTTATTTTCCTCTGCCGTACATCCCACCACCAAATTCATCGCATCACACTAACTGTCTACTCTTTCCTGCTGCAGGTGAGCAGATCTTTGACATCGACAGCGGCCGCAATGCTCCACTCCACTCTCCTCCATCCGAACACTACACCATCATCTTCAACACCTTCGTCATGATGCAGCTGTTTAACGAGATAAATGCCCGCAAAATCCACGGAGAGAGGAACGTCTTCGATGGCATCTTCAGAAACCCCATCTTCTGCTCTATTGTTTTTGGCACCTTTGCTATGCAGGTACGCAGGCTGATTTTATTAATGGTGTATTTCTGCTGGGTTATTATCATACTTTAGAATAACATCAGAAGCTGATTTGAACGTTGAAGGGTGTTTGAAGTGAGGCATGAAAGTCGTTCTCTCTTCTCTTCATGGTTTGTGCTTTGCTCTGTGTAGATTGTGATTGTGCAGTTTGGAGGGAAGCCATTCAGCTGTCAACCTCTGGACCTGGAAAAGTGGATGTGGTGCGTTTTCCTCGGGCTGGGAGAGCTTGTCTGGGGACAGGTAACACACAAAATCATCTGTTTCTCAGTTTTTCTCTTTTCCCACTGTTCTTGTTTTCCTCTGTGAATCTCCTCTGTGCTGTGAGCTTGCCACCTTTCCCTTTGATCCAGTGCTCTGCTTTCTCTGCGGGTAGGTGATCGCCACCATACCCAATAGCAGGTTGCGCTTCCTGCGGAGGGCGGGCCAGTTAACACAGAAAGACGAGTTACCAGAGGAGGACGTGAATGAGGAAAACGAGGAGATTGACCATGCAGAGAGGGAGCTGAGGAGAGGGCAGATCCTCTGGTTCAGAGGACTTAACCGCATTCAGACTCAGGTGAGGATACGAGAAGGACGCACATTCAGTCTCCATGTTGCCATTTGTTGTTTTATTTCACAGAGAGGTTTTGCTGGATTGATTTTTCCTGAGAGAAAGAATATATGGATGTTTAAAATTTTGATTTAAACAGAGTTACTCTTAAAAAGTAACCCATAATAATAAAAAAAATAAGGTTTTGTTTAGAAATTAACACCAATAATAATAATAAGATTAAAGTGGAAGTTTTCTGTTTGTTTGTCTTTGTCATATGATCAGTTTTCAGTAGGACGTCGCAATAGTCAGTTCATTAAAGTCACTTTTCTGAAGATGATTTATTTAGGTTCATGAAGACGCAGCTTCCACTCTGGACTGGGGCGATCACCAGTGGGCACCTGTGGAAGATCAACGTTCAGGCTTCGGGATTAAATACAACCAGACATAGTCACTGAATTGTTCTCACTGTGAGCAGCGCTGCACACCGATATCACTGTGATACTCGAGGCCGTTCGGTCTGTGTGTTGGGATTGATTTCATCTCACTGATGTGTCTCTGATGGTCCAGGGTGAAGCTATCCCACAACATGACACCGTGGACCAGCGTCCAGTCAGCCAGACACGTTAAATAAATAACATGTTAATAACTGAAGTAAGATGAGTGGATACCTTGAATGATGCTGCATCTGTATGCTACACATCGACCAGCTCATCTTTTTAAAGGGTTGCATCACCCAAATGAGCTCATCCTCTGTCCTGCTTTGTATGGTGTCTTTATGGTAACCATGCAGATCCTTTGAAACAATTAAAAATCCATTCACCTACATTGTATTTGGTCGGGGGCAGAAATCTTGAAAACAAACCCTTCCAGTCAAATTGAGCATTTCGTTGATGGGAAACTACACCCTGACCTTTCGTTGCCCCCCTCCTCCATCGTGCCATGATTGACCACCAAAGTCACCCAGCCAGTCAGCCTGTGTTGCCATTTGGTCTCTGTCACTCTGAGCAGCCATTTGTCCTCTCCTGTCCCGCTCTCCTCCCACAGATTGAAGTAGTCAACACCTTCAAGAGTGGCACCTCCTTTCAGGGGGCGGGGGCTCTGAGACGCCAATCATCCACCACCAGCCAGACCCAGGATGTAACCAATGTTTCTAGTCCTAGTCACGTGTCCTTGTCCAATGCCCTTTCCTCTCCTACAAGCACTACTGCTGCTACTGCTCCTCCCACTACTGGCCGTGAGTCAGATCTCTGTCAGTCTGCTTCTGTGCTCTCTTTGCTTCAGGGGTGCCATCATGTCACGAACTAAAACTCCGCTCTGGAGAATTATTCCCAAAACAAATTAGCAAGACAGTCTCCATTTTGGGGTTGGCATCTCTGAAGAGCCTTTCTTTTTTTTTTTCCTTTCTTGCTATATGCTTTTTTCATTTCCTCTCTTCTCTTCTTCTGTCTTTTTTGCTGTTCATGCTGGATTTCAAATTCATCTTGATATCTCCTCCCATGCTTGGGTGTACTGTCCTCTCATTGGTGAATGTGTGTTTGTTTCCTCAGAGTGCTAGGAGCGCAGGACTAAGGGTGATACCCACGGCGTGACATTTCAGGTTGTGAGTTTGTCTCGCTCTGCTCATCCCCCCCCCCACATCCATCATCCCATCCTCCAATCCTTCCATTTTTATGTCTTGACAGACATTAATGTGAACTAATTCCAATCAACTCACCGAGAGACTGGGTAAACATTCAAGTATAAGACGCAGTGTTGTCTTCTTTCATCTGTGAGTTTGCTTACTGATGAGGCAAATCACACTGAATTGATCTGAAGCAAATTTTACCTGCTATTTGATGCATCGTCCAGCTGACACGTCATCTGCAATGACAATAAAGGGAGCTACAGTGTGTGCAGCAGCAAAAACAAATCTCTCAAATGGGGAGCCCAAATGGTGCAACTAAAACCTAACCACAAGGGACGACTGTCAGTATCAGGGACTATCTCTGCTTTTGTCCACCTCCATCTTCTCTTTCTTTCTCTCTCTTTTCTACACGCACAAACACACAACACACACACACTGTCTCTAATCTCTACTTACTTGATGAAGATCAGATGTAAAACTCTGCTCAGGCTGTGTGGACAGGAATGGAGGGGACAGGAGAATCACCACAAAGCAGTACGACACCAATAACTCATCCCGTCTTGTCGCTTCATACTGTCAGTGTAGTTGACTGTCATGTTGCCATAGTTACGGACATAGATCCTCTGCAGCACCAGCGACGTAAATTCAACCCCCCACCCGTTTCTGACACCCCATCAGTGTTACTTGTCAGACATCCTGTCACATGCACTCATCCAGACAGGCCCCTCTTATTATTTTTCTTTGTCTGTTTTGTCTCCTTATACCCCACTCTGCCACACTTACTACAGCAGCAGTACTACAATGTTGACAGCATATGCAGTATTCATATGACAGATCATATCTTTGTAAGTTTTAAACAATACACTGGGGTGAGTAATTTATTTTCATGCATTAATGTATGTAATTGAAGTACAAAGTAGCATTTCTTCTAGTACGGCTTGGAGTCAGTTTAGAAACAAGCAATTTAATGATGTCACCTTTACATTTATCATAATTATTTTATACACTAACATGAAATCTGAAATATATTCAGTAATCAGAGTTGTCATTAGTTGCAGGCTTGAAAGTGAAGTGTCCGCTGATTCGTAGATTCTAGCGTTAGCATTTAGCATGAGTCAGTGTCCTGATAAAGCATCATCATTTTAACTATTATTATTATGCATGTAAATCCTAAATTTCAGCAGATATGTTACACGCAGATGGGGCTTTAATTAAAGCAGGACTTTCCTGTAATCAATGAATCGAATGAACTGACATATAGATACCACTAGTTTGGGGCTTATACTTGAGTGTTTACATAGACGTGCATGGAGTTGAGGACATGCTTTGACCGTCAGACCTCTGACAGCAAATGTATTATTTCCATTTTTCACTTCCACATGTTTCGTGTCAGCAGTCTCTGTGCTGGTGTCCACTTCTTCACCACCGCCCTGTTGTCTTGTTGCATGTAGTTTGTGTTTACCTCTTGTTTACTTCCTGTGTTCATAATATCTAAACCTGATGTGTTCGCTCTTAATGCCACTGTCGTTTTGTTTTTGTTTTTTTTTTTTTGGATGTGTGGTTTTGTTGTGAGTTCTACACTGCAATGCTCGTGTCGAACCAACCTCCTCATGCAGGCTTGAGTTTGACGGTTTCCATTGCCCTGTTTGGGACCATGCTTTACCCACCCTGTGCTATATCCGTGTGTTTGTGTGTCCCATTCAGAGTCTGTGTGGATATTTTCCCAGACGGTGCTCTGGTACCTCCAGAAGTTTTTAAACCACCTGATTGGATCTCTCAGATCTAACCTCCTTCCTTCTTACTGACCTCGTCCACCAGATTTCTTCAAACTTGCATGTGATATTCTCCTTTAATTTTTTCTGTGAGCATTCCATTTATTAACGTGGCTTGTTTCTAGGTATACAGCACATTGGACTAAAGCGTATACTTACAACGAGCGTTTGTGTTGCTTTGGTCTTTGTTTTTCTCGAAATGTATGATTTGGTTGTGTTTTTTTTCTGATTGTGTTCCACACGGCTTTTCTTAGTGCACGCCCAAACTGAGTGACTTGTGAACTGTAGTCATCTTGTGTGAAAGCAGAACACAGACTACAGTTGCCTTTTCTCTTGTTGGTCCTTCTCCTCCTCCTCACCCCAATTAAGAGGTTCTCTCCTTCCCCTCTGTCCCCTTCTCTCTCCCACTTCCCTCTCTCCTCTCATCCCGAGGGTCCTTCCAACCCTTCCATTATGTCCCTGGCATCACCTCTCATCGTTTTTCTTCCCTTTTCCTCCCTTTTTTACGGCAGATCCGCGTTGTGAATGCATTCCGTAGCTCCCTCTATGAAGGCCTGGAAAAACCAGACTCCAGATCATCCATCCACAACTTCATGACACACCCCGAGTTTAGGATAGAAGACTCCACGCCCAACATCCCCCTCATCGATGACACAGATGATGATTCTGCTCGGAGGAGGGGCAAGTACTCCAGCCAGCCTTCGTCCCCCAACAAGAATAACAACGCCATCGACAGTGGCATCAATCTCACCATCGACACCAGTAAATCAGCTGCTTCCTCCAGCCCCGCCAGCCCTCTTCACAGCTTGGAGACCAGCCTCTAACCCTGATCCTAACCTCAGCTCTTAACCTCTAACGTCATTTCCTTGCAGTCTGGGGGCACCTCCTCCAATTCCTCCAGACCTTTAACTGCAACCTTACACCTTGTCACCCTCAAAATTTCACCCAGTCCAGCTCAATTCCCATCCTCCAGCATCCTCCAACCCCCCATTCACCACCTACACAGGACAGGTCCTGTGGCAAAATCTCCATCTGCCCCCCTTAAATGTGGAGCTCTTAAAGCTCTCTGCTCCTCTCAAAATGGAGAAAATCTTAAAGTAATATGGCAAGGTGAAAAGAAAAACAAACTTAACATACAATCAAAAAAGCGCAACAAAGCCACAAAACCTACACAGCCATCCTGCTTTTGTGGTTGTATGTGTACGGCGGTGGTGGCGGCGGCGGTGGCGGCAGCGGCAGTGGTGGTGTGTATGACTATATGCGTGTTAAGCATGTACTGTATTAGCGTGCCGCTGACTGCATACATGTATGAACTGTGTCTTTAGTGGCACCGGGCGGAGGACGATGAGGAGGGAGACCCTGCTGAGGAGTAAAAATCACAAAACAGGACAGTCTGGAAACTCCCCTTACACTCCCCCTCCTCAACAATAACATTGTCAATACTGATAATAGTTTAAATTAAATTGAAAAGCATTGTTATTATTCTGATTCTCATTCTGATTATTATTGTTATTATTATTGTTGCTCCTGCATGAATGTACATTACCCAAGTTTTATTTAAAAGGGGTTTAATTTTATTGGAGTTCTTTCGTTGTGATGGGCTAGGCCTCGAGGCGGACTACTGCTTTAAAGACAGCTTCTCTGAGTTCCTGGCCTGCAAAGTTCCCTCTTCTGTGTGGCATGAACATGTACCCAACTGTAAAAATTTATTTCATCCATAAACAGAGATGAGTAACGAGGTGGTGGGGCTCAACTTGCACAGTAGTTTTGCACCTGTCGGAAAAGAGGAACGCAAAATAATATTGATGATGATAGCATTTATGGGATATATTCTATAAATATAAATACATACTATAAATATATTTAGAGAGAGTTTATCTTTGTTTGTCGGCATGTTGCCTTGTTCCTGCTTCAATGGCTCAAAATACTTTGACTTATTTATGTCTTAAAGAGAATGTAATTTGTTTACAACCTCATAGAGATAAACTTCCTGGTTTCTAGAAGGAGAGAGGTGGAGCTGGAGCTCAGAAGGACCAGAGCTGTGTTGGTGTGTTATTACTGAAAAAACATGTGCTGGAATTTGCCTGTTATCTTTTCAGATATTGTAGATATTTTAGAGGATTGACAAACAAAAAGAAACCAAAATGTAATGGGATATGTAGTAAATGTGGAATCTTAGTATTACGCTATATGATTGTTGGGATCAAGTTGGAGTGGCTTGCCTTTTCTAAACGGAGGCCTCCTTTTTGTGACAGAGGGGGAATATTTAATTCTTTTTTCACTTCTTCTTCTTCTCTTTTTTTTTATTGTGTTTTTTTTCTGTGCTTCAGCGCTGGCCTGGGGTCAGGGCTCGAGTCAAAGGCTGATATCAGGACCTTTACAGTGAACTGTCTTCTAGATAAACCTGTTTGTTCAAAGGACTTGATGTTTTAAAAATATGTGGGACCATCGAAAAGGCTGCAATCGAGTCATATTAGAAATCTGCAGTTATATTTGGCTTATCTGTGCCGCACGGAAATCAGACTTATTTTGTTTTGGTTTAAAATTTGGAATATATTGTGTTGTTTATTTTTTATTTCATTCCGATTTATTTTTAGTCGAAAAGATTTTTCCTTTTCCTCTCGCAGAGGGACACACGCAGCCCCACAAAGCTGTTGGCATTTTTAACATCTGGAAAAAAAAAAAAAAAAAATGAGGAAAAACGGACAAAAAAAACAAAACAAATTACAACAAAAATGGAATGTTGCTTTGACTCTTTTTCTATATATAAAAAAGACGATCCTTTTCTGCACTATCTGGTTATGAATGAAAACTTCTGTGGTGTAATTCTAGATGTGCTTTTGTGTGTTTTAACCAAGCTTGTCTTCCTGCCGTCACAGAATATACAGTACTCTAGCATCTCAACTGTACTCACTAGTTGTAAACTATTTATTGTGCTTTGACCAATCAGACATTACCGGAGAGGTTACATACAGAATGCACATTTACCCTGTCTTATTGCACTCAGAAGGACAAGGCCACTTAACTAGCCTGTGCTATTGTTATTTCTATTACTAACCGAAGTCATTGGCAAGCATGACGTGATAGGCTCATTATGCAACTTGAAAAAATTGACGGTTTTTCTACTTTTAAAAAACTCCTATACACTACTACAGTATATACAATCATTTATCCAAGCATCTTTTTTCTTTTTTATATCCTCCTCCTCTGTCATTTCCCAGTCGATCCGTCCATCTGGAGAGGGTGCACAAGCTTTACCAGTCAGCTCAGGCGTGTTGAAAACGTAACATGGACCATTTGAATAAAATCTGTCTTATTTGAGTTGAGAAAAATAGTCTGGATCCTGATATTCTGCTTAGAGTTGATTTATTTTGTTTCCTTTCCAGCGTTTTAACTTGACAATTTATTTGTTTGTCTGTACAAAATTAAAAACAATAAACAAACCGCATTTTCAATGAAAAGAAAAAAAAAAAGACTTAAGCCAACATTCTCAAACCACTTTTACATCCAGGAGGACATTCAGCTTTAAGGGGACGCAAAGACGACAAGTTTAAAAATAATCTTTGTAAATACAGCAATGAGTCCACTGAGGACAGAAACTCCATGCGGAGTGGTGTGAAAACAGGAACTCTTCCTGACTACATCTACCATCATGCACCACAACGAGTCATACTGCCGGCGCAGCTGTTTGGCTGTATGTAATCAATCAATGCTCCTGTCAGAAACACTTCAAAGCATCATGATCACATCCAAATGATAACACGTGTTGTAACAACCAATAATTACGTTGACGATGACACCGACAATGATGATGATGATAATGATGATGATAATGCTGATGATAATGATGATGATATCAATGATACTCCTTGCAATATACTCTCACCTGCCTCGATGTACTGTATTTAGCAGCATGCAGTTTGTGGAACAAAGAAAAAGAGAAATGCCAACAGATAACTTAATGGCATACTTAGCCATTTATGGGTAAGTGATTTAAGTGTTCATCTTGTTTTTATGATATTTTTTTTATCTATACAATAATTGTAAATAAAGAACTCAATGTCTTTGTTCATTTAATACTATGCAAAAAGTCATGCTTTTCTGATTGTTACCCACCCTTAATCCTAGAGTGTGTTGCTGGAATGTTTGTGGTCTCAAAAGTCAGTGAAAACATGTGATGTAAATTATTTTCTAGCTTGGGGAAAAAGTTAAATGATGATGAAAATTATTATTATGATACCATGAGGAGGATGATAACAATGGTGGTGACAGTGATGATGATGATAATGATGATGATGATAATGATGATGATGATGATGAACTGTGACTCTTGCTGCTTGACTGTCCCATTTACCACACTCCTGACAGGAGCGCAAGTGAAAAACATAATAAAAACAAAAAAACGAAAAATCACTAAATAAATCTCCCAGAGCAGCATGACCCAGCATGGTGTGTCCTGGCCCCGTGTGACATGTCCTGTTCTGATTCGTTGCGCTACACATACCAGTGTCCACTTTGACTGTTTTTCCATTTTCATTGACTTGTTGCAAACAGTTCTGCTCATTGCAAATGTCTGGGATTTTCAGCTTGATCAACAGAAACCCTTGATGTAATACACCTTCAACCAGTTGGTCCCAACATTTTTAACGAATGGCTTCTTAAAATGAGGCAATACTGGGGGGTCCTGATGGAAGGGGTTTAAGGTGACAGCCATGTAATTGCAGCATCGCTGGTTCAAGTCTGTCCATGGGACCTTACTTGCATGTCATTCTCCATTTCTCTACCCTTTTCCTGTCTGTGTACTGTCTGTCCTCCAATAAGGCCATGAAAAAGATAAGACAACACACAGAGTTCCAGCAAGAAGTGAATTTCAGATTGTTAGTAAATGTTATCCAGTATTTCATTAGAAAACAATAGATTAAAAGTATGCAATCTATGAGGCTTTGAACTAAATGCTAACACTGCATGCTAACATGCTCAGAATGTTAGCATGACTGCATGCTAACATGCTCAGAATGTTAGCATGCTGATGTTTAGCGGGTAAAATGTTTACCACGTTCACCATCTTCACACAGCTGAGGCTGATGGGGATGTCATTAGTTTTGCAGGTATTTCATCATAAACTGTATTGGACAAGTTGAAATTTTGCATGAAGATGGTGCTCGAGGAAAAGTCAGGGGATCACCATCAGTTCCAGTTGTTGGGACAGAGTGTGGGAGGGGCAAGTGTTTGTCTTTCACTTGTCCAACTCTGGTTTGTCTCACCCCATTGATGGAACCACTGCCTTAAACAGCCACGTTCTTTTCATATGTTACTGTTAGCACGCTGCACATCTCACGACTGTACTTTCAGGTGATCATTACACTCCTAAAGTGGTTACATAACACAGTATGCTTTTGATGCACTGTTTTTGAAAGCTTCTCTGAGCACATCAACATGAGAAACTGTTGCTGATGCCTGCAGTATGCTAAAGTAGGTTTGTGCAGGATTGATCCCATTCAGTTTTGATGGGGAGGGTGGCGTCTGAAAAACATCACAGCACTGACTTAATCTTTCTGTTTCATTTAAAATGACTGCCTGCCAGTATCAGGGTGGTTTTAGACTCATTTGAAATGGAAAAGCATTGCTCAATCTGCTGAGCATGTTGAGCTGACTAAGATGAGGAGATGAATGAAGCAAGTGCCAACCCGACACTCCTGTTGTGAACTCTATAGTCAATGGAGACATGATCACTGAATGCCTGAGGGAGAAATGGGCCCTGCTGTATAACACAAAAGTCATAGACTATGTTTTATCTAAATGCCTATGTCCACTGGAGGGCAGTATTTCACTAGAGATAACAGAATACACCAATACACTCCTGTAAGTATCCATGTGAAGAGTCTCCTCAGCGTCAGTGCTCCTTGATAATAAAACAAAGGTTTTATTACTTCAGTCTCCAGAACTATGGATTAGGTTCATATCAGTGTTCAAGACAAGAAGCGACAACATTTGGGTGTAAAACAAGCAGTGTGTCCCTGCCCATGCTTTACCCTTTAGGGCTGAGGTTGTTACTGAGTTTAATGTAGTAAATTAAATTCGTTTTTTTTAAGTTGTGGTCACTTGGGAATAGCAAGCTGTTGGGCTGGTGGTGTGCACTGAGTTTATCCAAGTTTGTTTTTTTGTTTTTTTTTTTCTGAGAGAACCAAAACAAAACAAAGCTGAAAGATGCTAAAACATAAACCATAGAGCTGAAGGGAACTGCAGAGTGGAGTAATAATTGTTGGCGTGTGTGTTTGACCGACCCCTTTCAGATTACACATGATCATTTGATCCATTGTTAATATCAAAATATGGAGGAACAGCTTTAAATAGGAATTCAAGTTTCCAGCATCACCTTTCTCTCCCTGTTGAAAAATGTCTGACAAAATTAGCATTGTCACAAGAAAAGAAGCTTAAAATTTGGGGATGGATTTTCACTGCTGACCTTTGGAAAGGTTCATCTTAGATGCTCTTTACCATAAACATGTTGCTGTCAGCAGTCGTGTTTACTGCCACCACAAACAAATAATTTACAGTTTAACTCAAGTCAAATGTATTTATAGCACATTTCACACAATGTAAGGTTGTGCCTCAGACACAACAAATATAAGCAAAATAAAATAGCACATGAATGCATATTTGGATACATATAAAGAACACATTTCATAAAAAAAAAATATGCACCTCCTGCACCTCCCACAAGGATCTCAGTCTTTCATTGTTTGACTGCAGAAGGTTTTGGGTCATCCAGTGTCTAATGTCACTGATGCAGCTGACAGGGTAATTTATAGAGCTGAGGTAATCGTGTGAGAATGAAATATAGAATTGTGTATCATCAGCGTAAGAATGATATATTGTCCCTCTGTCTTATGGAACGGGTAAGAGTTTACTTTATTTCCATCAGACAGTGATGGGGAAAAAAGCCCCTCATTGATCACCCAGAACATTGTTAATGAGGCAGATAAAAGAGGGTCAGTGTAGTCATAATGAACAGTGTTTGTCTGCTGGTCAATAGCCGGCAATGACTGTCACTCATCACTGGATTGATCCTCACCCTCAGAAGTAAGTATACACTGGACCTGTGGGTTAGTGTGTTTGTATTATTTATTTTGGGTCATTGAAAGCCCCCATGTGTGTTCTTTTTTTTCCAAGTGATTTCAGGATCTTTACGATTCCAAAAATCATCTAATCTGTGTCTTTATGTCCAAGTATGTGAGCTAAGCAGCCAGACAGGGTTACGTTTGGCTGAAATAATGCTGTATGTAACCACAAACTTTGTATTTAAGACCCTTCTAGAGGATTCTCATTTTAAAGAGAGTGAGGTGGAAACAATAAAAAGTCGTAGCGTTTCAACCAAGTCATGGTGCTAATGTTAGCTCAAGTAGCTAGCTAGCTACAGCTAATAAAATCTGTTAGCAAACGTTTTTATTTCAGCCAACAAAGTCAACACTTGCCAAAATGAAAAGCTGCTTTTGTCTTTTTACATCTGAAATCAGGAATCAGGATGTTTTAAAAATTACTATGAAATGAAATTGAGACTCAGGTTGTGATCATGATACTCGTTTCCTGCTGCAAACTTTACCTGAGGCATTTTAAAGGGTCACCTCATCCAAATGACAAAAACAAAACGTACATATTTTTTTCAGTGGAGGTGAATGTAATTGCACTGGTGGTGCTCACAGCTTTTCCCTCTCTGTCACTTTCACTGGGACTACTTCAACATCAAAAACAAACAAACAAACAAACAAACAAACAACTATAAAAACGTGAGAAAATGTTTTATATTTATATGTAGAAAATTATATTTTACAGATCTGCCATTTTTCTTCATTTTTTAATTAGTTTCTTGGAAAGAGCTATTTGATAGTGATGATTCACAAAACATTAATGTATTCTAAAGAAAAAGCTACTTCTAAGCTAAGAAAATGTGCATTAATTACTTAATCAGCTATTACTGGAAACTTTACTTTTCATATAACATATTCATATCACATATTCTTTTGTTGTCTAGGTACAAAAAGACTCTAGCTTATCTTAGTTAATCACATTCAATCAACAGAAAGTGTGATAATTTTTTCCATGTCTGCATTTGCCTACAAAAAGTTCCAATAACTTTCTAGCAGGCATAAGCATTTTCTTGTCTCAGTTGGCTGACCTGACCCTTTACATTATGTTACGTAAGATGTATAGAAACAGACGCTCACAGCATGTAAACAAACAAACATTATACAATACACTAATGATGAATACTGTCCCAGAGAGTCAGTGTGACAACAAGAATGAGGGAAAACAATCAGACACACAAACCCAGAGACTTCAGCACATTAGCATTAACCCTGTGCTGGCTTTAGCATTAGCCTGGCAGTGTGGGTAATAGCATCAGCATGCGTGGCCGTGCCTGCTCGGGTGGCACAGCCTGTGAATATAGAGTGGGCTCCCACAGCTCGGAAGATTAGCGCTCGAGTGCATTCAAGTCCATGTGCGAGGGCCGATTTCCAGGAAGAATAGCCCTTTATTGGGCCCCAAGTTGAATCCTGCTGCTTCCCTTTGGCCCAATAGAAGGCTGCAGTAACTGACAGTCCTTTACAATCAGCCAACACTGGTGGAGGTTTTGGGGCTCTCATTCTTTTTTCACTCTTTTTCTCCAAAAGGATTGATTTTGAAATTACTCTTTCTCTGCCCAGTGTGTGTATGGGTCTGTATATTTGTGTGCATTCGTCCGTATATGTGGGTTTGTGTGTGTGTTTGCACGCATACACATAAGCATGCATATGCAAAAACACACGAACACACACACACGTGCACATTTGAATGCCAGTCTTGGCAATTGTCTTAATGGGATAAGGAGAGACTATGGTTCCTGTTGGGGGGATGGGACTGTGGGAATGACACGGGAAAACACACACACACACACACACACACACACACACACACACACGTTGCACTCATGGCACTAGCAGCTATGTTGTTGGATGATTAAAAGCAAAGGTGATATGTGGAGCCTTGTTATCTCCTAAAAACACCTCAGGGCTTAAAATACTCTGCACACTAGCCAAAAAAAGATATGAAACACCTTTCGGCAGGGCTGCAACTTCTTTTTTTTTTTTTTTTTTTGCAATACAAAATACAACCATAATCGAAAAAGATAATGACTCATGCGCTCAGTGTTGGGGTGCATTCATAGTTTTGAAATTATAGATCTTCTTTTTTGTTTTATTTCGCACAATGCAAAATTAAAGGTCATTTCAGGAGAACAAAAAAAGTGACATTATAGGTGACTGAAGGAAGGGTTGTGGTGTTGCAATAACTACTTCTGAGCAGTAGGGGTCATCTGTGGCATAATATTCACAAAATCCTTCATGCTAACAAGCCTGCTACAGTATTAGTCGTCAGTTTTCCCCAACCTTTTTGGCTTGTGACCAATAAAATAACTCATTATCAATTTGCAGCCTTTTGTCACGTGTTATAGCCTCACTGTGCACATTGATTGTCAACACTTCTAACGGAGGCTGAGTTTTCCTGCTTAGACTTATTCATTTGAAGGACTTTTAGAGGCCAAAGAGAGAAAACTATCCAGCGTTGCAACAAAAAATTAGGTGAAAATCAGACTGGATTTCCTTCTTTCTTATACCTTTAATTACATTGTAACCTCCTAAGATTTATCTTGGCACTCCATGGGGGTCTTGAACCCCCAGGTTAGGAACCACAAATCTCTGTTCATCAACTCAGATCATATCCTGAGCAAACAATAGTGACAAAATCACTAAATAAACACTAAAATACTTACATCAGGCGTAATTATAATCTAAAAATCTAAAAAAAAATCTGCATTAATCTTCGACCAGTGTTTTGTTCATAGCTCTGTCATAACATGAAAAATAATGTTGTCTGGTGATGCAGCTACCTCAGAAGTTTATTCTTACCTCTGGAAATATTAATTCAACAGAAAGATTATCACCGTAAGGTCCACTTATTTGTTTTTTTTATAAAACTATCACCTTTGAGCTTTAAGCTGATGGAGCTGCTCAGTTTTCAAGGAGATGTTTAATTGTAAGAGTGCAGGGCCGAAGAATTAAATTTGTCTCATAACAGGTGGTTGAAAACAGTCCTCTGCTGAGGAAAACTGGAGTGTTGTTGGACCTCATGTGTGCCAGCTGTGGGGAAAAAGTGAAACAGCAAGGACCTGGGATGAGAGACTAAATGAAAAACCCCAGAAAAACCACAGGCAACATCGACTGGGAGGAGGTCAAAGGTCATCAAAATATAAAGGTAGCACCCAACTCAAGAGACCATCCCCTATGACTACCTGTTAGATGAAGGCAAAGTGATAAATGGACCATCTCTTGTGAGATTATAGAGGAATGATGAACTCTTCACATGAATCATCTCAGTGTTACTGAGTTCATTTGAACAGTTCATGCCCTGTAATATTTCCCTTTAAAGTGAGAGTGCAAGCAAATGGGAGAGTTGCTTCCTACAAAGCTCGATTCAGTTTTCTGTTAGGTGTTGCAGCAAATTGAACAATTGGCCCGCAAAAGGTCAGAAAAGTGTAAAAAAATTTTTTCCCAGAGTCCAAGGTGTCATCTTTAGTTTAGTTTTTTGTCTGACCAACAGTGATCCAAAGATATTCTTATATTTCTCATTTACAATCATATAGACAAAAGCAAATCATCACATTTGCAAAGCTGGAAGCAGCAATTGCTTTTTTTTATCTCTATCTCATCGGCTAATTGATGAAATGACAAATAGTTTAAGCGAGACTGTCCTCCGAAGAAAAACGACAGCAATAGATGTTTCAGCAAATTCACCTAAACAACAACTAATGTTCAAGTGTCAAGCTGCTATAAGAAAGTGTCAGACTTTAATACAGGAGATCAAAGTTACCACCTTCAACATACTTTTAACTATGACCGGTGCCGTTTCATCACGGTTATTACTGTAATGATGATGATGAAGGCCCCCTAAACTACAATCTTTCCCTAAACCTCAAACAACATCACATCTGAAAACGCTTACATGTGCTGTTCTGGACAAACAAGACAGTTTTCTGTTGTTACAAGAATATTTGTGTCCGCTCATGAAAGTCCATCATTTCACCAGTTAATTCACACTTCTGACCAGACTGGGAGGAATTCATTAGTGAAACCAACTGAAAATTAAAACCTCTTGGATGACAGATGATTTAAACAGCAGTGGTGTAAAAGATCTTGCCGATAAATCTTCAGGAGTCACGTTCCTCCTCCTGAAGTGAGATGCATAGCCTGGGAACATGCACATACGCAAACCTATACACCACATTATCTCACACAAACATGTTGGCTTGCTTCGCTCTCTTTCTGTCTCTCATGCCCAGAGACACTATCACACTGTATTCTCTGGTGGTAGCAGATGGACAGGTGTGTGATTACCGTCCCACCTCTAAACCTCACAGGTATTATATCCCCGTTCTCCGGCTCATTAAGTCGATACTGAGATGTCAGCCAGCGATAAGTGAAATGAGAAATTCAGAGGACGATGCGGGGGTGTCATATTTCCCAGACTGATGGACATTTCATCTTGAGGAAAGGATGAGCTGAAGAGGGGGAGGTGGATGGATGACAGTGAGAGAGAACAAGACCACCGGCAGCCATTATTTGTAAGATATCTCCAGTTTGTCTTCATTACCCATGGTCCATTGCACTCCAGGATGTACTAATAGCTCATGCATCAAAAGGCTGTCTGGCAGGTGAGCATGGAGACAGATAGAACTAAGAATAGCTGAACGTATAATTGCCCATCAGGTTTAATGTTATCAGTCTCCCGTGAGAAATCTGCAGGGTAAAGGGCTCGAATGCAATTATTACCCTGGTGCTCATCAAGCCAGTGACTGTGAGTGAGAAAGGGTTATCAATATTGACACTTCAGTCTACATTTGGCATTTCTGTGAGAAAAATGGACCCAGGACTTTGTTGAACCACAAATCCTTTCAGAAAACAGTAAAATGTTGACTTTCTGTCAATGACTTATGATAGCATTTCTGATTTTTGGGAGACATTTACATTAAAGGTCATCTTTTCCTTCCAATGACCTGTACAAAAACGGTTCACATGAGTTTGGGTTAAAATGACTTGTTTAATGTGAGAAAAAGATTTTGGTTTGGTAAAACTAACTTGCCATTCTAACAGTGCTGCCAGGCTGTTCTTAGGATCAGTAGCGCTTGCTCAAAACCATATTTTATTCCTATATGAGACAGCGACAGAGGAAAGATGACAGGAAATGAGGGCGAGAGATGCAACAAAGGTTCCCAGATGAATTTGAACCGAAGGTGTCGCAGTGCAGGATCAGTGTTTTAACCCCCGAAGCACAGGGGGGGACAAGATGACATGATGATGGCGCTAAACGAAAGTTAAGGCATTACTGAAAATGTCATCCTTAGGGGGACATGCATGCCTCTACCAAATTTCATAGCAATTCACCCAACAGTTGTTGTGACATTTAGCTCAAAATCACAAATGAAAACCTCACGGTGGTGCTTCAGGGTGTGTCAGGGGATCACCAGCTTAATCAGGATTCACCCTCTGGTGATGACGAATAACTGATGGAAATCTATGGAATAGTTGTTGAGATATTTCGGCCTGGATCAAAGTCGAGGACCCGCTGACTGACTGATCAACGCGGCCATCCCTGTTTCATTTTTAGCCATGCTGCTACATGCCCCTTCACAAAACACTGGTCTTTAGCCAACAAAGAGATTGAATTAATTGAATAAAAAATGAAATGAATGCATGCTGTTGTGTGTGTGTGTGTGTGTGTGTGTGTGTGTGTGTGTGTGTGTGTGTCAAAGTGTTTTATAAAAGTTTGGGAACAGTATGTGCTCAGGTCAGTCACTCTGTTGTCTGTGCCCACCTTCAACCCTGAGCAGCGGTCCAATCAGCTAGCAGTGCAGCCATCTTTCAGGCGTGCAGTGCTTTTCAAATGTGCAGCCTCTAAACAGCACAGTTATGTCCCATGGTATGATTAGCCTTTTGTTTTGCCTTGTTTACCCCTTCTGCCACATCCAGAAGGAAGGTCTGCTCAGTTATTAGACAGATTCTCTGTCAACAACTCAACAGAAGAACAGAGCAGACTGGTGAAGGTGACTGCTTGACTCAGCCAAACAGCAAATGAAGGCTCTCTCTGCAGCACTTACTGCTCACACTCTTGCGTTTATTAATGACTTACTAAGTGTCATATACTTTATCAAATTAAAACAGATATACTTTATAACACATATTACCTGTAGTTAAAAGTTTAAAGCTGTGTTGTGAGATTTAGCTTGTCAAGTGCGGTGTCGGTCAGTGTTGTTGCTTTATTAAAGTGCATGCTGTTACACTAGTATTAATATTCAGCATGCCAATATCAGCCTTCTCAGCTCTATTGGCATGTGCGCGGGGGTGTTGTTGGCAGGTCTCATTCACTACTGGGTGGCCTGGTTGGTAGCTACTCAACGCTCCCCTCTTGCCAAGCAGAGAAAGCTATTGGACTCTCCGTGGAAAGCAGTAAGGTGAGGTCAATGTGTGTGTGTGTGCGTGCGTGTGTGTGTGTGTGTGTGTGTGTGTGTGTGTGTGTGTGTGTGTGTGTGTGTGTGTGTGTGTGTGTGTGTGTGTGAGTGTGTGTGTGAGTGCATGCCCACGCGTATGTTTGTGACTCAAGCTTAATTATCACAACCTCATACTATTATCTGATACTGTCACACTATTGTTGTGAATGTAAATACTACCTTTTGTTGGACACCAGACTAATTGTCGCGCACGGACAAAAGAAATGCTGAATTCGAATGGACTGAATAGACGCGGTGGATTGGCTGCAGCTAGTTTGTTGAACCTGAGTTTGGGATCTGTTGCGCTGGGCTCTTTGTCTTGCATTTCCCCTAGCTTCTTTTCTCTTCACTTTCCCTTGCGGTTTCTTTTTGTTGTTGGTCAAAATTGTGCATCAATGCAGTCTAAAGCTTTCTCAGTGAAGTGACCCGTGTTTAAATGTTCTAGGGGCGTCTGGTTGAATTGCTCAAACAAATTGCTGTTGATATGAAGATGTGGGGTGGTGTCTCTATTGAGCTGCAGGTTTATACACTTGGCAAAAAATTAGCATTGCAAGGCAGTGAATGGCAGGTCTGGCTGAAGTTATGACTTCATCTTTTGTCTGTCAGTTTGGGTTCTTCCATTGTGTGGGCATGGTTCCAAAATGTTAACCGTATCAAAAGTAGGTTTTCAGAGGAATGACTTTCATAAAAAAAAACCTTAAGCTTAGCGAAAGTTCAATTGTGGAAACCACTCTCATAGTTACTCTACATGTTTGTGTTTTTCCTTTGTTGCTTTCCACAGCTGACTAGCAGTCTTTTGCCAAGTGCTGTGTTAACCAATCATCTTGTTGCTGTCAGAAGTTTTCAGATCTGTTCCCTTCTTTGCTGCAGACAGCAACCTCAATGTGGAAAAAATGGTGGGAGTTAACTGCAGGCATAACTAATGTTTGAATTACAGTACTGCTGTATTACTACTGCTGCTATCATGCTGTTTTAGTTACGGCTATGGTTGCTGGTTAACTGCTCAGAAATAACAGGTAACTGATAAGTATTTGGATATCAAGATAATGTCACCTACTCACACTTTTCTACCACTGAACTACACAGAATACATTAAATTTCATCACAGAAAAGCACTTCCTCAAAGATAAGATTACTAAATCTCACAGAACAATCACAATTTCACAAAGGTTCACCAAATCCATCTTCAAATGACATTTTGTGATATTATTAGATATTATTTAATGTGGCCTTTGGTTATAGGATTTGACTTGGTTCTCATTTCAAAATTGACTGCAGTATGTTGATGACACCCTGATGTTTGTTTAAAACTGAAAAGTCTTAAACTGCACACCCTTCAACACCACCTAGCTGAAAGTGAAGACTGAAAAGCTCCTGTCGTCCCACACTGATAAAATAAGTGGGAACACTAGTGTTCTGGCTGCGGTGACACTGGAGAAAGTAGTCATACTGCTGCTGCCAAACCATTTTACAGTCACTTGGATGTGCATTCACAATGTAGAGTCTGGCTGTCGTAAGGAGAGCAGCACTGCAGCACTAACATGCTGAGGTACACAAAACACAGTACAAGTGAAGGAAGGATTAGAATTGCATTGGCTTTACCTCCTAGCTGATACCAGTGTATCAAAATATGCCCAAATCATCCAAATATTGACCGAGGGGAGAAGGGGAGAATGGGGAAAAAGGACAGACAGCACCACCTGGAGGATCGGACCTCAGAATTGCTGTCTCAAGAACCTTGAATATAGTTTTAGAAACTACTTACTGACACAAGCCAGACATGTTCCATAAAAAAATGAAATAATGAAGATTGTAACCCATTACTTAATAAGATTAGTAATAGCCAAATGAGAATTAATACAAACAGTACGGGGAATAAAAATCATACGTGAACCCTAAAATACCTTTAACTGTCAGTCCAGCACAACTGGGTAAACCAAGCTGAGGCACCTTGTGAAGAGGCAGACCACACCGAGGGGTGCTTCTGCTTTCTCACCTCAGGTACAACACAGCAATCCTCACAGTAAAAACCATGCAACCTATAATCACGTCCCAGGTGCTTTTACTCACATGTATTAAGTGTAGAGACCTCACCATGGGTACCTAGCTTCCCAACAATATGGCTCTCTGCTGCACTGAAAGAAACAACACAAAAAAGAAACAACACATTCAGTTCAACAGTACAGATAAAAAGAATGATAACTTATTTATAATAAGAACAATAAACAGTAAAGAGCAAAAATGCAGCAGATGAACCTACAAAGGGAAAACAGGAATTAACAGGACTCACCTTGCTGCAAGCTAAATGCATACATATTGATATTGCACCCTACTCACCATGTCTGATGCTGGGCCATTAACACAGACTCACTTAACAACAGTGTGGTTCCACCACATAACATGCTCAGCAATCGCAGTCAGATCATATGTTAAGAAATGTTAAGTCCACACTTTAACTACATATCTGTAACCTCAAACACTACGAGCCACAACAGGAGCCAAAGGAGTGATCACAGGCCAGCAGGCTCTCATATAGTCTGAACCTGGTTAGGGATTTTGTTGGAGAGGGAGTCAGTCCTGAGGCTGCGTTCACTGACACAACACCTGATATGGTATTCACCTGCACCGGGGCAGCAGTTCCCAACACACTGGAATCAGCTAATGACATCTAGTAGTGCTGCTTTTTCATACATTTGTAGTACATCCTGTAATCACACTTGAGTTCTGCTCTTTTCAGATTTTTACATTATTGTTGCGCAAAAAGTTTAGACCTCAAGTGGACAACATCACACACTCACTGTTGTTCAGCTTCATTCAAGACTCATCTGTCTCATTAACTTAGATTTGAATTAAATATGAAGCGCTTTGATCACTCAAACTTTCACTGACACTTCAACAGCTTACACTCATTATGTTTCAGCTCACAGTTCAACTGCTTTCATCCTTTACTTATAGATGATAATTCAAATGCGTTCGGTGGTTATGTTACACCCCTGTAAAGAGGCAGATCATTACAGAGACTACGACACATTGTTGCTCTCAAGTCGCTCTATTTTGAATGATTTACATTTTTTCTTAACAAAATAAGCTCAATACATCATGAATTATTGACACATCATCAATGAAAGACAAAGGACATATCTTCCTGCAACAATCAAAATATCTTGATGTTTTCAACAATCTGAAATATCTGCTTTACTGAAATCACGTCATTATACCTTTAAATTAACTCCAGTTTCTGTACCATGAAATAATATTAATGTGAGTACCTTTAAATCAGCTTCAGTTTCCCTTATAACAATTCATTTTACAATGTTTACACACTAATCACAAGACATAAGGTTTACTCTGTGGTTGCCTACTGTTTCAGCATGTAAATAAAACATTAACGAGTAAATAAAACACATTATGACTTTATCGTCCACATTCAGTTGTGTTTGGTATCCTAGGCTCCCGCTTTACCTGAACGTAGCTCCACCAATATCACGTGATACAGAGGGCGCTAGCTTACAAACACGGAAATGGCTAGCATAACTTTGCTCAAAGTAAAATTAAGTGTTTCAAAATCACAGTGCTTTTGAACACTTTCGTACCGGTAACGGGGCAGACAGCCAGTCCAAGGACTACGACACGTTGCTGCTGTCAGGTAACCCTGTATTGAATGAGACTGGCCATGCCTCGTCCCCCATGGGAAGCTCTAGCTCCTTCAAAATAAAGCAGCTCCTTCAAAATAAAGCTACAAAAGCTGATAAATTAACATGTCGATAACCAAATACAAAATCATAGTGTGTTAACATACCTAATAATGTAACTTAAAATAAAAATGTTTTTACATAGCTATTTTTCTGCCTACTACAGTTACACACAATGGACATGTTGATTGCTTTATCAACTGCTTTCACCTCTTGAGGCCCTTTCAGACACAACATGACACCGGCACCACCGCACTCTGAACCCTTGTATTTTCCATGGCTTGGCAAGACTCGCCGACAAACTGCTGAACCCAGCCACAAGTGCAGCTCAAATAATGTTGTGTCTGAAAGGGCTTTAACTCTTCAAGTAACAGTTCAACTGCTTTCACCATTTACACATCACATCATTTACACTTTCAGTGTTTTCCTTTAAAACTGATGCTTACACTTAATGAATACACTTAACTCAACACCTCAACTTCATTCTGAAACTTCAACTTTTGGCACATTCATTTTAACCTCTTCACATTTTTTAGTATTTGTATTTCAACTGCGTCATCAACTTTTTCATCTGAAAATTCAATCTTCTTCAGTTGTCATCAAAAATATGCAAAGTTCCTGTTTAATAACTGCACTGTGATTGTCATGGTCACTGCAGGACATTTTAAACTAATGACACATACGGTGTGAAGTCATATCACAGTGTTATAGTCAGTACCTGTACTGGTGAATAATGAGTGTCCAAGTAAAGTTTGTTCTATGCTGGATAAGCCCCAAGAAATGTTTTTTTGTACTTTTTCTGCTTAAAAACTGTGTAGGAGATGTCAGTATGCTTTCTTCTTGTCTGTGTTTGCAATGTAAAACTATTAAAGACATTGCATTGCACTGCTAAGGTTGTTTGCTGTAAAATGAATGAGAAATAGAACCTCTCTGAGAAAAGAGCAAACCAATTCAAAGCACTTGAATCCTGAGTGAAAAGATATTTGCCGTAGAGAGTTTCGGAGACAAATTGAGCAGCATTCACAAACTATTAAAAAAACCTGCCACTGTTACATAACATCATGTGAGAAGCAGGCGAGAGAGATGCCGACAGACAGCTTCATTCGCTCTCCTCTCGCTGTCCTTCATTTTGAATTCTGCCTCTCTCCTTTGCATCTTTCCGCGTGTTCTTTAACCACTTATCCTTTCGTGTGCTCTCCACCTCTGCCTCAAATAATACAACAGTTGTTTCCTGTCTAATCTCTTATCTTATATTCTCTCTCACTCACAGCACTCACAGCACCTTGTAAAAGACTGATGACAGGTATCCTAGCAACAAGTCTTTTTTTTTTCAGTGTCCTAACTGGACAGCAAACTGACTCTAGACTCTAGACTCCAACAACCAATGGAACAACAAGTTTGTGGTCCCTTCGGAGTGAGGCGGCCAATCACTTTCAAGCGTCTTGCTTGTTCTGGTGTCAGTAGGCCAGAAGGATAATGGTTGAAGAGAATGACCCACAGCCAACAGACCATCTAGTGCTGGAGTGAGAGGTTTTCTATTTCTAACATGCCTTTTGGAAGCAGTCCCTCTCACGTCAGAGTCCACGACTCACTCTAGAGCTTCCTAAAGTTTGACAATGCAATCTGTCACTGCATTAGTCAAGATGAAAGGTTATTTTTGTGCGCTCACATCAACACTCACTGCACTGCAGCCACATGCAGCACTTTCTAGAGGAATAAATCTGATACTTCTTACCGAGCCTGCAAAGAGCAAAGGAGTGTGAAATCAGGAACACGAGCCTCGGAAGAAGCTCCATACCTGCAAGAAATTATCAAAGTTTTATCCTCATCAAGCATTCCCCCTCTGATAATGTTGTACAGGGAAACACAAATAAAGGACTTGACTCTATTTGAAAAGCACAGTGAGTGTTTGCCAGCCGCTTTGGGTGGCCATACTTTTTATGCTGGGCACTTCCTTTAAGCTTCTAATGACGAGTGACCCTTGCGTGAAGGGATTCTTAGAGACTAGGTCAGGCTTTTGGAGTCAGGGGAGTTCCTAGTGCACCAAGTCTATCACGCCTGGAAACCAGGCAATCAGCTTGTGTATGAACAAACCGTACAAGCCCTACAAACTCCTTTTTTAAGTCCATAAGGAATAATTGTTCCTCAAGCAGCATGGGTTATTAACACTTTATGACAGACTGATCATTCATCATTAGCGAGTGACAACAGCATCCAATGTTTTAAAGTGAGGAAGTCCATTCATGTTGTATGCTCGGGTGCAGAGTGACTTCTAGAGGGGACAAAGAGGTGTGAGTTGGTATGCTGTGAGCAAAGCCCCAGGAGCAACCGCTTTGACAAAGGGGACCAGACTGTTGACATCAATTCATAAATCAAACGGGGTCAGTGCCTCTTTGAAGATCGAGACTTGACTTCCCACAAGTCCTCAACCAACAAACACCTCAGGTGAAAGGGAGCCTTTAGCCTTTCATTGTGCGCAGAAGACTTTTAATGTAATTTCTGTGTTGTAGTGTATGCGTTTGCAGACTGATGCTTGCTGCATTATTCAGGCTGGTGCTTGTACCAATATTTGAGAGAAGAAAAATTAGGATGATATTCATTTATTTAACAAATTAAGTAAATTTTTTTGATAAGGATCCCCTAACTGTAGCTATTAAAGTATTTTGATTAAAACATCCACCAATTGAGACATTTTACAGTTGAAAAATAAACTTGTCAGTGTTCACTAGTGGACAAACAGACATTGTTTTTAATTTACCTCAAATTTGATGTAATTTTGGCCTTTATGAACTGTAGTTTCTTGATATGTATCAGCTGACCTATATCTTGATACCAATATATCTGTAAGAAGCTACTATTTGCTGATAATATCCATGCTGATATATCAGCCAGGCTCTGATGTAAACTTTTGTCGTGTTTATGGCTTTCGCTCTGAAACCTCATCAATAATTTCTTAAAATGAACATTGAAGTGTTAACCTGATTTACTCTGAAAATGTAAAAGCTGAGTTGAAATGAAGGTAAACCTGTTAAGAGAAATTCATGTATTTTTCAGCAGGTCTTATTTGAATGATTGTGAAAATGCCGACATTGGGTCATGCTAATTTTGCTAACTTGCCATCTGTGTCGATGTATTACCTACGTGCTCCATACTTGCCCACTTTGCAGCTAACCAAACTACCTGCCCATTCTTCTTCACATGCGTTTGTTTACATTTGATGCCAGTCAGAATGGACACAAATACAAGAATAATTATGTTTACATTAGTGTTTCTGAGACTGGTTGCACACTGAATTTGCAGCTTTAAATAAGCAAAGTAGGCATGATATAATTTGATCAAGTTTGATGCAGCAATAGACACTGAAAACAGGTTTTATAATATTTCCAGAAATGTAATCTAGTCCTTTCTTCTGAAGCTAAAACAGTATTAACCACTAAAACTGTCTATAGATGAATGCCTTTGTATAATTCACATTTCTTGTGCTAGATTTAAATAAAAAATAGGATGGGGGAAAAGTCTGATTAGTGATATTCAATGAAAATAAACCCATCAGTAAGCCTCAAATTCTTGATAAAACATAAAAATACAACATGTTGTTGCTGCATTCAGGCCTCTTTTAAATCGCTTCATTGTCATTTTCTATCATCTGCTGGAGTGCTCTAAATTGCTCTGTGTGTGCCACATCCCACCCATGAATTCAGAGATATGGATCAACTTTAGTACGCGTGTAATAAAGCACTTCACTGTCGGTCACTTTAGAAAAACTCCAGAGCTAATGCTTAAACTTCCATCAGCCTAACTTTTTTCTCGTGTTTTGCCCATGTCCCCCTGTTCTCTCTGCGCCGTGGTAACGCTGATCTGAGAGCTAGATTGGTGACCACATGGCTTTTATCCAAGTCGAGGCGCTTGAGAGTAGACCGCTTGGAGAGCGAGTGGGAGCGCAGTCGCAGGTTATCCATCGCCTGGTGCAAGATCCACCGCCACTCTGCAACGCCCGGGATCTTCCTTTATATAGACGAGAGACTTAACAAAACCACTTCATCTAACGCGGATCCAGATTGTTCTCTTTAGCCCCCTCTCTCCTGTGTTTTTTCACCCCCCTGAACAGGCTAAACCATCCTGCGCTTTGTAAAGGCGATTGTTAGTGCGCATCATCGCGGGAGCCAAGAGGAGGTTTGCCACTGTTCCATAGGAGACTGGTGAGTAGAGTCCATGCTACATGTCTCTGATATCTGTTTGCGCGCTCATGTCTGTTTCATAGCCTGCTGACAAGAGGTATTGCTGACATCTTATTTTTCTCCTTTTCGATGAACTACTTTTTTGCTGCTTGGCTTTAATTAAGTTCTTACTATGTTTATAACTTGCATACCTACAGCAAGTACATGAGGATGATTGGGTTGGAAGATGTCAACAAGTTATTTTTATGTTAAAAGTTGTGTTACAGTGATATTATAGTCAAGCAAGTGTACCACAGTTTTCACGGAGGTTGATTTAATTGCAGGTTACTGAAAGAATTTTGTTAAATTTGCACTTAAATTTGGTTGGACAACATCAGTGCAGTGTCTTTTCTACTCTGCTTGATTCTATGTTTTTATCTTCCCCCTAAATGAATAGTTAATGAGTTCTCACACTTGTTTCCACACTGCTCCTGTTTTATTTAGACTTATGGCTGATTGTGGGGCCATGCAGTTACATAATAAGTGAAAATTAACTGGACTGCTTTTGCTTGATTTGAACCTTCACAATTCAATGGGCGTGGTTTTTAATGGCACAGTCCCATTCAGATTCAGACGTCCCTGGAAAAATACAAATTCCAAAAGAAGTCCATTTGAAGTTTTGGTCATGAGGTCACCTTTGTAAAATCTTCTGTCCATCTGTTTTCTGTCTCCAGCGGGCTGCTGGAGCGTCATGACAGCTGAGAAGAGCGGGCCCGTTATAAACGGTAAACCGGAGGATGGCAGAGACCCGGAAGGGTCCAGCTCCAGCTTAGACAACGGGGAGTACAATGAGAGGGGCCACTGGAACAACAAGATCGAGTTTGTCCTGTCTGTGGCTGGAGAGATCATCGGGCTGGGCAACGTCTGGAGGTTTCCGTATCTCTGCTACAAGAACGGAGGAGGTAAGGAAGTTCCTCTTATCTGTGCTAAAAGTATGGACACATAGCAAAGAATCCAGGTGGTAGGAGAGGGGTTTGTGTTAGGAATCTGGTGGACATTAAGACAAGCTCCCTTGCAGGAAGGAGGAGATAAGACAGGTAAGAATGGATGAGGCAGGGTTGGAAAAGAAACAAGTATCATCTCTGATTAGATACATAAAGAGCATATGATTATTAAGATGTAAAAGACACATTCCTGAGCAAAGAGGTGAGACAAGTTCTCGCACCAGAGTAGAATTTTGTAGTATTTAAGAATCAAAATATGCTGTCCTTTATTATATCATCCATTATGCACAATCATGTCAATAGAAGAGGTGGGTTCCCTCATTAGACACCATCAGACAGCACAGTATGAAAAGATCATCTAGCAGTATGAGTGCGGCTGCATAGGGAGCGCTTTCATTTGAATAGTGTGAATTGCTCCTTACATTCAAACTCGTTCAAAGTAGGAATTAAGAAGAGTTAGAAGTTTTGTTTTTTGGGGCAAATTTGAACTATTACGCTGTCAAACTTTTTATTGTAGTGTTGCACAAGTGATACTAATGTTCTGTATGTATTTTCTTTTGTGCGCATAAAGGTGCGTTCTTCGTCCCATATGTCATCTTCTTCGTGTGCTGCGGTATCCCCGTGTTTTTCCTGGAGACCGCCCTGGGTCAGTTCACCAGTGAGGGAGGCATCACCTGCTGGAGGAAAGTCTGCCCGCTTTTTGAGGGTGAGAAAACACTCACTTCATGCCTTTTATCATGGTGCACTTTCAATTTTAATAATTGAACAGAAAATGGGAAACGATGCAGAGACAAAGTAGACTGGCTGATGAAACTTGATTCTTGCACATGCAGAATAAATACTGCTATTTAAATGTTTTCCCCCCCCATGATGATCTTGAGTCATTTATTGGTTTTTACAGATTTTATCTGCTGTAACACCTACACAAGTTGCTGACTTTGCAGTCATCTCACTGACATTGGTCCCTGCAGCTGTGGACTCCTGCAGGTTGCAGTAAGATCCAGCCGACAGTTTTTTTCATTTACTTTATCTGTAACATTTCCAGGTATTGGCTATGCGACGCAGGTGATTGAGGCTCATCTAAACGTGTACTATGTAGTGATCCTTGCCTGGGCCATCTTCTACCTCTTCAACTGCTTCACTACCGAGCTGCCGTGGGCTGGCTGTGGGCACTACTGGAATACAGGTAGGAGGCCAGAACAGTGGACAACAGAAGAAAATCTTCTCACATGCAAAAAAAATCATGCGCATCATTTTTCTGGAGAAAAGAAAATATGTCTTAGCATTTAATGTGCAATGTTATATCTGAACAATAACATGTCTCTGTGTGTCCACAGAGTACTGTGTTGACTACTACGGAGAAAATGCCACCAACATTACAAACCCCAATGCAACCTCTCCAGTGATTGAGTTCTGGGAGTGAGTAAATGTTTTATTTCTACTTTTTTTCCCCCTGTTGTGTTCTGTCATGTTTATCAGACTAGGACAATACGGCCTGTTTGTGTGTGTAAAGTCCTGTTGGAGAGCATACTTTGATGATGACATTCATCTCTGTGCGTATAAAGTATTAATGGCATCACAGTTCATCTTGTAACACCACAAGGAGGTGCTTTGTCAGTTCAGGCAGTTCAGCACTATCTAATGTAATGTTGAAAATCTGAGCTTCTGACAGTTCCAGACTGTTTCAATGACCCCCCCTAACCTTTCCCCCAATAATTAGTCAGCCTTTTTCATATTTGTGTGTCAACAGGCCCTGGTAGGCCAGCTGTCTCCCAGCTAGAGCCGTGTGTGGCAGCGGATCAGACCTTGTCAGTGTGTAATGCTGACCACACTTCCTGTCTCGCTGCCAGTGGCTATGTTTACACTACTGGGTCAAATCTCATTTTTTTATAACTATATATTGCAATCAAATGGTTAAATTAAAATTGCTATCTATGTTTTTGTTTCTAAATTAAAATTGAGTGACCTGATTTGTCTAACAGTGATGAAAACATCAGATTTGAGCCAGCAGCATAAACCTGACCAAAAAGAGAGAGACATGGCCAAAGGAAATGGCCAAAGAGCCAACCGCCATGCTGTTGGCAAATATAGCAACTGACCAGGCTTCGTTTAATCTATGCCAAAACACACTGTCATGTTTTGTACTGTACATACAGCATAAACAAACATCGGAGCAGTAAGTTAAACAAGCTGTACTTAGCCATCTGTGGATCTTTATGTTGGTGCTCCAGAATAATGTTGCATGGTTTCATCGTTCCGCCTTTATAATTTCAAATACAAACATTATGTCATTATGTCATTTAAAGAGACTTTGATGAAAAGTTTTGTACATTTGTGCAACAACAGGATATTAATGTAGACATAATGCTGGATGCAGGAATTTTAGGAAGTTATGGAGTCCTCATCCTCTAGGGGTCACTACCTCGAGGATGCAAAAACATCTTTTTTTTTTTTTTTTACGTTTAAAAAAGACAAAAGAGAAACAAAAAATTAGACTTGTTTCTTTGGTAAAAGTGATTTACCTAAATATTCTTAGAAATGCTGTATTTATGTGACCAGGTAGATGATACTTGGCTTCTGTTTCCTTGCAAAAAACTACCAGCTATTATCATTTACTTCAGAAACCTACACATCTACACTATCATACTCACATCTGCTCAAGTCACACTGTAGAACTATGCAGCATCCATATACTTGAAAACTACTTTGCATACATTTGAGAACACACACAAGTATATTTACACACATTAGTGTTCACATCTTGCCCTTTCGGCTGACCAGGGAGGGACAGGGGGGCTGTGTTGGACCTAGACTGTGGCCGGCCACCAAGAACATGTCACCATGATCAATGGCTGGTCAGGAGCTCCGGGGGTGAACTTGGTGGCAAAGATTTGGCAGCACCATGTAGCTCTGTGGCCCTGAATCTCACTTCTCATCCTCCATCAATGCTGTTGCCTGGCTATGCCTCAACAAACAGGAAACACACTGTTGATTCACCACCACCGCCGACAAGCTATAACGTCATAATCGTGCCCTGTATCTTGCGCCTACGCTCTTACACCTGTAGGCGGATCACAGGAAAGAACGTTGTAGTTGTAGACCTGTAGGAGACCTACAGTCCACAAGCCCTCCATTTCCATTGTCTTGGGCTGATAATGCTCTACTGCTGTGTGGCACACTAACATTTCGAGATCAAGCTCAACATCATGATCAAGATGCACTTTATTTGTCTGCTGGGAGTTTTTGGACTCTTGTTTTTGGACATAAGAACTCACAGAACATCCGACACAAGCCTCTCTTTACTGCAGTACCCAGCTGTATATATGGCTGCCATCTGCTTGCTGACATTGGCTTTTCCAATGTTTGAATTTAGTAGATGGGAAGAGGTAATGCCACCGGCTAGTTCACACCTGTCCTGGCATCTTCTTGACAAAGGCTATCACCAAACAAGGAGGTGAGCTGGAGTAAAAAAAAAAGGTCATAGATGAGTTTTCACTTTAATTCCAGGAGAACCTGCTGAACTAAGCTTTGGCTCAAGGTGTTGTGGTTAATTTGTAAAGTACTGATCTGACCCTGGACATTATTTGGGACAAACAGTGCCATGATGGCCTCTCAGATGTGACCACATGTCACCTTTCACATCTCCATAATGTGACAATGTTCTATCAGAGCCTCAATGCTGCTGACTGCTTTCATTATAGAGGTTCATCCCTGTCCCATTAGTCAAATGCTTGGTTTCTTCCTGAAGCCAATCTCAGCATGTTGACCACACTGGTCTAAAGACAGAGTTGAGGTATCAGGAGGATGGTGTGTTCCTCTACATCTTTAGCAACTACGTATAGGAAGTGTCACAGGCCAAGCAGGGGAATCTCAGCTGAAGAGAGGAGGTTTCATAGTTGGAAGAACAATATCAGGTGACAAGTGGTGGCATTGGAGCCACAAGATTATTGTCATGCCATCATCACATTGTTCAAGGCTGCATTGTGCCACACAGAAGTCATTGTTGCTGCATGCAAATGTAGAGCCTTACCTCACATTTTTGAGTGACGGTGTCCAGGTTAGCAGCAGGATGAGGATCAGACATCCCAGAGGATGGATGAAGTTGTTCTATTCTGTTGCTTAGTCCCCTCACTGTCATGTTGCTCTTTGAGTTGCTGACAGGAAGTGGATGTATGGTTTGGTCAGGATGTTACTGTGTGGTAGGATGCACTCATCCTGAGTGACAGAGCAAGTACATGTGAATTTGAGTGCACTGCACTGAAGTGGAGAACCAATAAGATGATAAAGACCTTAAATGACCAAAGCCAATGTCAATCAGAGTATAGGTTTGTTTGCACATTACATTTGTTTGCTGTAAGGAGTGTGCCAACTAGCGTGACTTCAATGTTTTGAAGTCGAAGAGTACAAGTACTATGTGGAATTTCTGAGCGCATTAATGGTTGTTCCTAGGGACTATGGTTAACCAGCGAAAAAGACATGACTATTCATAATGAGCAACCTCAAGCAAATATTCATTTTTCATCTCCCCCCCCCTTTTTGCACTTTATCACTCTGAGTAAGACCGACAACTAACTAGCCTGAAGAATTCTGCAGAGCTTCTACATTTTACATTTAATGCTGCTTCACACTTTCCAGAAACTGCCTGCAAAGGGTTCTACATATATCACACAAGAGTATTGAACTAAATCAAATCATGTCAATAATCGTCTGTGTTCTCTGTGCCAAATCAGACGCAGGGTACTGAAGATATCAGATGGTATTGAGCACATGGGGGGAATGCGCTGGGAGCTGGCCATGTGTCTGGCCCTGGCCTGGTTCATCTGCTACTTCTGCATCTGGAAGGGACCCAAGTCAACTGGCAAGGTGAGACAGTGTAATGCACGTTTACTATTGTGAGTGCATATGTGTGTGTGTGTGTGTGTGTGTGTGTAGGCTTGTATTACTCATGTTGTGGGGACATAAATCTGTTTACACAGTGTTGTAGGGACTCGCTTTCCTTTGGGGGGAAAAAATTGCAAGTCCCTGTGATTTTAGGGTGCAGACTTGGGTTAAGGTTAGGTTTAGGCAAGTAGCAGTTATGGGGTAAGTCCCCAGGCAATAAATGTAAGTCTATGTGTGTGTGTGTGTGTGTGTGTGTGTGAGAGAGAGAGAGAGAGTTTTCACATGTTGATCATGTGAGAACTGTGCTATAATGATGTTATAACACCATCTAACTCATGATGGAACAATCTGTATATGAATATGTATATGCAGGAATATGTGTGCATGCTACTTTGCTGTTTTTTATTCACTGGAACAGTCATGAATTCCATCTTACACACTGAAACAATGGCGAGATAAAGCAGTCAACCCATCTTGTCCTCAGTACAACTCCCTCACAGGAAGCTACATGCGTCCCCCCTGCAAATAAAGGACAAAGGGGGTTTCTGCACTACCCACCTCTACCTTTCCTCCCATCACTGTTTCCATTTTAATGTCCTCCTCAAGACTCTTCTAGGAACCTCAAGGGGGGACAGTGAGGACTCTGCACCTTACTTTGGGTGCTCAGCAGTCTTTAAGAAACTCCTCTCAAATTCAATGAGCCAGAATGAGTGGAGAAATAGAGATAGAGTGAAAAAAGAGAGGGAAGAAAGAGAGTAAAGAGAAAAGAAGGAGAGGTGTGTGTGGAAAAAATTAATGGGCTCACATTCTACATGAAAAAAAAAAACAACTCGGCGGCAATGCCTATATCTCCCCGAAGTGTCTTTTGTCTGGTTGTGAAGTAAGAGGGGAGAAGGCTTCTTCATGGCCGGGCTTTAGCAGCCGGTCCAAGATTGATTCCTGTATTCATTGGAGGAAAGGAGAGCGTTCATGAGGAGCATGCAGAGTATATCCTCAGCCTCCGCCTCTGCTGCCTCTCTCCCTCTCCTGCTATGAGAAATTAACCACAGCTCGCTTGTTGCAAGAGAGAGGTGCTTTCTTCTCCACAGACCCTACAGGCCATTCAGTTCCGACTTTGCTAAGCTGTTTGCTTTTGTTGGCCGTGTTTGCCAGCCATTCTTACATTTAAGCCCTCCTGTTAGATTTACGGCGAGGCAGGGGCAAGTTTGACCAGTAAATTTGTGGTGGCTTAAATGTTTACCCGTGGTGAGCTGGAAAGAGCATGTGGAGCATCAGAAGTTCATGGAGAGATTGAATATTGTCCTTTTCATCTCCAGAGAGATGGAGAGAAAGAGGGGGAGAAGGTTTAGGATGTGTGATCGTTTTATTTGACAAATTAAAGGAGGGATCTGCTGGGCAGGAGACAACTTTTCCCACACTTTCCCTGTCGGCCATGCTGGGATTAGCAGAGCTTAGAGTGGACGGTCTCAATAAATCTCATGGATCCTCACTGCTCAAACATGACCTTAGTCTGAATTTCATTTATTTTTAAAACCTTTGATTCAGGTTTATAAGGTGAAGGATGGTCAGGGTATTCAGTAGAGTGGATCTTTAATTTCTGAATGTGTGAGGGTAAAATCAAACTTTAACTGGCATTTTAAATGTTTCCCACTTGTCCCCACATAGTAACAGTGAACTCAGCTTGTCATTCCTTGAAAAAGGAGTTTCCATTCATGAAACTGCTGCTTGCAGTTGTACAGTAATGTGACTAGGTGTGTGTGGGTCAGTGGAGTGTGCATGTGTTTATGAGTGTGTACTTAGGCCAGTATGTGTGAATGGTCCACTCTGTCTGCATCTGTAGTATGTGCACACCCATTTGAATGTTGTGAATGAAGTTGTGTGTGTGTGTGTGTGTGTGTGTGTGTGTGTGTGTGTGTGTGTGTGTGTGTGTGTGTGTGTGTGTGTGTGTGTGTGCTCATGCACTGCTCTTCGTGCTTCAAAGAAAAGCACATTTTCCCACACTGCCAGCATCACTCCTCTGGGCTTCTCCTGTTTAAGAGACGGGGCCAGAGGAGCCTTCTTTTCTTTTCAGTCTCCTGGCCTGGCTCTGTTCTGTCCTGTTCTGTCCTCAATTGGACTTTGACTGGATGCCAGCAAGCCAGGGGATGTATGTTGCCCGCCTCTGCCTTCCAAGAGGCCAGGGGCTTTGTTCAGGGGGTTTCTAAGAGTCTTGAGATGTCGAGCACAATTCTGCAAATCCTGAATGGTTCAATACAAAATCGAGTGTTGGTTTGATGGTTAGCAAGTGCTTGTTACTGTACTGAAGGTATGTGAGATGTTTACTATTGTGCAGCTGAATCCAGTGCTGTGCATGATACCCTCCTACATATGTATGTATGCATGTGTGTGTGTGTGTGTGTAAACATGGCCATATATTGATACTGTATATCTATAGCTATCATGCAAGTTTTTATATGTCAACTGACCTTATATGTGAAGGTCCACTGTCGTCTCCAAACAATATATCAATAGATATTAAACTGTGTCATCAGTTGATTCTCAACAGGTGCCTCTGCTCAAATGATTAACAACAGACTTATTATTGTTGCTATTGTTATTACTTTATTATTATAAAGCACACTTAAAAGCAACCCATGTTAACTGTAAGCCAAAGTTTAGAAGCCTCAAGTCAGCCGACCTGAAGGACTTGGTGGTAGAATGAGGGGTTAGGAGGTCTGTGATATAGGAGGGGCCAGCCCATTTAAGGCTTTATAAACAAACAGGGGAACCTTAAAATCAATTCTGAACCGTACTAGCAGCCAGCGAAGAGAAGCCAGAATAGGGGTAATATGGTTCTCTCGTCCTTACCTGTCAGGAACCTGGCTGGCGTTCTGGATCAGTTGCAGGCGGGACAGGGATGACTGACTAATCCTAGGCTACAGGGAGTTGCAGTTGTCTAAGCAGGAGAAAGGCATGCATGATTTTGTCAAGATCTTTGGAGAGGAGAAACGACTTGATTTTGGCAAAAGTACGAAGCTGGGAAAAAAGGCTTTTAAAACTGCATTGCTGCAAACTTCATTGTCAAATGTAACACGGAATACATTATCACACCTTTTTTTTTTTACCTGGGGTTTGACAAGTGTAGACAGGTTGCCAAGACTGTTTCCAGTCACTCTTATGGAGTCACAGGGGCCCAATAGGACAACTTCAGACTTTCCTTCATAAAGCTGTAGGAAGTTTTGTGCCATTGATCAATCAGTTAATACACAAACTGGATTGGACTGTTTGTTTGGCTACAAGGGGAGATAGAGCTGTGTGTCATCGGCATAAGAGTGCAAGAAAATGCTGTATGTTTGAGTGACTTAGTGAAATTTGAATGATGATAGAGAAAAGAATGGGGCCTAGGATGGAACCTTGTGGGACCTCACAGGAGACACAAGCTGAGGGAGAGGAGAAACTGTCTATGTTGATGGAGAAGCTTCTTTTTTTGAACCAGCTGAAGTCAGTTTCAATCAACATCATCTCTGTACTACAGACTGTTGAGCTGGATGTCAAGATACTCAGATATCTACTGTTGTTGTTGTTGTTGATTGTGTTTTGCAGTTGTGCCAAAGAGTGATTTTTCATTTAGAGAAAGAATTTAAAAAATTTAAGGGGAGATAAAGAGAGGAAACTATGCAGAATTTTACAAAAATGCAAAATTTGCGGGAAAGTCAGAAAAAGATATACAACTAAAATAGAATAATAAATCAATATAAATTTGTGTAACATATAAAAGTTAAGACCGACCAAAATCTGTGACTTTAGCCCTTTAGTGGTTCACTAAGCTTTAAATGGTTCTGCGGATCTCAATAGCTCTATTTGTTAAGACTGTTAGGTGTTATGGCTGATTTGGTCTTGACACACGTGTTTGTGTGTGTTTGTGCAACAACACGAATGTCCGTTCTATCCTTAGTCTTCATCTTTCTCACTCATCTTCCCACTCCTCTTTCTCCTCCTGTCTGGACATGTATGGTGAGATTACTGTCATGACATTTCACCCTCAGGTCTGAAAAGTGGTTTGTTGTTATTGAACTTCAAGGATGACACAAAATAACCACCTTTGTTCTCTTTAGGATTCTTTCAGTCCAGTTTATCCAATGCCAGTCCTGTAGTTGTGAAGCTTTTTTGAAGTGGGAGCGGATGAGGAGGTGGCCATGTTGGTTAGAGCCCAACATTGTGACTGTTGTTGGCAGAGTTTTTGCTTGGCACAGCTTCACTTTGACTTTGTTTTGTACGCATCATATCAGGTTATGTAAGTAGCTCTGCGAGTTCTGACAGTGACTCACTGTCAGCTGTGTTTTTTCTGTAATCTGTGCATAGATTAATATCTCAAATCTGTCCATGTTTATACCTGCAGGTTGTGTATGTGACAGCTACATTTCCTTACGTCATGTTGTTGATCCTGCTGATCAGAGGAGTGACGCTGCCAGGAGCATACGATGGCATCAAGTTCTACCTCTACCCGGACATTTCACGTCTCTCTGACCCTCAGGTAGGCTTGGACCCACTGTATCCCTCTTTTACAGCAGAGGTAAAAAGAAAGTAGAAGTGTCACTGAAATGTTGCCACCTACAGGAAAGAAGAGCAATAGGTGTTGCTGTTTTAACACCTGCAGGCAATACCTGTTAACAGCTGCAGTTTTATACTGGACCTGCTGTTGTTTTTATTTGTGTGTTGGGAGTCCACCTCATCCCTTTTTCGAAGTAACCAGAAAGACAGTCTACAAGGTCAGAGAACACACACTGGGTCACTCATAGCAGTGTACATTTTCCTTTCTCTCAGTGTTCAGCAGAAAATATGCACATGTTAACAATCCCTGTTTATTTTAAGTTAAAACTGTAAAACCCAAAACATTCACACACACTACAGCTATGAAAAAGAAAATAGAGTTGCAACACTTACTGGCTGCAGGTGGCACGTGTCAGGGATGAAGATGGCCTGTAGATGGCGAACCTCCAAAATATTTCCTCCCTTGTTTATATTGTTCTTGTGTCCTCATATTATGATTCTGATATTTCTTAAAGGCAGCATAATGTTCATTTGATCAGTTGAATTAGTGTGATTGCATTGTTTATCAATGTCAGTGACAATGTGAAGCAAGAAGTATTAAAGAGACTCGTCTCATGAACTCATGAGATTGAATTTATACCCCTGCCTCATACCCACCTGTCTGGAGCTGACTATCTGCCAGGGGGACAGGTGGTGTTGTTATTACTGTAATGCGATGGGGGATCAGTCCTTTTTTTTTTTTTTTTACTATTTATGCACACCACAAACACATTCATGTACTGTATACACAAAACAACTGCTTACCATTATATGCAGAAAGAAACTGCATACCAAACAGTGAACTGTGCCTCTCTATTTCATATAATTATAAACATTTATGTGCATTTATATATCCTGCTCTAGTGGCAGTGATGCTACTGTGGTTTAATATAGCAGAGCTGACACTTCATGCTGGTGATGCGACGTCCAGGGTCAGGTAGTGAGCTTTCAGAGGGGTTGAAAGATCAGGATTTGAGGCTAATGGAGGTGGTGCATTAACATAGAACTCATACAGACGGACAGACGCAGACTCACACCGAGCAGACTCCTTGACCTCGTCTGGAAAAGGCGGACAGCTCAGGTCGCTAAGCAACAGTGCACGAGGAAATGACAGTAGATGGGGTGTCATGACAACATGAATTGAGACAGATGAACAGTTGAGTGAGAAAGAGAGAAGATCGTAGATAGATAGATAGATAGATAGATAGATAGATAGATAGATAGATAGATAGATAGATAGATAGATAGATAGATAGATAGATGCTATACGTACTTTCACTTATTAATGCTTGTTTTCTAAAATCCTCTGTGGACAAAATTGTGTGAAAATGATGTTTCTGTATCAATATCACATATTCATTTCAGCCATCATGTAAAAAAGGTTCACCAGCTGATAAGGCTTGTATGGCTTAGGTTCAGGATGTCATGGTTGATTAAGAGAACAAATGTGAAATTAGATGGTCATTTCCATCATAAAACTTTCAGAATCGACCATTTATTAAACCCTTTCCCCACAGTGATTGTCCGTTCACATCTTCGCAACTGTAACGTGGCACGGCAGAACTGTCAAGCTTTGGATTTCTCTGCGTGTTGAAGTCGTGTGCATGGGACTGTAGCAAGAGTCTTTTTCTTAGCCTTGCCAAAGTCAAGATCACAAGGGCAACATTGTAACAGGGTATATTTGCTCTAACGTAAGGTGCAATCATTAGCATGCCTGGCTAATGACTGCAGGCACTAACTTAGCCTCAGTCTTCAAGGGAACTTATCATGAAGACTAGACTCTGTAGCTTTCAAGTGCACATTTAAGACACTTTTAAGAAGACTTTTGCTTTGAAAAGAGTTAACAGGAAACATTTAAAAGTCATCGGGAGTTGGTGTTTTATAACCAGACCATGGTGCAAATATAAAAAGCTAGCTAACTGGCTACAGCTGATAAAATCTACTGGTGACAGCTGTCATTTCAGCAGGTAAAAGTGACGGTTAGAGGCCAGAAATGACAGCCTGCTGTCCCATTTCAGAACTGACTGAGAACATCCACCAACCACTTCTTAAGCGTGATGATCGTAGTGCTTGTTTTCTAACCATGTCTCCTTTGTGTGACCTTTTCATGCTTACAAAAGGGCTGCTCTCTTTCAAATCTTACATTAGACAACATCTCACAGCATTTCAGGAAACTTCATTCTCGAAGTGGATTACCTCCTCCTGCTCAGACTCCCATCAAGTCTAAACATCCACACTTGGGATGAAATGTCATGGATGGGATCACCAGGAAATGTTATTTTCTCTGGATTAATTTGGTCAGTCTGCAAATGTACAAACAAGCCGGTCTGTTTCACACAACTTGTTGGGAAAAGCAGCTCCTCGTGGTGAGAAAAGGTGTTAAGAACATACAGATATCTTGCCATAATCCTTTCTTGGATGATATAATGCAGCTATATAAAGACATTATAAAGCGTATAACATTAACTCTTGGACAAACTGTTATTTTTCACATTGATAGCATTTCAATGCAAAAGAGTTTGATTGAACGTTTGTTTTAGTTGATTCAATAGGCCCTCCAGCTGTTGATCAGTGAGGCGATTGTTGCATCTGTGACTTAAGTAAAGTCAGACAAGAGAAACAGCGATACAGATAGACAATGCATGAGTGAGAAAAAATAGATGGACAAACAAAGACACAAACAGAAAGGGTGAAGGAGCGTAATAAAGAAGCGCTGCTGTTTGGCAGAAGAAGACATTACTTCTGACACCAATGTTAAATTAGCTTCCTCAGGGACAATCAGGCTTCTGTTCAGTTCACAAGGCGGTGTGGAGTGTGTGTGTGGCTGTCACCCGCTCTTTTCACACCCATGAACTTCATCATGCCTCCCCCATTCTCTTCTTTCCTATACCTTTCTCCCACTGACTGTCTCCCTCCTTCTCACCCTCCACCCTGCATTGTGCATCACCCCTCCTCTCCACACTTCTCACACTCTCATACTCCCTCTCCTTTCTTGTTATGCACCTCTGGTGAAAATACAGGCTATTTGTGTCTTTTCCCCAGCCTCTCCAGTGCCGCAGCTATTGTCAAACTAACTTTCGTGTCCTTCCTAAAACTTGCAAAAACTGATGTTTTTTTTACTTGGGAGGAGCTAAAACAGCACCGACTATCTCCTCATAAAGTCGATGACGAACGTGTGAACAAGTTGTTTCCTATGTACACACCCAGCAGATACTGCACAGTAACCTTTATTTAATCAGGTAATCTCATTAAGATCAAGTTCATAGCAACAGCAGCATTAGCACATCATTGTGCATGTGTCAACCTGGTGAAGATAAGTTCAATATTCGCTCTTCTTTTAGCTCTGTTCTTAGTCTATACCAACTCCTGCTAACTTTGTGTTAATGTTCAGTGGGTTTTGGAGCATTTTGGAGTCAAATCAAAGTTGCTAGCTGAAAAGCTACATTAAAGCTCTGTTGAGGGGAAAAACAGAGCGTTAATCCTCTGTGGATTCATCACTACGAGCAACTCTTTTCACATACAAGTGGTCATGTGATGCATAAAATAATAGCCATTTCATTAAAAGTTTAATCTGCCTGCAGGTTTTCCATTTCTATGTAGGTTTGGTGTAAAAATGCTGAAGTTACTGTCTTTCAATTTGCAGAAAAAACGTAACACTTCAATTCAAAACCAGGATGATGCTCAAAAGAATCAGATTATATTAGTTCATATTGGAATAAGAGGGTTGTATCAGCATCAGTTCAGGTAAAGGATTTTCCATAAACAACCATTGTAATGATTACTTATAGGTAATAAAAACCTCTATACAGTGAAATCAGTATTCCTAGTAGTTAGGAGGAGTAGTTTAGCTTTTCTAATGAAATATTAAAAATACCAAATTTGAAATTGTAGAATGTTAAAAAAAGCATTTCCCTCCAATGTACTGCTGTGTTGCATTTTCTCTCCATGTTCAAGGCCTTTCCTCCTTAGACATAAAAATCTCTAAGGCACTGTCTTTTTAAACAATTAAAATTTATTGTCATGGCAGGTCACGTTAAACTTAAAACAAACTGTGTTTGAAGGTTTGATGCTGAAACGCTGTTTAAAGAGAAAGTGCCTTGTAATTCTCTTGTGATTTTTATGCGTGTTTTTAAATTGAGGCAGCCAGTTTCATTTATCTTATCCTGTATAAAGTCCTGTTCTGGGTAGAAAACAGATTCAAACACCAGACGGCTTTTTCCTCATTACTGTGCTGAAGGTGCAAGGTTTCTCTGTGCTCACCTTAAATCAGAGTTTAAGTTTAAGTGTACATATGAGTATGATGGACTTTTGTCTCTCTGTGCAGTAGGATGACATCTTGTGTCCACAAATGAAACTTTTGAAATCAGAAAATATTTGCACATTCATAGCCTCTGGATATTTCAATCAGAGAGAAGGAGTAGATGTAATGTTATTGGTTATTTCTTGTGAAAAAAACAAACACCAAAAAAACATCAGACACAAATTATTATTGAGAGGAAAGCATCGTCACAAGTCTGAAAACATTCCTGGGAGGGATCTCTAAGATGAAGAAAATATTTGACTGTTAAATAACATCCTTCACTGAGTAGTAAAGATAAAAATGAATGGCCCCAAAGTGAGTGAATGAAACCTAGTTGATTCATTTCAGCTAAACGTCCCAATGCACTTCACATATAAATTTCTTAAACTTACAGAAATGATGGGATGTGAGGAGCGCGAAGAGAGAAACATTTACCTTACAAGAACACTATTTTACAACCAATGGCATCCAGCTTTGACTCAGTGGAAACATTTCCTGGAGCCACAGTCTCAACATAACCAAACACAAGCCGGCCAAATTAGGCACAACATCAACAAGTGATTCTCTCTGAGCCTGGGCCTTTAAGGTTTCCCTGTGCTGTGCGGCCATCAGCCGAGGGTGAACTAAAGGGAACATTAATGAACATTAGGAGAGAAAGGCCTGTTCTTCCACAGGAACAGTCCTGTGTTTGTGAGGTCACAGAAGTTACCGTGGTTACTCTCAGGAGGGAGCGAAGACCGTGCGTTTGTTAATTGTTTCTCGGTGGGGAAATGAGATTAGTGGCTGAATGGTGATGTGAGAGAGTTTTCAAAGAGCCATGCTGCATTAAGTTTGAATTTGCTAGCACTCCATGCTATCCTGTGGGTTCTACGCTTCTGTGCTACACTACAAACGAGTTTCATGATGCACATTTTCTGCCTTCTAAATCCTCATGAATCAGAACACTGTGCCTCATTTCCACATTAGATAAAGAAGGTGATACAGCTCTGGCATTGTACTTCACTTGTACTTATCACCAAACATTTACCAACAATGCGACACCTAATTGTTGTGCACTGAAACTGGGACTTATCCAGCATGTTTCCTTTCTGCCCAGTGTATACTGGGATAAGCCGCGACCCTAAAGAAGATTAACCTGCTGAAACTGAGAAAGTTAAGAATGAATGATCTTTAATGGTGTACATAGGAAATTCCTTTTTTTCTGCACAAATTGCAAGGTCTATACAGCAGCACACATGCATGGGAGTTTACACAGACAATGAAGCTGATTATTCCTCATGTTTAAATAACAGAAGAGGTTCGTTGTCCTGAGAACATTTTCATTTCAGGCAACTTTTTGCGTGCTAACATTTGTTTATTAGCATGAAACACAAAGTAGAGTGGAGGCTTATGGGAATTTGTTTTGCATGTATTTGGTCATTAACTGAAGTATTTAATAGTCAGAGGATCACCAAAGTTATTTCACTAAAATCCACAAATGTAAACCTCATGGTGGTGCTAAAGGAAAACTCAGGTATCAACAAAGTCAGCAGGGTTCATCTTCTCGGGACCATGAATGTACAAAATGTCATGGCAATTATTCCCGTAGTTGTTAACATATTTCAGGCTGGAACAAAGTCGGACCGACAGTCAGACTGTCGACAGAAAAGTCTAAAAAGCTGACCCTAGTGGCATCTAGGTATGCAAATAGTTGTGTTTGAGATATCTCACCAACTCAATACAATGGATCTCACTTCACTTGAACTATTTTGCATGAAAACTGTTCACAGTGTGTTCAGCCCTCAGCCTTCTGCAAATGTGATTCATTTTTCAATGCTTTGGCCCACTCACTACTGTCTGCTCTGCCAATAATATTAAGAGTTTGAAAGGTAAAAAAAATATTCAATATTTAAGGGAATAATATGCTGCAGCTGTCCTCCCCACCATAAAATACACAGGAATGGAGTTAGTGAAGCGAAATATGAATATTTAGGCAGTGGAAGACTTTGTGTCTACTTTTAGGATGTTAATCCATGATTCATGCTGCTCCTCTGTGTGCCTCTCAGAGGGGAAAGAAAACAGTTGAGCTGAGCCATAATTTCATTACAGAGTCACTCAGATGAAAATCAGGTAGATGAGGGGTAACAAAAGAAAAGTGGGGTTTAATTAGAGAAGATAAAAAGTCACCCCTTGACATATCATAGTAATCTCTTGTAACTGTCAGAGCCCGTTCTACTCATTGAAATTCTGTGATTTGATTAATTTAAAGAATCTCACAAGGAATTGATATTATAGGCTGAGAAGCATTGATGAAGTGGAAATTAAAGTGTATCTGGATCAAGACCATGACAAATTATCAGAAAGCTTAAAAGTTTCTGAAACTTGGATCTTTGCTTAATAACCGCATGCAGACAAATGAAAGGAAAAACCTAAAATGGTTGAGATGGTTAAGGCACCTTAGGCACCTCCTTTATTGATAAGATATCCTTCATTGATCCCCCCAAAAGGAAATTCAGGGGCTTCTTTATTGCCTTCTACATAAGTCTCTTCATTAAAGGTGAAAATGACCTAAAGTAAGTTGGTAGTTCAGGTGAGTATGAAACTGATGTGAATCATATGCTACAGCCTTCAGTCATCAGATCTTAACCTGTGGGAGACACTTTTTATGCTGATCAGTTTTACTTAAATTTGTCACTTGTTACTGTATGTTTATGCCCGCTTTGCCTTCAGGTATGGGTGGATGCGGGAACCCAAATCTTCTTCTCCTATGCCATCTGCTTGGGCTGTCTCACTGCTCTGGGAAGTTACAATGCCTACAATAATAACTGCTACAGGTAAGACAAGACAGAATTGAACTCACCCAAAGGGGAGTTGCAGGGCAAAAGTTGGAAAAAGGGCAAATATGAAATATTTAAAAAGGTGCAAATATGAAAATATGGCCATTGTTAACAGTAAAGATCATAAGGTATTCATATTTCAAGTTGCTGCTGTGTGGGAATTGGCATATAACTATGTAGAGTCTGTACAATATCAGATTTAAAGACAAAATGAAGCTACTAGTAGATTTATCAATGGATGATAACATATAAACTGTATACTTATTATTATAAAGAACATAAGAATACATGTAAACTGACAGATGACGGATTGGCACACTCTGTATCACTTTACTTTCCGTTCATCACACTTGTCTGTGCATGAGACTGCATGAGGCAGAAAGTCAGTGTCACCTCCAGTGTTAGGACAGCTATTACAGTAAGTGTGATTTCCTTCTCCCTGTCTTGCTCCTCAGAGACTGCATCATGCTGTGCTGTCTGAACAGCGGCACCAGCTTTGTGGCAGGTTTTGCTATCTTCTCTGTGCTCGGCTTCATGGCCTACGAACAAAACGTTCCCATCGAGGCTGTGGCCGAATCTGGTGAGAGAATAACAATCAATAAATAGCAACTTACGGCTATACGCTGTACCTAAAACACATGCTAGACAAGAGAGGGCCTGTCTGAATCTTTGTGCCCACATCCACCATATTGTGCTAAAATGGATAAACATAACCAGTTATATAACTCCACACTCTTCACCTAGGCTCTTAGTCCACCGCATTATGATTTATTCAAGTCAGTATGAATGATTTAGTGAATGTGACAGAGCGAGAGATTTGAAATGTTTGTCTGGGTGCATGGCAAGGACGGAGGTGTTTTAAATAATGTGTTTCCAAGGGTCTGTCACCAAATTTCGGTGCTAAATAAGGTAACGGCATGCCAGCTCTTATTTTGAACCAATCAGTCACAACAGCGTTTCACAACAGCATCTCATCTCATCTCATTCATGCCCCCCTCAGAGCAGACCATTGTGCCACTTGTCTGCACTCACAGTATGTTTATTTGCCTTTAGTTCATATACAGTACTGCATTTTTTTGAGAGGGACATTTAAACACCCTTTAAGACTGATGCATTTAGTAAATATCATAAGCTTTCCTGAGTGGAGGTTTACTAGCTTCTTCATTGTTTTATTGATAATGTGTTGATGAATTAAATAATCCTACTTATATGGTCATTTATACAGTAGTGAAAAGCAATAACGTCACTTGTCATGTGTATACGTGGCAAGAAGTCCAATGATCAACTGATTTCACAAAACATTAAAAAATGGAAGACAAGCTTGCAAAGGCTGTAACAGAAAAGCGAGAGCTTCACTCTCTCCTGCTCAGATAAAACACCTGTTTGTGATTTACTTATGTATTTATTGTGATGCAGGTCCTGGTCTGGCATTCATTGCATACCCCAAGGCTGTTACTATGATGCCTCTGTCCCCACTTTGGGCCTGTCTCTTCTTCATGATGCTCATCTTCCTCGGCCTGGACAGTCAGGTGAGGACTGATGGTGTGAGAATACTGAGGTTATATGTTTCAGTTAATAATGCAATTTAAAGGTTGGACCTTTTGGTAAAAAGGGAAGGTAAAAAAAATAAAATAAAATGACTCAACACTTTGGCTCATATGACTCTGTTTGGTCTGTATGTGACAGGTGGAGTTGTGTATCAGTCCTGCAAAAATTCAGTTTTGGAAAATTTGATTAATAGACATTTGGTTTTGTTCTTCAGCATATTGACATGTTCTTTCATTGAGAATTTAGATCAGCTGTTATGATTGTGTGAACCATAATTAAATCTTTGAGCTGGTGGAACAAACAGTCTGCAGATCAAATGTCATCAGTACAAATGTGTGTATTTTTATGCATGATATGAGATCACAAAAACAGTTTACATTTTTAATATACCGCTGTATAGTCTTGTCATCTAATTGATAACTTAACACGGCTGTGCGACTCCCATTTTATAGAATTCTCACTTTCATTTTGCAGTTTGTGTGTGTGGAGAGTTTAGTGACAGCCGTGGTGGACATGTACCCAGAGACCTTCAGGAGAGGCTATCGCAGAGAGCTGCTGATCCTGGGCATGTCTGTGGCCTCCTTCTTCATAGGACTTATCATGTGTACGGAGGTAAGACTCAGCTAAAGTTGCAGCATTAGAGTTAAAGTTCAAGTTTTTAAACAATGTGCTGCATGAATGTTTATGACCGTTTTTATGAATGAAGAAGCAAAAGAAACTACCAAACTACACAAAATGACGAAGTCAAAGTGTAGCTGTAGCAAATGCATTGTGTTTCTACAATCATACATGAAGTATTTTGAGCAATGAAACCAACAAGTTGTAGGCAGCAGAGAAAAATAATAGCTTTAGTTACACGTCAGAGTTTCCTCAACCTTATTTCTGGTTGTCTACTACTCATATCAGCTTTGGAGATTACACTGTTTTTGTCCTCTCATCATGTTTATGTTTTAATGTAGACATGTCATCATCGCTGTCATTGTCATCATCACTATCAGCCTCACCATGAGCACCATAACTGCCAGTTTATGAAACGACCCAGAGATTCATTCCAGTGGAAACTTTGTTTTTGGTCCTGAAGGTCAAGCTGTCCATTGAGTGCTGCATTCATGTCACCAGCTTTGCTTCCATCTTTATGTAAGGACGAGGATCTGGTTCCTCATACCTCCGAGAGGGTCTTTCATCTGCTAAAAGCTTTTCATGTGTCCATATGCACTGCTCTCCACCCACCCCCACTGTAAAACACTTTTTTCCAGTTGCCCCATAACCACCATGAAACAAGGGAAAACAGCTATAATGGAATATTAAAGTGTAGTGCTTTCTTTTGCCTTTCCAGCCTGCTGCTTGGTCCAATGACCTGACCTCTGTTTGTCACCACCGCTACATGAAATCCTCCAGTTTCTCCCTTTTGCTTTCTCCCTTTTGCTTTCTCCCTTTCTCTGCTTTTACACATCTCTCAGCACTGCCTGCTCTCTAGAGACTTTAGTCCTTTCTGCTGCTAAAGAGACCTGATGAATAAAATGTCACAGGACACTTAGAGTAGGATTAAATCACAGTTCAGAAGGTCCTCTGGGAGTTTAGTTCAATATCTGGCTGAAGTAGGGGCATGAAGGCAGCCACTGAGACAGTCTGTTTACATGCAGTTTAGAGCAGTGATGTAACTTCACTCTTACATTCATGTGAGATTTTATTCATGGTGACCCTTTTAGCGGAGGCAGAACGAGGAGATGATTTGTCTTGAGTGGAGGCAGGGAAGGTGGAGTGGATAATGAAATGTGAGGAACACCAATGATTCTGTAACAATAGAAAATTTAAAAGGAATAGTTCAAGTAGTGAAAGCACCTATACCACAGTAAAGAAATACTCCATTACAAGTAAAAGTCCTGCATTCAAAATTTTACTTATGTACATATGTTAGCATCAAAATGTCCTTAAAATAAACAGGCCATTCGGCAGATCAAACTGTACCCAATGGCCTAGTTTCAGAATGATAAATACTATAAAATTTGATGTGTTCATGCTTAAGTATCACTTTAATGTTGTTGCTGGTAAAGGTGGAGTTTAATTTAACTACTGGATACACTGCTGTGTAGCTCAGTCCTCATAATAATCATCAACATGACACGTCACAATTTGTTGATTGTAATATGTATGAATACTGTGAATCTGAAAGTTACTAGAAGTGAAAGATGGAAGTGAATACAGTTTAAAAATACAACATTTCTCTCAGAACTGTAGTGGAGGAGAAGTATAAAGTGGTATAAAAGGGAAATACTCAAGTAGTGTACAAATACCTGAAAATTGTACTCAAATGCAATTCTCCACTTGAGTAAATATTTACTTACTCTCCACCACTCTTATATCTGTCTGCTTGTTATAGCTAGCCACTTAGCTTAGCTTAGTTTAGCCTTGGTAGTTGTTGAATTATGCTACTGAATTATACTAATGAAGCGAGATATCAGTGTTTTTTTAACTTCTGGCACAGCTAGGCTAGCTGATTCCCCCTGTTCCCAGTCTTTATGCTAAGCTAAGCTAACAAGCTGCTGGCTGCAGTCTCATACAGAACTGACAGATATGAGAGTGATAAAGTGAACAAGCACATTTTTCAATATGTCAAACTACACCTTTAACGTCCAGGGATAGGTCACAATGCTGTTGGCTGATGTTCTTAATTTTATTAATACCACATGTTATGGTACCAGCTTAGTACTGGGAACTTCTTTATGCAATGAACACAGGCCATTCTGGGAGAAAGCGTCATTTTCAGTCGGGTATTACAGATATCAGAGCAGAGTTGCTGTTTCTATTTGAGAACATCAGCCTCTGACAACCAAATCAAGCACACCGGATTCATTTCATATTTGATGTGATCTAACCGAGTCTGCTGTTCATACAGAGGCTGTGACAGCAAACTGACACCTGTCTCGTCCTATCAGGGAGGGATGTACGTCTTCCAGCTGTTTGACTCGTACGCTGCCAGCGGGATGTGCTTGCTCTTTGTGGCCATATTTGAGTCCATATGTATCGGCTGGGTGTACGGTAAGATAACGATCCCAGCTCAACTAGGGGTCTCAAAGAAATGCTCGCCTTTTATGTCTCATCCGTGTTGCCTCAGATAACAGTGAACTGAACAGCTGGCTTTCAGCTCAGAGGAGCAAGCCGTTGCACAAACATTGAGTCATGCTTTTACCCTCCTTGCTGCAATCATATTTCTTCTCTGCCCTCTGCTGGAGAATGGGCTCAAACACACGCATCAGTCACCCAGTGATATACAAGGTACATAAATCTTTTTACTGAGCTATTACAAAATAATATTATATAATATTTTATGTGTGGCTTTTATTTCTGGGTTTACTCTATTTAAACTACTGTCTGCCTAATTTAAGCAGACAGCAAACCCAATTATATTAATAAAGGTTATTTTTCATGCTTTCATGCAAAAGGATTTTGTCTCAAAAGAAAGTTTCAGACATTTTATCCACATCTAGTCAGCAGCTCTGTGCAGACGGCCATACCCTGTCAAAATACATCAGCCCCATCATTATTTTGATGTTATGTGCGGCAACTCTGAGAGACACTCATCTCATTTCAGGTAGTGACAGATTCTACCTAAATATCGAGGACATGATTGGCTACAAACCCGTCTTCTTCATCAAGTGGTGCTGGATGATCCTGACCCCGGGCATCTGTGCTGTGAGTCTCACTGCAGACACTAAATCAGGAGCAGCAGAAACATCAACAACAGCTAACAACATATCTTTTAGATGAATAGTGATGAAGGACAGACACAATCAGCTGTATCCTGTAGCCGTAGCCAGTTATACTCGAAGTTAGCATTAAAGTAAGTAAGTAAGAATTAATAGATTATACATGTGTTCATATAACAACTGATTATTTGCACGTGTTGCTAAGTTTTTAGTACAACACCATGCAGACTGAATTCAAAGTATGTGACTTTAGGCATCAAAGGATCACATACATTTTTGTCTCTCACTGTAAACATTTAAAACACGTTTCTTTTTTTGTCTGCTGTAGGGAATTTTCCTGTTCTTCCTGATCAAATACAAACCGCTGAAGTACAACAACGTGTACACATACCCTGACTGGGGCTATGGCATCGGCTGGTTCATGGCCATGTCCTCGATGGTCTGCATCCCTCTGGGGATTATCTGGATGATCTGGAAGACTCCTGGCACTTTCTCTGAGGTAAAAGAACACACAAGGACAAATCTCACTCTCACTCTGCAGTATGACACTGGTGGCCACTTAATGAGAGGGGAGTGTGGCGCAGTATTTCCCTCATTGTTCACATGACATTGTGGTATTGTTTATTGAAATACAGTAACAGTAATATTCATGCCATATTGCATGTAGCTTTATCTATACTGTCACTGTCAAATCAACCATATACTACAGCAGTTATTACGATCATTAATGAAGCCATGTTCTTGATCATCAGTTACCTTAACTTGAACTTTCAGTCTATTATTTGCTTCCCCCATCAAAACATTAAAAAGGTAGTTTTATTTTTGTTTGCACAGGCAATAGATGGAAACAAAGATCATAGGAAATTTTATTTCAGTCAGACTTTTCACTCATTCATTCTCTCATATCGCCATTCATGATGAAACTTTAGTTATGTTTGCACAAGATGAGCAGCAAAGTCTCCCACTCTAACAGTTTAAGAGAACTTTCTTTTGTACTTTCAACTTATCTAGCAGATCCATTTAACTCTAATCAGGCTCAGGACATGCTTTATGCAACTGACATCATCAGTGGGTGTTACTCCCAAGCAAACTATCAGGAAGATGATACAAAGCCGATCTCTAATAAAAGCAGATCTTTTCTAGTTCAAAACAACAGTGGTCATGTGACCAAGTGTTGTAACAGAATCCGTCTTGATCAGACTTTCATTTACAGGAGTAAAGACTGGAAAAGCAGAAGATTAGTGACTGTTTTTGCACTTGGGAAAGGTTATACCTGTATCACCTGCGGCCCTCGTAATGAAGGAAATGCATGAAAAGAATCCAGCTGTTGTATCTCTCCCGTCTGACTTTCACAGAGGGATTGTGACACAGTTGGATGATCTCCCATCGTTGCTCAAGGGAGAAGGATTAAATAAACAAGCTGCAGGTTTCTGATGGGAGATGATCAGTCGTGGCCTCTGGCCTTTTGGTAGACCTGAGGAGTGATATCAGTGATGTTTTGGTCATGTCTTCCACATGGGATCCAAATGTTAGACTAGAGTAGTTTAGATACTGTATCTTAGTGCTTAAATAACTGACAGAAATTAAAACAAATTACTTTCATTTGGTTAAATGTGTATGTTTTTAAAACCAACCCAGGTGAAAAATATCCTTCAAGATACTTTTTGAAGAATGTACCAAGTACACTTTTGTCACCTTCATGTATACTTAAATATGCTCAAGTAGTCCTTGAGTACCACTTGAGTAATACTTGAGTATAAATAAATAGTGTAAATAGTCGCTAAATTGGCACAACGTTTTACAAACTTTAAGTGTACTGAGGTACATCATCAGAAATCAGGATTCATGAGCTGTCAGAACACACTTGCAGTACAACTGTATTATATGACGAATGTGTTTTGAAAGCTCATGCTAAATATACTTCAAATAAAGTAAAATAAATAAAGTACACTTTAATTTAGCCTGCTAATAGTGTATAACAGAGGACTTGAAAATAAGTACACTTGTCACAATTACACTTTGTTACCATTCATGTTTATATATGATGGCTATTCAGTTGGTGGTTAGCAAGCTGGCTAGTTATTATATTAGCGTGAAGTTGGCCAAATGCCTGCAGAACATACTCTGTTATTTGATATGATATACACAGTTTAGACAGTATGTTCTGGAACAAAACCTCTATTCACTTGGTAACTCTAGACTGAATAACAAAGAATGAAACTAAATGATGTAATGGTGAGTTGATGTTACGCTGTCACAAACAGCAGATTCACTGTGTGTCAACAAATTAATTGCTGGCACAGACCTTTCAATGTTGGATAAAAGTTTGTTGATGCTTCTTTAGTTCATTCAAACAGAGCGATTATACACATAAGCTCTATCTGCTTAATGCTGCTATTGTTGTGGTGGGAGAATGAGAGATAAGCTCTTGTCTCTTGTCCTGTGCTCTCTGCAGAGAATGAAGAAGCTGACGACTCCCAGCAAGGATCTGAAAATGAGGGGGAAACTCGCTGCTCTCAGTCCTTATGCTGCCAATGATGCAAAACTTAAGGTTGATGGGAAAATTTCCACCATCTCAGAGAAGGAGACGCATTTCTAGCCGACCGACCGACCGACCGAGCTGCCTGCCGTCTTCACAATAAGTCCAACAAACGAAAACTACAGCAAACAGCAACATGACCCACCACCACACACAACAGGAAATGACACAAATGACTCGGAGTGTTATTTTTGTTTTGTAAAAAAAAAAACAGAAAAAAAGGGGAAAGTTATCACATGATTATGTAGTCCGCTTCTGTTTTGCACAAACTTTGATAACACATTTGTTGTTTTCAGTTAACATTGTGACTAAAGCAGCTGTTTCTTTCTTTTCTAACCATTAATATTTTAAAGTCTGATTGATGACATACAAGAAATGGTTAAAACCTGTCCTGGTACCTTGTCAGTACTGGTCACACTTGTGTCTGGGCCTTTAGACCAACACCAGTGTGTTGTGTTGTTAAAGGCTTACACTGTACATTTATTGGCAAAGTGCTGTGCCTCTCTATTTGGTACTAGGTACCCAAATGTGACTATCTATGATGTAGCAGCTTGGGGACCATTCTACATAGTTTTACGTGTTAAGAGAGGATACTGCAGTATGTGTTAGTGCTGAGGCTATAGGAGGGCATAGTCTGAATACTTGCCTATAAAGCGTTTTGCCATTGAACTCTTGGACGTTCTCTGAACCAGCTGTGACAGTGAAACGTTGCTTAGGCGTTCAGTGATTCTTATTTACTTGAATTGAATGTTGTCGTTTAGCAACAGATGCAAAAACTCAGCTTACTGGATGTAATTAAATGATATTATTCGGTTATTGATCCTCATGTTAGGATATAGTGGGCCCTTCATGGCTTTGCTGATTTCCATGGCACTGCTCTTTCAAAATAGACGTCTGCTCGGGAGGTAATACTGAAAGTCCAGAGTTTAAAGTCTCTATTAAAGCCCTCAGTTTTAGAAATCTTTAACTTTCCATATCTAGTTTTGAGCTACAGACACGGCTACAAATAGCAGTGAGTGACTCGCAGGCTGAGTCCAAAAACACACCTCTCTCTCCTCTAGCTGCCCTCCTATAAGTCGTGGGTATCTGTCATTTCACAGTAATTATGCTGAGCCTAACACAGAGTGACAGACAGACGTGCTTCCACCCCTGCATTTTTATTTCCTGCTCCGCCTGTAGAGGGGAAGATGGACGCCCATCAGATGAGCATTTCAAAACCCATCTGTCTTCTTATTCCCCTGCTTTTCATTCTTTCCCCTTGTCCCCTTCTCTCATTTCTCCTGTCCTTCCTTCTCATCTTCAGCCTCTGCTTGTCCACTTCTGTCAATTTTTCTTCCACGTCTGTGGTTGGTTTCTGCTCGTCACGTGGAGGGCTTGAGCGGTAACTCGGGCCTTGAATGAAGCCGTGATGCTGAATGCTTTGTATTTCGTCAGGGACCTGTGCATCAGCGGTAGTGTTGCTATTGATTAGTGTTTCTGTGACCTTTCTTCTGACATTGTAAAGTGGGAAACGTCACTGAAAAAAAAGAAAAAAAAATCTTTTAATGTCGCTGCCTGAGCCGCTGCAGGGGTGAAAGCACAGTCTGTTCCTTTCATCCGTTTAATTGTGGTGAGAGTCAATGAGCTGGTCTCATTGTTCAGATCAATCTCATCCAATCAGCACTCGAATGACTCCGAGTTGTCCTACCTCCCTTCCTTGCTTTGTCCGATTTTCTCACTTCCCTTCCTTTCTTCCCTCTGCCCTCGCTTCCTGGTGAAAATGCAATCAGAGGAATGCATCTGAGGGGATGAAACCCAAATTTCTCTCTTTACAGTTTTTCAGGAGGAGGCAAAGAAAGCAGGGGAAGAAATAAGGAACTGATGAACTGAGGAAGTGTGCGATCGAGTAAGTAATGAGGGAATTCGAGGAAGTGATTAGTGACTGAAGCCCCTCCTGTCAAAGCTGTGACATCCTCTTAAACATGTGATTGGTCCCTCTGGTGTGGTTGCATTATGACATTATCACCTCCTCACTGATGTTTGTGCAAAGCTAATAGTTGTGTGCATCAGAAATTATAGCCTGCTGTTTAACACTGATCATGTTGATGTATATTTTTACATCTCTTTCTAGAAATCTGTGGTCTATTTCTTGAGATGAAAGATGTTTTAAAAGTATTGCTGTATTAAAAAGAACACGTCCTTTGTTTTGACTTTTGATATGCCGCTCAGAAGATCTTGTTATAGAAATATAATGAAAGGTGTTTTACTGTTCTGTACTGTTCTACACACATTTTGGTATTCACAGGACACATGAACTGTCTGCTTACTCATTTTTAAGAATAAATATTATAAAGGAAATTGGAGAGTTGACTCTGACCTTTTTATTGAACGTAATTTCTCAATTATACTACAATTATACTGAAAAAGGAAAAAACTGATCTCAGATACTGACATTTCCATCTTGGAGTCCTTTGAAAGGGTTTCAACGCATCTGTTTGTGATGACACTTTATAGATAAAATGATAGGATCAGGTATGATAAGATGGCATTTTCCCAATTCCAAGATAGTAACTGACACAAACAGTGATATGAAGCAGAAGAATATAAGAATAAAATCACAACTATTTAAATAATATGTATGTGTGTGTGTGTGTGTGTGTGTGTGTGTGTGTGTGTGTGTGTGTGTGTAACAATGTATTACTCACATTATGGGGACTTGCCCAAAATGCAGGTCTCTAAAATGTAGATCATCGAATTTTACGTTGTAGACTTGGGTTAAGGTTAGATTTAGGGTTAGGGTTAGGCAAGTAGTGGTAAGTCTCCAGCAAATGAATGTAAGTCTATGTAATGCCCCACAAGTGATGAAAATCTCTAGTGTGTGTGTGTGTGTGTGTGTGAAAACAAAATTTGCACCGGGACAAATGAGTGAATGAAATATTTTCAAAATAATGACTTAATCACTGTCAATTTACATATCAACATTATTGTGCATTTTAATTTGCTTGTGTCTACACTGACTGGTTGACAGGCCATATTGTACATGTAAATGTAGGCTATATGTAAACTGCATATTTAAACCCCCACACTGGTATTTTCACTTAATCTGCCTGGTTAGACATCTTCTTGGGACTGAATGTACAAACTGGGCCTCTCTGACATCTTCACTTTCATGTTAGCTTTGTTGCACCTGTCACGGCTGGACAGCTTTGCTTGTGGTTCATAGAGTTTTGTGACATTACATCATTTCCCAGTATCCTTCTTCCTCGTGACCAATCAGCTCCAGCAGCAGGCCTCTTCTTTAACATGTCACAGGAGAAAAAGCACAACTAATACAGTTAATGATGGCTGAAGTCCATTTAGCTGCTTTGGTTCCAGGCTGCTGGTGTTGTGCATGCTGGTCCACTGTCGCACTGTCATGGCTTACTGGGAGACTTGAGTAAAACAGAGCCATCATTAATGTCATTACAACACGTGTTTTCCTGCTGTGACGAGTCAAAAATGGCTGAAACAGTTCATGCACAGGCGTAACGGCATGTGGACAATTTGCAGATGTCATTTCTGTTACATACATTTCTTTACATAACAGCCTCATAATGGATTTGCAGCACTATGTACTGTATGTACGGACAAAATCAAATACTTTTAACAGCATCTTGGTTCAGTTCCCTCTCTCCATCTTTCCTTTTCTTCTTCGTCTCTGTATCGCTCTACTGTTACCATCAAATGTAGGCAAAATGCCAAAAGTGTCTATGATCTTGTTTGAGGCACCTCCACATCACTGTAGTCCAGATTTGATGAAATCCCTCACCAGTGGTAGGCTTCTGGATGTGTGTTTCAGCGTGTGTGCGCAGTCATGTGCATACATCCAACTGTCACACTTCAGAAATCAGCTTTGCTTTCTTTGATTTGGAGGTGACATCTGGACTTGATCCGGTAGATGGTGTGAAGTAAATCTTCTTTTGTTGTGTCACGTTGCTGCCGCAGGAAAACTTTGTGAGCTGAGAAAGTTTCTGGACTCTTCAGCCAAGCAAAAACCCATTCAGAGAGTAATGTGAAGGTTAAATGGCTGTCAGCGGAAAAATCATTCACTCTCAAATGCTGTAAAAATGACTTTGTGCTTTTCTTTTTTCTTTGTGGAGATAAGCTTTAATCTAAAACCTTTATCTAAAACACTGCTGTTGGCTGACAGGCACAGACTGTGTACATTATGAATAAAATTTTCCTTGGCAGGGTTGTTTTATTCCAGCTCTTCTGATGACTGTTAGAAAAGAAGACAGGTGGCGGATATCAACGTTAAATGGACATTTTCCTTGAAGCTACAGATTGATGATTACAGTAGAGCAGGCAGAGAGTTTGGCTAATTAGGGAGCCCTTTAATTTAATCTTTAAAATGGAATTCATCAAGTTTTGGCCACAAGGGGGCAGAAAAAAATAAAAAAACTAGGTGGTAGTTATGGCCATCAAATGTATTTAATTTATCATATATTTCGTATATTTCTTATTATATATTGTGCAACACAGATTGCAAAAAAGTTGGGACGCTGTGTTAAACAAATAAAACAGAATGTGATCAATTGCAAACAGTACAAATAGAAAATATTTAATGTTTGACTTCATCAACTTTTCTTTTAATATATGCTGATTCTGAATTTGATACAACATGTTTCATACAAGTTTGGACAGGAACAACAACAGACTGGGGAAGATGTGAAATGCTCCAAAAACACCTGAACATTCCACAGGTAAACAGGCTCACTAGTTACAGGTGATAGTATCATGGTTGGGTATGAAAGAGGCATCCTCGAAAGGCTCAGTCGTTCACAAGCGAGGATGTAGCGAGGTTCACCACTTTGTGAACACATGATTGGATAAAGGATATTACTGCATGGGCAGTCAGGAAATACAGTTTGTTTGCAAGTGATTGCATCCTGTTTTTATTAATGTTTTATGCTGCATGCTAAGTTGTTTGGAAAAGGAGCTGTATTATGCATCTTATGATCAAGTCAGTGGCTAATGAATGCGTGGCTAATGTATCAACAGTTGGCTACTAACACAAACTGAAGACATAGAGCAACATTAGCATTCATTTGGCCATCCGAAGAATATACTGTATTACTTGTCTTTTTACTCATTTTGAGGGGGCCTAACACTCGATATTTGATTTTAATTATCAGCTAGTTGCTAACTTTGTCTGCCATTTGACGTTGGGGTAGCACGTGGTACATTTAATGACAAAACCAAAAAAATTAGCTAAAAGAGGCAACTGGTAATTCTCAATGATTCTGGTGCTTTGATTCACCTTTTCATATCCCACAGATTCATAATATCAAAAATACTGATAAATAGAGATCCAAGTCATCATTGTGTACAAAGAGTCAGACAGATAAACACATCACAGCCATTCAGTGACAATATGAAGAGAATCATGTGCAGTAACTTGGCAGTGAGATTGAGACAGGTGACAGGGAGGCAAACAAGATGAAAGACAAGCAAACACATGCCATTGTACTGATGCAGCAGCAATTATACAGCACAAACAGGCAGCCGAACACAGACAAAAATTTACAAAGTGATGGAGAGACAGACTGATGCAGATGCCGCACGACAGATGAGGAAATACGAGACAGCAGATAGAGGAGCCAGTAAGAGAGGGAAGACAGAAGCAGCGTTCTCCCCTGCGGTTACAGAGAAGGCATAACAGATTAGTTGACTCACGCACAGTGTTCTGGGGCAGTGCTTCAGGACAGAGCCAAGATAGAAACACAACGCACCATGGCCAAAAGTCAGCCTCGCCTAAAGATCAGAGCAACCTAGATTTTTATCCTGATCTTTTGATAAGGAGCGAGAAAGGAAAATAAATGCGCAAGAAGATCACGTTACTGTAAATGCATAGATGACACAGTTAATATTACACCAAATCCTGTTACCCTGTCATCCATTATGCTGCAGTAGATCTCTTACTGCCAGTGACATCTTGTATTTTTAATATTATTTGATGGTAAAAATGAACCACTCAGGAATTATGAGACAGATTTACTCAAATTTAGTTTGTTAATCCTGCAGCAATTAAAGCAACTATTAAAATCAGCTCAGTTTATGTATTATTTCATGACATTTGTACCAAGTCTGACCAAAATCCAACCTCCTGCCTTGATGCAAGCACAGCTGCAAGTCTCCCCTGGCATGATGGCTTTATGAGTATGTGTGTGTTGTTCTTGGCTTTAGTCTAATGTAAATGTTACCCTGCCCTGCTGATAAGCACCCAGAGGCAGCACACAGGGTCAGCCAAATGATTATGAGAAGGAAGGAAATACTGAACAGAAAAGCAGAGAGAAAACTGAGAAGGTGGATGGGTCATGGGGCCAAATAAAGAGAGAGAAGAGAGACCAGAAACAGGGATCAGTAAGGACAGAGCCTTGCAAAAGAGTAGACATAAGTTTGTATGTATAACTTGTGCATATAGTAGGAATATTTTCATAACGACATATAGTTAGATGAAGATGTAGCCAAATCCAATATTACAGATGAATATGACTCTTCTACTCTGTTTTTTCCCCACCCAAAAGAAAGTGATTAAAAAATCCTTTCAAGACTTGCCAATGCAGCAGTAAATTCTAATAAGGGGTCATTGAATGAGTGAGACCACTATAAGACTACTGAGAGACATTTGTGTGTTAAAACTGAATCAAAAGAGTGTGACAATGTGATTAAGAATAGCCTCAAACGTGCAGTAATAAAGGAGGAGTTGATAGAACATCTCATATAATTCGTACAGCTTTTATTAAACTATGGCTCAGAGCCTAAAATCAGCCAGAGGTCGTGTTATTGTTCAGTGCTTTAAAAAGACTCTACTTCCACACCAAATTCAATCAGTTTTTGTTCCCTTCTGATCCCCTGCTGGTGTGACATGAGGCTGGAGTTTTTCTTTTAATTTCAGCAGGGGGCAGCGAATTCCAAGCTACCATGACTGAACAAGCTTCAGCACCAGGTGAAAATACCACAGTGCATGGGTGTATTCCTGCGACTTGTGTGTGTGTTAGTGCTTCTGCATGTGGCTGCATATGATTTTATGAGTGGGCGTGTGAACGTGCATTTCTGTGTGCGTGCACTTCATTTTCCGCTCTCAGCAGCATATTTGTGTGCTCAAGTAGCATGTGTGTATCTCTGTGTCATTATCGCTAAATTAATGGTTCGCATGCTCACAGCGCTTGACATGGCATCATGTATTATCAGGTAAATTTCATCCTTGCACGCTTGATGCTGACAACCTTCTCTCCCCTGCAAAGAAGATGAAATACACACAGCTCAGTGTCATAAGCATGGCTTTGCACATGCATGTCATGAGTGTCTGCACATGAGGAATTTCCTGCATGTATCTCCTTCAGTGAGAATTGGAATCATGGTTATCAGAGAGAGAGAGAGAGAGATAGAGTGGAATAGATGAGAAGTGGATGACCAATAGTAGGAAATATACTGGTGAGCTGCCATGTAAGAGGAAAGAGAAGGATGGGAAAAGGAAATGGAGAGAGGAGGGGCATGAGAGAGAGTAATCTGGTGTGTAATGAAAGAAGGCAACAGAGAGAAAATGGTTTCTATACCTGGTGTGAGAGCGAGCAGAGAAGCTGGACTGGAAACTGGGAGGTCAAAAAGAGTAACAATGGTCATTGTCTGTCATATGAAATCACCAGACAGTGCTCAAAATACCAGCCGGTGAGAATACCTGTTTTCCAGTGTTTTTAGACAAATAATATATATATATGATATCCACTTGGGAAAAATAAGCATTCAATGTCTATAAAGGACACAGGATTCAGTCTATATATAATGCAACATTTGTAATTTACAAGACTTAAAATCATACCATCAATGGTGTTATGTGTTTGTAGATTTGAGAACAAATTAATCAGATAGAGGAGCAGAGTGGAACATGACAGTCCCTCTCTCCACTGCACACCCGAACATCAAAGTGGGCCATGAGAGAATTAAAATCAGACCCCAAGTCCTTCTGGAAAACCCGACTTTCAAAGAGTGATTATATTATTACCAGAGCCTTTCTGTATGTCTGCAACATAGAACAGTCTGAATAAAATGAATGCATGCCAGTAGATTAAAGAAGTGGGTCAAAAATGGAATAACCAGAAAGCGTTCCAAAATCAACATATCACATATTGTTTGTATGATCGAGCTCTTCACTAGCTTCCACAAAGTGGTCTCTGGTCTTCCTGTGGGTGAAATGACTCTATATATGAAACAATAAGCAAAAGTAACCTAAAAATATCACACATGCACAGCAGCAAAAAGAATATAAAAACAATTAAACAGCAATAACAACAATAACATCTATGTGAGATTAATTAGATTTGTTTTAGTGACTTTCTGGAAGAAAATCTACTTTTGGTCAGTCTAATGTTGGTAAGCAGCATATTCCAAACTGAAGAAGCTCCAGAAAGAGTAGTTCACATCACACAGTTTGTTTGTGGACTCGGCACTGTCAGATGACCACAGCTCACTTACTAGTTTTTCACAAAAGAATTGCGGTGTATGCTAATATTTTGTATGAATAAGAGAAAACATGCTTTTTGTTGTAATTCCAGTAACTCTTCACGATTCTTTATTCCAGCTCATCCAAGTCAACACTGGAAGTAGGTCATTATGACCTGTGTGTATGTTTATTGTTAGGTGGCGACATCTAGTGGCTGTAGTTATTATGATGGGATCAAAGGGGGTGGCAGGCTATGTGTAAAGAGCAAAAAAGTCTGAACATGGAGGGGGGTGGGGTTGATGGATGGGTCAAACAAAGTCAGGACTTTCACTCAGGAGACAGCTGTTCATGTCCTGAGTGAAATCAAAGTTGACTTATTTTTACTTACATAATGGACTTAAGTCACCTACGTAACAGTCATGTACTCATTCCAACACAAACAATGCTTTTCTAAAACTAACCAAGCAGTTTTGTTGCCTAAAACTGTTTCACAGCTTTAACAACACGACGATGAAGCTGTGGAGTCATTGGCAATCGACCTACTCAGTCCTTTAGGTATGAGGACATGTTAGTACTGGGATAAGACTTTTTTTGTCTTTCACGATGGTCACTGTGTCAGATCTAATGATCACAGTGCCTTAAACTCTCACCGTGTCTTGGTTGGGTGACTGGCAAGACTACATGTATGACCCAGACCAATCACAGCACGGCTTATTTTACGATCACACATGACTTCAGATGTTATTGGGAAGGCACGTGAAGCAACTGTCAATCAAACTGACATATGTCACACTGCATGGGTGTAGACGCCCGATTGTGGTTCATGATCGGCCATGATGCTGGTAATTGGTCAGCCACGACAAAATGGTCTCAAGATCGGGCTATATTTGTGTAGTCTGATCGAGGCATTATTCGGTCCTTTTTGTTTTTCTAGGAAGGAGAAGAGAATCCCAGTCCTGTTTTAACCATTTGCTTGTCTTGTAATCTGATCTAAATTCACAAGAAAGAGAAGAAAATTGGTATCCTTGGCAAGCCCTGCCTTCATTTCAAAAGGTTCAGCCATTTCTCCTCTTTTATATATAACTCTCACTTGGAGGCCATCGTGAAACACACAAATCTCCCCTCCAATCTTTCCCGGTATCTAATAATGACCCAAGAGCATTCCTTAATCTATTAAATCAACAGTCAGAGTCCCATTGTAATTATATATGTTCCTGCTTGGTTGCAACATGATCTTCCCTTGTGTAATCCTGTATGTTCAACCCACAGTATCTTATCAAAGGTATCTTTCATCCAATATAGGGTTATCATAGATAGCACCTCTGTGGTGGTCATCATATCGCAACTTCAAATGCAACTTTACAGTCTTTAATTGTGTGGTATGTTGCTGTTCAATCATGTCCAAACTGAGTGAAAACTCTTTAAGGAACTTATTAAACTTAACTTCTGTTGCAGTTTCAGTTTGCTCTCGGTTTCTTTCAGAGATGCAAAGTCGTCTTTGTGACTGTAAAGAGAAAGCCATATTTAACATACTGGAAAGGAACAAAAAGAGAAAAGCTGAATGTTGCCTCATGTCTAAAGTATGCATTTAAAAGGTGAACAAATAAATATTCAACCAGTGAAAAGGCACCATATCATGAAAATGCACCACACTGTATATTCAGAGACAAAGTCACCACTGAATGCACAGGCAGACATACTGACTGTTGAACCATTTAATATACTCTGGCTTAATGCACTGGATTCATTCAAGCAATTACACTCTTCTCTCGTCTGTGTGCTTGTACTGTGCTGCCTATATTTGTTCCCTAAATGACACATTCATTTCCACTGACAATATAAGCAGTCAATGAAAAGCTATTACACTGCATGGTGAACCTTGACCCACACGTCAACATTTTCTCTGTGTAATGACAGTGCAGCACATATTATAGTTATGTGTGTGAGTGTGTGGGGGAGAGAGTGAAAATAAAAAAAGACAGTGAGAAGGAGACTGTGTTGTGTTGCGGGGATAAGGATGTCAAATGGGACCCGACTCGACACCTTCTTTGAGCTCTCAGTTCATGGGTCAAAGGAGAAGACGCCCTAGGACACACCAGGCATCTTTCTTTCTCTCCATCGCCCTCCCTCTCTTCTTCACTTGGCAGCAAATGAAGTGTGGCCTGAAAAACTGAGTATTACCACCATCTATCATCAGCATTACCAGCATCTTTAATGCAGTGTTTATTAACTAACCAAAGGGGCGATCCAGTGACTAGGGTCAGGAAAACCTCATTTAGTGTTTTTTTTTATATATATATATGCAGATTTTGCAGGTTTCACTGTGATATGTAAGTGGTTTCTGGTGGTATTTATGATATAACCTGTTTTTTCTACAGTTGTGCATTCAATATTAACCTTTTCTTCTGTAGATTAATTGTTTTTTGGCAGCTTACTGTTGTCCCACTTTTTCCTATTACCCACTGATAATTGATTTATTGTTGTTTATTAGCTAAGCTGAGGCAAATTCGCCTTAATAACGTATTTTCTTTCCCACTTACCTCCCAGGTGTGTTTGCTTATGCATTTGTTGATTACTGGTGACTGGCTGACTGTTCTGTCTGTGCATGTGTATATGTGCAAGTTCATTATCATTTGTTGTATGATGCATCTGATGAAAGTTGCCTGACTGAAATGCAGCTTTTAGATAAATTCATGCAGGAGCTACATTTTTGTTTGGGACCATGGCTTTATCTTCTTTGCATTCTGTTGTGCAAAAGCCACTTTTTCTGCAAGCCTCGAGTACCACAAAGTGGGTTGAACACTCATGTTTTCATTATCCTTATCTCCTCACCTCAGTGTTAGGTGCTTTGTGCCACCCTCACAATTTCATGGATAACTGTTACAAAAACTGGGCCTTGATTTTCTACCTGTGTGCAGCTAGCGTGGATGAATGACCGTGAAATGGCTAAGTGACTGCTGTGAAAGGTCAAACTCAGCTCTGTGCGAATGTAAGGATCTAACAGATCTAACTTTATTTATGTAGTGCCTTTCAAAATCAAGTTACAAAGTGCTTTACATTGAAAACAAATGATGAAAATGTGGGATGAAAACAAAATAAAATAATTTAAACTGTTAACACTTTATATTAAGGTACACATATTCATCGTCAACTTTTTGTTTATTAGCATGCATATTAGTAGCACATAACCTCCTAATTACGGTTTATTGATAGCAAGGAAGTTTTTGTACATGGATTGCAATCGTATAACCTACCTCTAACCCCCAATAACCCTATGTCAGAACAAGGTATTAATAGGACCTTTCAATGACAAATAAAGACCCAATATGCTACTAACATGCATGCTAATAAGCAACTTGGTTAATGGTGAATATGTGTGCCCTAATATAAAGTGTGACTGATCATTTAGAAGACAAGTAAGTCTTTAAGAGGACATTTAAAAGAGGATATGAGTTTGCCTGCCTGAGACAAATTTACACAATAAACACTTTGTGGCATGAAGAAAATATATTGTGATGATGAGCACAGACATGAGATGTGTTAGCGACCATGCCGGCCTGTTCTAGTGTGTGATAATGAATTTATTCGCTTTCTGCTGTGTGTTGTATTTGTTGCATTTGTGTATTGAGTACACACACATGCACACACACACGCACACACACACACACACGTATGTGCATGTGCCCAGATTCATGTGTGTTTGCTCAGTACACCCAATGAGTGGTCTCTGCCCATTGGGTAGGCCCTGTGTTGCACAGTTCTGCCGTAATAGGTTTTGGCAGCTGTGTAATTTCTGTTGATTTATTTCTGACCTTGGAAAACTCTTCTCCTGCAGTGCAGGTGTCATTTGTAAGACAAACACACACACACACACACACACACACACACACAAGCACACACACACACATACACACACACACACACACACACACACAGACACACACACACTATATACGTACACACAAAAAAGCCAAACAGGCAAACAGAAACGATTTAATTTACAAAGCTGCTCAGGTTTGCTCACACACCACAGATATTCATACATACACCCGCAGTCTGCACATGCACACCCACCAGCTCACATTCATGCATCCACCCCCACCACCCGGCATCCACACACATTCACATTCACATTCACACACACTCCTGGTGTTGATAGGTCTCAATTCAGCCAATGACAACGTTTCCAATGGTTAGATGGGACGCCTGCTCTGTGGCATCCCAGTCAAAGCTCAGGAGAACACTGTGTGTTAATCTGAGCCTGATCTCTTAAACTGTAATTACGGTGCCTTATTTAAACAAAACATGGAACTGATGAGAAAAGGAAGAAAAATGACTGCAGTAGTGTCTGATTTAATGTCTTTTGATTTGTAAATATACAGTGTACGTACTTTATAGTATATATGTATGTACAATATGCACTGTATGTAGTATCAATGTATATTTTAAAGACATTTTACCATCAGACAAACAATGTCACAAGCAATCAATATGAATGCTGTAAGAACTGAGGCAGTGTTCAATGTCTATAGGAGCTGATTGCACTGCTCGCCTGGTTTTTCCTCCCACTCTCTTACTGTTGAATCTTACTATCCTTCTTTCCACTCATCACACTTTTCTGTCATTGATCACCAAAACAGTCAATACCCTCTTACTTGTGGCACCACCATTATCCCACCTCTCACTGCTTAAATGGCATCTTTGTGTTGGTCAGTGAGATCTGATCAATAGCAACAGTTGAAGGCAGGAGAGGAGTCAACACATCTTCGTACACACGTCATTGTGGATGGAGGCAGAAGTTGTGGGGCAAATTGTGGTGCAAAGGACATGAAGCAAATGATGAAGGTAAAGGTGTAATTTAAATGTTTTGTCATGCTTGTTTTTTGGAAAACAGTCTTTTTCATTGCATGTTTGCATAAGACCCACCCTTTGACATCTATGTACATATCTTTGATGATCAGCACCCAGAAATAAAGCAGGAAAAAAACAACTCAGTGAAGGAGTAATCTCCAAAATGCATCTTAATTGATTTTTTTTTTTTTTACAAAAAATGTCCTTTTTTGAGTCACATTTACAGCAAAAATATGACCAAATGTAGTCAGCTTCTTGAACTATGTTCTGCTCCAAGTCCACTGCTACTGTGCAAATCAGAATTACAGCCCACCCGCCCTTCTTTCCAGCAGGTCAGGATGCCATGGTGAGTGCTAAACGGTCACATACAGCACATGCAGTGCATCAGGCACAGGAACAGTTCTACAGTATGTTGGCTCACATTTCCAGGAAAACGTGTCAGGCTTTGACCAATTTGTGTTGCTCATTTTACTGGACCCTCCGGCTTGAATTGGAAACGTGCACGCAAGTTATGTTGCACATGTATGTGTGCGCTTCTTCACATGCTTTTAACAACCCCAACATTTGTCACTAACTTCATAAACAGATTCCCCTCTTGTCAGCCTTTACTGCTCTTTTATGGTGCTGCTCATGTCCATTATACAGCGCCCATAGGAGCATAAAGGAGCTGTAACTGTCCATTGGATTTTGAGTCTTTAGCCCCCAGTGTCAATAATGCTTTCCAGCAGCACTGGGCTTGTCTTTATGCAGCTGTTGAACTGGGATTTCAGTTCTTTTTGTTTTTAGTATCTTGTTACTACAGAACGCCTTCGGTGGTAAATCTGAACCACTTCCCTGTTGCAATTGAACAAACTGTAGCACTTCTTCAGCTCTGACAGAATGGTTAAAGCTAGTTTCCATAATGTTCAAAATTAAGAGATCATTCTTATATCAGTCTGTATCAAGTGGCGCCTTGTAAAAGATACAAACTGGGACACTTCTACTAGGTTGCGTACAATATGACTGAGGTGTGCTTGTGTTCTTTTTGAGATGATGCTCCACCACAACCGAAATCACAGTGTGGAATAATACACCAACCAAGCAGTTTATTATTTGGGACACTTTGGGACATATGTATTTCTCACTATATATTTCTCAGAGGCTGGAGACAAATACGCAACATATCAGTTTTGGTGAAATGGCTTGGACCAGATGTTAGATCTAGTTGTGTATCATCTGTATACCAGAGGTAGCCAGACTGTGCCTATAGAGTAGCACAAAGGGAAAATAAAACTAGATAAAGATTATATACTCCAAACAGCAAAACTCAAATCTGTGTGAAACTTTTAGTTCTGTTTACACTGAAAATGAAGCAAATTTTCATCTTGTAGTATTTGGATGAAATTGACCTTTTGCCCCAAACACCAAATGCACCAACTGTCCAAGCATTAGTGTAGGTAGCTAGCAGCCAATGCTAAACTAACCCAGCCATGTGTGTGTGTAGAGTGTGCCGGAGGAATGTTGGTGTAATTGCTCAACCTGATAGATCTCAACATACCAAGAACTCCAGCAGGTGTGGACCATGTGTAGGTTTCCCAAAGTATGAAAATACACGTGAGGTGAGAATGTGTGTACTTGTACACACCCCTAACACCATGGGTACTGTATACGCTGTCTTTTGAGTCTGGTCAGTGTAATGTGGGAAGTTGACTTCCAAATATTACGCCTTTTCTTCTGTCAGTTTAATTGATCATTATTTCAAATTCAATGTCAGTAAAATTGTACTTCTTCAGCTGCTTGTTGAGCAGAGTGTATGCACGTTTCCTGTTTTGTGTGTACATAGATTTTTACACCTCAGCACACAGTGTTTTATACATTTGTCCTCAGTTCTTTGTGTTACGTTTCTGTTATGTTTCCTCAATTTGCACCACCTGGAGCAAAATCTGACGTGTTTGCATCCATTCATGTTTTTGCATTGCATTTATATGAAATTGTGGCACCTCAAATTTGCTTTGAACATATCTTGACAGCTAGAGGTGAAAAGCGGGTACTGATTGGGCTATATTGTGAACAGAAAAACACTGTGACATTGGGAAATTAAATTAAACAGATGTAATGTATTATGGATGTCCAGCTAAAGCTTTTCACAAGTACACGCCAGGCTGTACACACATTTGGATTTGCTTTTTAATTCATTTTTAATCACATGACCTTGCAAAACCAATGGCAACACATAAAAAAGTCTATTTTGGTATGACTGGCAACAAAAAGACAAGTCGGGATTTGTCATTTGTTGTTTCTGAGAAGCGTCAAGAGCTGGTCCCTTTGTAAACACAACACACACATCAGCTGAAGGACTGATCGTGTTCAATCAGTCAGCTTCATTGAGTCAGGTGGTGATGACGGGTAAAGAGAGAAAGAGAGGGCAGAATCACAGGGAGAGAGAGATGCTATCTGTCCGAAAACACCTCTGGCTATTCTAAAATGAAACTCCTCGTCGCAGCTGTGACCTCTAGCCCCTGTTGTAAAGCACAGCGTAATTGAGGTTAACAGTATAATTTGACCTTTGAAGCTTCTGTGTGGCTTCTGTTGGAATGTTTCCTGCTAAACTGTGCAAATGTAAGAAACAGCCACCTTTTGAATATCCTTATCTACAGCTCCAGAAGGACTGTAATGTGAGGCGGCATATTAAATCCATGCCACAGAGAGCAAACATCACACGGAGGGTAGATAAAATGTTTTAGGAAAATAAAATGGACTCTAAACTGAGAGTTATTAACAGAAACTGTTACGATTATGCCCTCTCCATCGGCCTCACATGAAACGACACAGTGTTTAGTATTGAAATTAGTTTCTCACTGCAAATATCCATATTATCCAATGCGTCACATTTTGTGAGCCTGCCCCCATCAACATTTGCCTCTCTGTCTCCCTCCCAAGAGGACACAATAAACGACTCAGTGCACATCCACCTTTCAGATTCTCTGGAGAACTACAGGAGCCTGGAGCGCCATAAAGCATGTGGCACAACACCACACAGAGACACCAGTTCACACACAAAGGACTGTTGACACCTAAATAACAAAAAAAAAAAAAAAATCAGAGAAACACCCAACCATGAATGTGTGGCACATATGCACACATCAACACACACAGGCACCTTTCAGAGTCCAGGGACTTGAAAACATGCATGTCGATGAGTTTGGCTGCAGGCGGAAACACCTCCTTTGAGTCACTGCTCCTGCCACTAGGTCCCAATGCTCCACACCTACTGCTTAGAAAGGTCACCATGTAGAGCCAGCGGCAAAAAAAATAAATGAAGCTGTTCCTTGGGGTGACATCTGTCTTGAGGTTTGGGTACAGTATGTGCTGTGGATTGGGGGACTCTGTGTGTGTGTGTGTGTGTGTGTGTGTGTGTGTGTGTGTGTAGCTGTTACTGGTAATTGGGTTGTGATAGCAACAGTTAAGTTGATTAATTATGTTGTAATAGAGACGATGCTTTATGCTAGTATCTGCATTGCTGGCCTTGTGTCTTCAGGGCATTACTGAAGCAGTCATGTAGCATCGACTACAATATGTTCAGATATGCACAGAGAGGAGGGCTAAAAAAGAGCCTTTCAAATTTAAGCATGAGCAGATTTATACATATATACACATTTAATGTGGTTGAATCAACAATTATGAAAATGAATTAGTTTGTCATGATGTTGACAGGATATCTGGCTGAATCTGCAAGCCATGCACTTTTCCATCCACTGCGAATATTAGGAGGTGGTGTGTACTCTCCATTCGGTGCCATTAAACTACTGCAGAAGAGGAGGGTGCAGTGACCTAATTAAAGGAGCATCCATCAAATCTCATACAGTGGAAAACAACATAGAAAACACGATGCAAACATGACCTTTCGGTTAGTTTCATGTATTCATTTGAGTGAGATTCCACACAGATCTTCAGATTTTCATCTGAGGTAATTTTTTTTAATTTCTCTAGTGGAGCAAAAGCTTCAGCGGATGATTCAGACGCATGTTTAATGTGGGTCATGATTTATCCATTAAGTGTATTTTCATTGCACTTTTGTTTTGCTTTTACAGATGCATCAAATTTTTCACCTCAGCCAAAATAAAAAGTTGATATTATGTTTTGTTATATTATTGTTTTTTCTTGAATTTTAGACAGCCTACTTAGTTTTTTTTTTTACGGATATATATGCACATAAAGACAGGTGGATGGAAACACAGTTATTGTGGTCTACACAGGCATATGAGCCTGTCAGCAAACACACGTTCTGTTCACTGTAAACATGCCTTTGTGGTTCTATTACATGCCAGTGTGAAGGTCACAAATATATGTAGATAATGAAGTGTGATAATGAAGAATCAGAGTCACGACCCTTTTGCAGAGTGGCTTTAGCAAAGGAAATGTGGGTTAGTCAGTTGCAAAATAATTAAAATATTTGCTGGATCACTGTGAATTTTTATACAAATATTCATGATCAGCAAAGTACTCAAGTACTCAAGTCCCTTAGAGTACAAATGTTAATGACACTGGTGATCCCTTGACCTTTAGTCTACCACCATGTATTGTATGTATTTTATTTATATTTTTCTATTATCTTCTAATCTCTTTCTTTCTTTCTTTCTTTGAAATGTATGATTTTAATGTATTTTTATGCTTCTGTAAAGCACTTTGAATTGCCTGGTGTATGAATTGTGCTATACAAATAAATTTGCCTTGCCTTTGCTTTACCACCACCAACTGGCCAGAGTTGTCACTGATCCACTAAAGTATCTCAACATCTACCAAATGGACTGGTCCAAAGTTTTGCAGGCAGTCTTGATGCCCAGACAATGATATTGGCTTTTGTGATCCTCTGAATAGCAACAATTTTGGTGATCTTGTGCCATTATTTCATTTTTTTTTTTCCAGTATTTTGGTTTATGACCTGCAAAACAATTTCCCATCAGCCTCAGCTGTTGCTCAGCTGCTTTTCATGCTAATTAGCCATAAAAATTTCCTGATAACCATCAGCATGTTTTTTTTAGTACTAGCAGAATCTGAGCCAAAATACACAACACAAAGTACATAACAATGAAGCATAGTGAAGAAAACCTTGGGTCCTCGCTTTGTTTGATGTTACACAATGATTTTTATGAAACATGGCCCCAGTGGATGAGACACTGGTTTACTGAGGACTCAGATCTCACTGTGGGTGAACTTTTTCATGGTGGCCTGCACTCCCACCTTTACACCCAAAGTCTCTCTTCTATTGTCATTCTCTTAATCGTTCTTCCCCTCTGTTTATCTTTCTGTCCCTCTCTCTTGCTTTCTGTCATCCTATTTTTATCTCTTTTCTTCCTCTTTGTTTCCCTCTATTTATATCTCTCTGTCCCTCTCTCTGAATGAAGTGTGAAGTCAAATTAATATCAAGGATAATAGGTTCTTGAAGCATTTGGCAATCTGGATAAGAAACTGCTCTAATTTTAGGATTTTAGGAAAAATATTCATATCTGATATACTGTAGTATGTTTAGAGCTGCTCCTCTACAGACCCAACTGAGAGAAACAAAGCAATGTGCTAAAATGTCCTTACACATGATCAAAAAATACTTCTAGCTCTTGTTAAAAGGACAAACTTCAGTGGTTGTAATTATTGGACTTGCACGCCAAGACGTGTCTGTAAATGAACAAATTAAAAACTCCTCCCTGTTGAAGAAATAAAGGATTTTCAATGGGCATCAATCCTGTCTTTTCAAAGATGAAACAGAATCCAGCCAGTCAGAGATAGACACTCTCTGTCCACCAACAGTGTCTGTGCCTAATCCGACTATTATCTGATAAAAAAAAAAAGAAGGCAAGATGGTGCGAGTGTGTTTGCATGAGAGAGAGAGAGAATTGATAGCCTGAAGATGGAGTGCCTCTCACAGTTCTGCTCAGCAGCCATAAAATCATTATGCATACAGTACGACTACTGTAGTGTATGCATCATTGTATTTATATGTAAAACACTCTGAAGATCACTCATGCTGTGTGGTATAGTTTAGAGGGGTGAGAGCTGAGTTTTTCTGGGGCAATTCTGTGAAACATTTCTGATTTTATCTTTACCAGAAACAGAGATTGTATAGCAGGGGGAATTAGCTTTCAGGAGGGACAGGCCAATTTTGGTGACTGACTGCACCAAACAGATAGGGAATGTGTCAAAAAGAAAGTCATGCCAAAGTGAAATTTCACTTTAAACCACCTTATTCTCCTCATCAAAGGGGCTAAACTTTTCACCGGATTCTGATTTTAATTCAGAATTATTTTCCAGCGACCCAGAAATCAGTTTAACTTCAGTTATGCGGTTGGAAAAGAAGCGAGCCAAAGGTGCCTCCGGTCTCAGTGTGGCGAACTGTGTGTGTGGAAATGTCTGTCTGCCAGGTCAGAGGAAGCAGACCTGAATGGCAGCATCAAAGCGAGAGGAGCATCTCCTCCTCTAGAGGTTCATTTTACACTTAATCCATTTCTCTTTCTTACTCTGCCTTCCCCCCACTTCCCCACTTCATTTCCCGTCCTCACCCTCCACTGGACCCATCCCCTTTTCTCCTCTCTGTCTCCAGCTCCCTGTTTTCCTCCATGTTTCTTTCCATTTCTCCCACTTTTTCTCATCAGATGGTGAATCACATGGTGCAGCTTTGCTCCATTAGTGGAGTCCTGTCACATCGCAACTCGCTTATCATCATCATATCAGAATAATGAAGGTTATTAGTCATCTTCAACAATGCCTCAACAACATGCTTTCATTAAAGAATGGCATTACGTGTATAGTTCAGTTCTTTATTCCTCATTTTCTCACTGCCTTTTGCGTACGTCCCCTGAGAAAAAGAGGACTCCACAAACAGTGGTATAGCACATTACCCAAATTCCCTATGCCTAATGGTGTGTCAACATGGATAAGCTATTAACGTATAATGATGTGCTTTGTGATAACGAGTGGATTATTTGGTTTACTATGCCATGAGCGGCTGCACGGAAATAACACAGGGGGAGAGAAGAGGAGGCTAATTCGGTCCTAATTCGATGCCTGAGGCGATCTTATCCGTTTTGTTCTTGTATGTATGAAGTGCCTCTCCTCTCCTGTGAGTGCAATATGGTGAAAAGCTATTTTAGACCCCGTGGATGCAGTGCAAGCATCACATCCTTTCACATTCCCTCAGCACAGTTAGTGGACAGGATATTCTTTCTGCTTAATTTTGCTGCACACTATCAGCAAGTCACTTCCTCTCGTCGTTTGTGCCGTTATGTGATGTTGTACTGTATGTTGCATGTTCATTCATGTGCATCCCATGAGACTGAAATGAAAAATTGCAGTATAGACTCGTTCAGTTTATGATGCCTAGAACTTTCTTAAATCTTAATTCCTCAGTACTTTAATGTGACTCTTTATGTGTGCTCATCTTCTGAGGTTAATTGCAGTGGCATGTGTATTCCCTCGAAAGATACACAAGATTTTTAAAGATTGACCTTTCAGGGTTCTTGAGAGAGTCAAGCAGCAGTAAAAAGCAAATATCAGGATATTTTGTTGAAAATAATGGTGTGTGGCATTTGGCATACATCAACATGCTGATCTGACATCAAACATTTGTGTCATGAACATGTTTCTGACGTAGAATTGTGACTGTAAGAGGTTTTCATAGTGTTTTGTTAAATTTGACGGCTCCTGGTTACAGACTGCTCACTTCTTGTCTATAATTTTTAAAATTTAATTGCAATGATTTGGAAACAAGTCTCTGGGTGATAGCTTACAGTGTATTCACAAAATAATTCACCTTCATCTTTTAAAGCTAATTGTTAAGACATGATTTTAGGAGTTTGTGAATCATTTCAGAACCGTAGATTTCTTATGTCACCTGAAACCAGCCCTCATGGTAATTTTGTGATTTGTTGTACATGTATGTGTGAGACATGATGCCAAAGTTTGCTGGACCTAAAAATATTGCAGGTCACAATATTCTGATCACACAGCACAGCAGACGATGCCAGGAGGATGTTTACCTCTGACCTCTGGAAAGATTTCATTCATATGTTCAGTAATATGTTACAGTGACTTAACACGCTGCGTCAGAGCCAGAGACAGCTATTGTAGTAATCGTGGCCTTGAGGCTATTCCACATTGGTCACATCAGAGATGCGATGGTGCACAAGAATGTAAAGATGCTTATACTGCTGACTACTTCCGTCTGCTACTGTATGTTAAGGCTACTCAAACTTTCCTCTCTGTATGGACAATTGGGTTCTCAACTGTGACGCTATTCAGTTGTGTCTTTGGGAAGACTTGCCTTTATCAAGGTATTTAATCAGTAAAAATTACAGAGATCTAAATACACAGCGTATGTACTCCTTTGGGTTTTTGTGACAAATACAAGAACAACACCTTTTCTTCACTGAAAGGACCCTTTTACTTTCTACACTTTGCCAATCCAAGAGGAAGGGTTTGGAATATGGTGCAATGCAAACAATAAAGTGGTTGCCTGAGTCACAGCCCGGCTCTTAGACTGGAACAAAAATGGGAGACTCATGGGTAAACTAAATAACAAACTGATATAGTATAGTATAGTATAGTATAGTATAGTATAGTATAGTATATAACAAAATTATCAAAATAAACTCAAATAGATGGAGGGAAGCTGTAAACGTAGCAGAGTAGGCAGTGGATGAGTGAAAATGTGATGTATGCATGCAACAAAGAAACAGAAACAAAAGCCAGACCACAGAGATGTGAGGAGATCGACCCCCAAGGACGGCTGCTGCTCTGGCTTATATGCATGGGGCACACTGGGCCCAGGTGTGTGCCATGATGCTGATTAAGCTCTTAATTGGTCAGACAGAAAGCACAGCAACACCAGAGTGAACCAATCACAGGTGCCGTCACACCTGGTTGGCACCAACATGTTATTAGATATATTTTCTAAATATCTTGTTTAGCCATGCTAATGGTGTGATGCTAAGAATGGCAGTTTTGGTTGGTCGGTTCACCACTTTGGCACGGACTGATATCACTTAGCAGCTATTTGACACATTATGCAGGTTAACATTTTCACTTCTCCGGAGAAATTTCTCTACATCTACTTGTAGATGTATCTATCTTGATGGATTGGCTCATTCATGGTTGCCAGACAAGAATCCTGATGACTTTGATGATCCTCTGACTTTTCCTCAAGTGCCACCATGAGGTTGACATCTGGAATTTTGAGTGAAATCATGGATTGCTATTAAATTTTGGTGCAGACATTCAGATCCCTCTCAGGATGAATTGTAATAATATCATTGCATCATCAAGTCAAACTCTGCTTGGGTTTATGACCAAATACTGACAAACGCTAGCATACCAATATGCTAAGCTAGGAGCAGCTGGCATTGCTGTAGACTCTTTGTCTTGTTATGGAACAGCTCCTTCTCTGTTACACATCTACATTTAACAAATCCACAATTATGCTTTTGTTGTCTCTTGTTTCATTCCACACAGAACCCCCACAGGAAATGGTATTGTATTTAAAATCTAAGATGGAGGAGTTCTCCGGGAGCTCACCTGGTAGAGCGCATATCATGTATCAAAGCTGGGTCTTTACCACAGCGGCCCATTGCTGCATGTCATCCACCCTCTCTCTCCTGTCGTTCCTGTCTCTCTCAAGCTGTCACAATCAAAAAAAAAAAGCAGAAATGGAACGACAAGAAAGACATGACTCATAAAACCACATTATAGCACAGAAAGCAATTAAGCAATCTTCAGCCTCCTTAACTTACAACGTGCAACACAATGGCAAAGCTCACCATCTTTTTTTATTATTTCAGATAATAAAGGTGCCTGAATATGAACTCACTTTGTTCAACAAGCAGTCATGCAGTACAGTAGCTTTGTTTCTCAGTAAAAATCCATGTGAGAGTGCAGATGTCAAACCTTCGATATTCATTTCACTGTATACATCCCATGACAAACAGGCTTAAAATTGATTTTTGATAATTCTATAATTACTTTAAAATTAACTCACAGTCAAAGAGAAGAGAACCGATTCCCAATCTTAAGTTCCAGCTGCTGCAATTCACTGTCAATCACTTAGTGTGAATTACCATTGAGAAATTGATCCACAGTCAAACTGGGAAACATATGAATCGATGGTGATCTTTCATGGCATCAGGGACGCCGCACTGGAGGCCGGAGGCCAACTAAAGTAGAAATCACATTACACTGTAGCTCCAAGCAGCAATAAGGTAACCAGCCTCCAGTTTAACTTATTATTCATTGATCGAAGAACAGATTCATTTTGAAGTTTTAACGTTTTTAGGAGGAATTATCTGCGCGGAAATATTTTCAGAAAAACATTTTTCCACTATCAACTGCAGAAGAGCTGATGCCATACAGTTAAAAACATCTCTGAAAAAGACTGCAGACAAAATATCGAAGCAGCAGTGGGAGAATCCCAAATGCTGCACACTTTTTTCTAGGTTTCATAGCTTGTAATTGGAAGCAAGAACAATACAGAGCAATTACCCGATGTGGAGAAACTGATTGAGTGTTGTCAGTGAAGAATGAGCCAATCATGCATATTGAATGATTTAGCAGGTAAAGGTTCAGGGACTACTGGCACACACAGTAGTAAATATGGCACAGTTTGTATTTACCCTCAGTTATCAACCCTGAAGGGTACATTCAACACTCTTTTTAAGACTCCCTGTGTGAAAACAAAACTTATTTCTCTCCTTTTGTACAGTATTATAGTCCAGTGCAACTATCAGCTGGGCCCACTTTCCTCTTCTTACCCAGGAACTGTGACAAGAGTGGTGACTCCAGGACTAATGACTCAGCATCATGCTGCAATCAGCTGTGTTCATTTAAGGCCTCCATGTTACCCTCCCCTTACCCCCTTTGACTTTTTTCTCTCTCTCCATCTTTCCACCCCCTCCCCAATGCATCTCTCTACATCTTTGCCCCTTCCGTATGTTTCCCTTGCTTTCATTTCTCTATTTGTTCTTTATTTCCTCTTCCTCTCTCCTCCTCCTCCCTGTGCTATGAGTAAAATATGCCAGTCAGAGCCTGGTAGGCAGAACTGTCAGTACCGTTCATGGTAACCTTTCAGTGACGAAGACATGCAATAGTTAAGCCAGCAGCAGTGCCTGGCTGTTGTTAATCCTCAACTGATGTTCCCCCTCCGACCCTTCCTCCTATTCTCTGTTTCCCTCTGTTTATCTCTGTTCCTGTATCTCTTCATAAGCCATTTTTGGTCTACCTTGTCTTTCATGCCCCATGCTTTTTCCACCTCAAATTCTCTTTTCATCTCTCCATATTATCCTGATGTTTTCTCTCTCCTGAACCATCCACTGCAGCTCTGCACTGAGGACCACAGGGGGTGAATGTGCACAGACAGCTGCAGCATAAGAGAGATGTCTCTTTCATGTATCTGAAAATTCACATCTCAATAAATAACAACAGAGTAAATGGGAAAAATGGAGAAGAGATCAGGCATCTTTTTGAAAATGTGCTACTGAGCACTAAAGTCATTAAATCCCCTTTACTGTAAAGGGTCAGAGAAGGAATAATGCAGCATCATGGGCATGCGGGGCTGGTAATGAACCAGTAAACAGGAACATGACCCATGATAATTGTTTTCCTCAATCACCCTTACCTCTTGCAGTTGGACCAGAAGAAAACATGCCTTGTAGCTGAGCTCAAACAAGAAATGAGTAATACAGACTAATTTTCAAGTAAATGGCATGAGCACAAGCAATGAGCCTTTGCAAAAACACTTATTACACTCATTATTTTTTGTTTATTTGCAAAGAGTCTCCAGTGGTGACATTTTTACCTAATGTGCTGTTGAAGTTACATAATTATTAGGGAATAGATTTAAAAAAATAACACAATTACACAAGCGTATACTTGTATAATAGAAACATATTATTGTATTACAGTTTAATTTATGAGTTCAGAGTATTTTCTGCATGTAAATATTCAGTAGGATGGTTACTTATAGTGGATAGTAACACTTCACTGTCATTGTTTGTATCACCACTGAAAGGTGTGCTGTGTGCATGTTATGGACACTATATTTTAGGTCCATAGTTCACACATTTACACTAAGACTTCACACACTACAAATTAAATGGGAGTCAGCTGTGGACATTATCTCATGTGTTATCATGTGTGTCTGCAGCAACGTCATAGTGTCTACCAATGCTAGACCAATACCAAAGGTTAGCTCGACTTATGTTGTCCCAATTTTTGCTATTCAAATAAAACCTTTTTAACTAATTCATGTTAGATAACTTGATACTACAAGTAGTTTGTGCAAACCAGGTTTTTCCAGATCAGGAACATCACAAAAATCAAATCAATGCCTTCGACCAGAGATCTAGAATTGCCGATCCATACCCTAAATTTGTCATGCCTTGACTGTAATGCTCTTTTCTCATGTCCCGCCTGCAACTGGTGCAAAACACTGCAGCTAGGCTGTGAACCAATACCAACCATAGATCAAACATTCTTGCATCCCTTCATTGTCTCCATATAAAATATAGAACTGGTTTCAAGATGTTGCTTATTACATACAAGGCCCTACGCGGTCTTGTCCCTTCATTCATTCCTGAACTGTTGCATCCCTGTTCTACCTCTAGGCCAGTCAGATCACCCGACCACGGCCTCTTATTCATACCCCGCCCCCTTCGTAAATCCAAGAGTGATTGTGCTTTTGCCATTAGGGCCGCATCTCTCTGGAACAGTCTGTTAGATCAGCTGTGTTTCCTTCTGTGTGCTTTATATCATGTACAGCATTTTGTACCTTTGTTTAAAACATGCTTTATAGATAAAATTTGACTTATTTACTCACATACTTACTGTACAAGTAGAGAATCACAATACTGCTGTTTGTACACTATTATATCACAAATTATATGAGAGTTTAAACTTTAAAAGTTAACTTGGCTAGTTTCAGATTAATTTAAGGGGCCCAATGTTGCAGTATGTCACAATACATTATAATGAATCTGGCTGCACCCCTTCATGAGTAGGTTCTTTAGGCAAGGTTAGCTCGGTCCTCGTGTGTGTTCTGCTCCAGCAGGTGGCTCAGTCACAAAACACCCGCTGGAACCTTTTCACTTGTCATTGTCAGTCTGCATCACCAGTTAGCCAAACAGACAACCATCCTGAGAGCCATGTCACAATACATCTGCTCCTCATACTAAATGTCTATTTAGAAGCACTGATATGGAGAAATGGCTGTCTTTTCGCCAAGACAGCCAAAAGATACAGCAGCAGGAGGGAGCAGATTTCAGCGGTGTTGACAAAAATCCTGCGATTGTCTTTTGGAAGTGATGGTAAGAAAGTGGCACAATGTAATGTCAGTTTGCCAAAGGGCTGTGACGCCCCTTAATGCAACCAGTCAATGTTAGGGAATATCACTGCTCCCTATTGTGGTGATGATGACGATGATGATGATGAAGATAGAGACTGGTAACTGTTAGCATTAGCATTTGTGAAATGATTTAGAGTGCCAGATAGGTTTCCTTTGTTACAATTTTTTTTCCAAAAATAAAAGGCCATGTGGGAAGAAGCAGTGTAATATATGAAGAAAACAATCTCAACATAAGTTAATTAACTCAACAGATGAAAAAAAGAACAGCTGATTTTTTTCATTCATCATTCAATTTCAATTTCCTCTGTAAAATGAATAAATCCAAGAGTATGTTCTGTAGTAATATGTCTTGTGACTGGTCTGTGCTCTGAAGTCATAAATGGATTTTAATATATCCATATCTTAACGACTGAAATAGGGCAGATGTTCAAAGAAACAACCGTCACGCCAATTATCCTTTATCTGTGCTTGAACTCTCTTGGCTGTGAGGCTATTATACATCATCATCTTTGATCACAGACGCAGAGTAAATCACAGATAAAATTAAAACCCACCTAAAATCCAAGTGCTAGCTTCAGTTTGATCATTTTCTTGAGTTAATGTACAATGTCTCTCACAAATGCGAAATGTAAGTAGAAAAGGAACGCCAATTACAAAACACTGCATTTGTTTTATTTTTGTAATTAATTTGAAAACCGTCAGTATATTCCTACCTGCTCCATTAGATCAATATGCTGCTATTTTAGTAGCCACAGTATTGTTCACAGTGCAGCTCAATTAAATGATACAAAATGGCATAACTTAATGAGCAGGCCCACTGCAACACCCGTTTAATGTTTCCTGTCAATGACTGGTATACTTCAGTTGTATAGCATAATTGTGAGTCTTCTAACCCTTTGTGGTTGTTTTCGTATTTTGTCTGTTATGTCTTCAATTTCAACAGACTTAGGTGCAAGAATCAAAAATTCACAAAGTTAATTGACTCAAACTGATAAGCAGAACAGAAGGGCAGCAGAAAAAATCAAAAACTCAAACATCAGGCAGAGATCAAATGCTGCAAAACAACAACAGGGACAACAAAGGCTGGATCATGAGGACTTACTGAGTGCTTATCACTGGGGGAACTGATTTGATAATTGAGAACAGGTGATGAGTGAAACTGCATAAAACACTGACAGGAAGTAAAACGTATTGGAATGCATAAGAAAAGTTACTACAAAGTAAAACAGTAACGGCAAGAGTGCATGAACGTTGTCACACTGTCTATGTTTAGCTGCTTGTCTGCTTGTCCAGTCAGCTATTAATAATAGCTGACTGGACGTGTCTGGAGATCTTCACCTCAACTTCAAACCTAAACTTTATTTATATTGTGAAGGAAATTTGGTTTGCGTGGAGGCATTGACACACAGGTCAGTGGAATACAAATAAAAGTGATATGCATATTTTTACCAGGGTAGTTGAGGATATCAGTGTTAGTGTTGTGTTATCTCATAAGCAGGCACTCAGCAGTTTCCTTTGAAATTAATTCACAAGTCAAAACGTGTTTAAATTAAATAAAATGTTCTTTGTACAGAATAACAGAAAGGCGGTTTGCACTAGTAATCCATTTATCTCCTTGTGACCACTCATATGTCACTAGTAATTGACAAAAGGCTGGCTTGCTCCATAACTATAACTCTGTAAAGCTATTGACCTCAGCATTCACACAATGAAAGATCAATACAGTCTTTAACACCCTCATACAGCTCTCTAATTGGCAGGATCGATTGCCATTGAGAGTGGGACTGGTTTTGTTGAGATGTTTTTGCAAATGCTTCACCTGCATCTGCACGATAATGTGGATATAGAGCAAATGTTTAAACCGGACAGAGGAAAGAGGCCAGATTGCAAAGTGCATCTTTCATTACAAAATGCAAACCAGCCGCCTTGTGACAGAAGAGGCGTTGTATCAAAGAGATCTTGTTGCAATAAAAGGTTTTTTACTTCTTCATTTGACCACTTCCTAAGAGTTTGGGGTAGAGTGGTCCATTGATGGATCACGGAGATTGTATGTTTCTGACTTAATAGACATCCTAACATGGTCATCAGTCATGCATCCGTCTCAAGTCTATACACTCTAATTGTCACATATGCTGACAGAGACAAGCTGTCACACTAACGACAGTGATTTTCTCCTGCAAAGCTGTGCAGACCACTACAATCCACTGCCCTAAAAACAAACGTGGTCATCTGTGCACTGCGTCCTCATATGCATACTGTAGCTCTCCTTCAAAAGACAAAGGCATCTTTCTTTCAAGAGCAACTTAACACCCCCTCCACTTCACAAATTCAAAAAGTGCACTCAGACTTGGGCACAATCCAGCAAACACTGCAATGTTGTATGAGCACTGTTTGAACATCCTTCTAAGGCATAATGGTTCAAAAGCAGCTCCAAAACAAAGCTGAAACAGCATCCTTGATGTTACCAGAGTGTGTTCTCTGGACGCTCCAGCAACAAAGTATCAAAATGTGTTGTTACTATAATCTATGGGCCTTTTTAGTGATTCTGTGAAGGTTCGGGGATGCAAAACACATTCTTTAAGTGTTATTCACTAACTACAAGAGAATGTATTTAGTGGTAAGTTACTCTTTTAGATTTGTACACTGTAGATGAAAAGCAGAATTAAACCCATTAGATGAATGAATGAATGAATGAATATTACTGTATATCCATGTTACTTTGCAAAGTCAAATCATATAAACACACTTTACAAAACTTCCAAATTCCTCTTGCAATAAAGTTTACAAACTATTAAGGATACATGATCAAGTCAAGGAGAAAGAAAAAGACATTATAGGGTATCTCACACAATACATGTTCCACCAGCTGTAACATGACATGCACTGCAATAAGAAAAGGAAGCACCCGCTATTCTGGGCTTCAACAGTAAGTTAGTTCTCACAGGTGGTGGAAAATGAGCAGATGCTTATAGTATCAGACCAGGAAAAATATAAATGAAAGCCTGAAGTTCCTCAACAAAAAACATCAATTAACATCATAAAATGCTGCTATATATATGTGTGTGTGTGTGTGTGTGTGTGTGTGTGTATATATATATATCCCCAACCCCGAAAGGGATATCAGGGGTATAGAAGATGAAAGAATGANTTGAGGAGGATTTTTTTTTTTTTTTTCACTTTTTTTCTTTGCACTTCAATAACTCAAAACTGTGGAGAAGCTCCCACATTCTCAGAGTAAAGCACAGTGATTTACTCTTATATTCATCTTTTCATACGAGATGAGTTGAAAATTCACAGGAAATGAGCGTGCTTATCCACGGATCTGCTACGTTGTGTTATGCTTCAGACAAACCAGTTTTCTGTATGATATTGTGAGTGACATTTAACATTTGGTCATTACAGAAACAAACCTAATAAGTTTTATTCCCACACTGACCAATAATTGAACAGTTAACCAAAACTATTAGTGTTAGCTGCCCTATTTTAAAGTCACACTGTTATGTTATGTTATGTTATGTTATGTTATGTTATGTTATGTTATGTTATGTCATGTCATGTCATGTCATGTCATGTTATGTTATGTTATATTGTCACCAGATGTACACACTGGATGTACATGGTGTCCTACTATGAATCAATATGAGTATACTTCCTAAGGAGAGCTGACTTCATGGTGTCGCATTCAGGCTAGCCTCTGTTTAGCCTCTGAAACTCAGTGCAATCTCTCACTTAACATTTCTCTCATAATTCTGAACATTTTCTTGTAGTTTGCTTTCCATATTATCAGAATGTAAACAAATCTGCATTCATGACTGCATAATATCAAAAATGCTCTTCTCATAAAATCATTGTAGCTGTGATCTCTGCTGTCTAGTAACTTCTACACCTTTCAGTCTTCTCTGTCCTGCTGTACAGACAGGTCTGAACTCACCATTGGACTCGCATCTTTACATCTTTGGCGTTTAACATGCCGTGGTGTCAGGCTTTAGCATCTTTATATACACATATAGAATCACCCACTCAGATAGAGACATACTGTTGACTACGGCTCTGTTACAAAGCTGCATTTTATAGTTAAATGGATTCAAAATGAGGAGAGATTTTCTTTCCTCTGGAACTGAACCCAGAAATTTCAGTTTCACTACTCTTTCAACAGACTCCCAGCTGATGTTGGGCAGCTTATTTATTTATTTTACAACAGAGGTAAGTGTAAGTTTATCAGAGGAATGTTTATAGGGCAGTCTCCAGGGACACCCTCATGGTACCTGACACATTGCTCAGGTGGTGTGCACACTGTTGCCAGTCTGTAAAATGATCAGGACAATGTGGTTAATCAACCTCTGTGGATCTGAGCATATTCTCAAGCAGGTGTAGCAAGGTGAAAGTAAGCACAGGCAGACATTGCCAAAAAAATGTTTAAACTCAAAGTGACCTCAGCATACATGTCATTGGCTAATGGAGCAATCCTGCAGGAGAGCTCTCAGTCCTCCCTGGAGGAGTTAGTGGGGTGTAGGAGGTGTGTGATTGGATCATTACACGGCCAATTATGCTGAACTAACCTGCACTTTGCTGGACAACTTCTGGTCCTGCTAGGTTAACAAGATGAATGATAAGTGGTGCGGGGCTCTGTGCGAGCTAAAAATGTTTTCGAATCTAAAAGGTTATATTTGCTATTTGCATTCACATTTTTGTAGAAATGGGTTTTTCAATTACGCCATTTTGAAAAGAGCAAAACTGATGGATGCTAAATATCCAATGAGAGGGAAACCTTCAGCACAGAGTATGTAAATACACGCATGCAGTGATTTATAAGCATGCATGTTTTTTTAGTAAAAGTATACATGCATTTTTAGCAGGCACCAATGGGAGTTAAATGCCAAACCCCAGTAACATTGGTACTTGCCTGGGATGCCAACAAGCATCACTTTGAATTGGACAGATCCAGTACAGCAAAAGATCTGAGCTATTCAGGATAAGAAGAGAAGTCAAAAATGAGACATGTTCCAGCTCTGCATGAAAAAGACGTTCTCGTGTCTCCTTCAAGTGCTGTTCCTTCCTGCACTTGGGAGCGTTTTAAATGCTTGTCCTTGAAATGTCAAACATAAATGGCAGCAGGGGAAGACTTGGATGAGGAAATGGTTACTAAATACAAATCAAAGCTCAGTTTTACTGTAAATTCTCTGCAGCAGTAATCCTTTTATGAACCCTTTCCATTTGAAAACAGGGAAATAAAATGTAAAATCAACTATATATGAATGTACATTCTGGCTCTGCAGACACATTTAACATGTAACCGCTGATGTCTAACGTCTAAATATTATCACAAAATTTAATTGAACCAAACTTAAGTAGTTGTACAACATAAATATCAGTATAGGTAGCTGCAATCAGTAAACATCCAGTGAATAATTACTTCATAACAACTAAAATCAAAGCAATCACTCCTGATCAATATCTCTCTTCCGAAGGTCTGATGAGTTAAATATTGTTGATTTCTATTCATCACATTTCATAGTGGTGTTGTTAAAATTGTATGGCACTGTTTCAAAGCACTCATAATTTACTTATAATGTACCCGAACTGCAGAAAAGATATCCTTACATACTGGACACAATACATGAGAATTGTGTATCATTTGTTTTTCTTTGTTTGCTTTTGGAAATTCTGATGTATGGACATTAAATCTCCAAAATAATATTGTTTAAAAATTAAACAATGCGGTTAAGAATAAAAATATAATGCTGTGCTAGTTCACATGCAAGTAACATTTGCTTGAATGACTGTTAGATTAGTTTGATTGTATGCAGTGCTGCTGGTTTTGCCATCATGACACCATGAAAGTCTCCAGGCACGAAGCTGCAAAACAACATGAAGCATTTGATGGAGCAAACCAAATTTAAATTAACCCCAGAAACCTTGCCTGATGACCCATAATTCTATAAAACCCACTGAGAGATCGCCTCCATTGAAATTCAAGTTTTTAGTGTTGCTAAAGTGGCCATGGATACAGTATTGTGTTTTTTAATATACTACAAGACATATCATGAGCAAAACAAGCAGTCAACACCATGTCTGAGTGGAGCCATGACAGTGTCAAAAACATGGATTCACACAGCAGGGGCTTCAAACGTCAAACCAACAAAACATAAAATACATTCATGATGCTCGACTTATGGGAGACAAACCTGCTCACTCTTCTTCAGTTTCAAGTTCAAACATGCATGGCTGACTCACTCTGTATTACCCCTTCCCTTCGTGTAGTGTACAGTAGCTGGCAAAACAGAAAACAAGCAGAGTTTTGTGTGATTGATGGGCAGAGTAGAAAGTGAGCAGGTATGCTGGAGCTGCAGGCAAGCGGTGGAGGGGTGGGTGGAGATCGAGGCAGGGACTAATTGCTTATTCACAGGCCCTCACATGCTAAGTGAAGGCAAAGCTGCAGCTAAGCATGGAGGCATGAAGGGATTTTTTCTTTTACAAAAACTTCTAAATATGCAATTATGATGAACAGAGATGGGTTTCTTAGGGTTTAATCAATGCCGGGAGAGAGAACTTTATTGATAGAGCAAACCAAATTCAAATTAACCTCTAGAAACCTCATTTGAGCCCCCATGATAGGGATTCTCTAAAACTTATTGAAGCCTGTTTCAGCAGCTGCTGTAGCAGCAGCGGGAGCCCACGGGAGCTGGAGGAGTACACCAGAGACCAGCAGTAGACTCAGCCTCTGGTCTTCTGTTTCAGTCCTCTCTCCCTTCGTATCAGATGAACGGTCCCTCTGCCTGTCTGCTCATACTCCGCCACAGAATTCAGATTTGGCCTTTCAATCCAAACATAGTCTAAATTGTCTCCTTCAATCTAGCGGCCTATCTTTAACTTTGATGTCGGCCTTTTTCACCCAGCCTTCATGCTCCTGGCTGCAGCATTAATTGATACTTCACCTCAGAGAGCCTCAGCTCGTCTGTATGCTGCCCATCCTCCCAAGTGGCAGTCAGTGCTCTTCAGTCCAAGACCCGTCTCTAACCTCAGGATACCTGCAACCGCAGCTTGACTAAATGCGAAACTTTTCCACTGTGGTGGTCTTTATTAAACGTTGGTTAACCATTAAAGGGATAGTCCTTCAATTCCAGCTCCACAGTTTCAGACCCACCTTGCTTCTTAAGTGAGCTTTGTTTGAGACCCTCAAAGCAGTCCACACAGATGTGGTCAAACTAAACTATACGAAGACCAACCAACCAACCACCCCATAGCTTTGTTGCCTAGCAACACACGAGTGAATATTTCATTTATCACGGCGGAGATTTGCATTTAAACGGTCACGTAAATCGAACTGATTTTAGTTTCCTCTTCTGTTTGCTTTTCAAAATATTCGTACGATATTTTTGAGCCCGAAAACCTTTTCACCATTAACAAAATTAATCATGTATAGAGTATAGGGATAGTGAATATCCCCGATGAGTATCTCACATTAAAATTACTGAAATACTCTAAACCCAGGAGGGACAAAAGGCAAAGGATATAAGTGCAATCACACCCTCCACTCTTTCTCTCTCCATCCTTTCCTCTGCTCTGTGGTGGCAACATTAGCCAGCCATGTGTTGAGGGTGCAGGTGGCGGCAGATGCAGATTCTCTGAAAGCTATTAAGTCTAAATATCAGTCCTGACTCGCGGATCACAATCTGTCTGCCTCAATTACTTTGACTCGGGGTAACAACCCATAGAAATGCTTTTGGAGACAGAGCTGAGAAAGATAAAAAGGCATCCTGTTCCATGGCAATGCAGGCTGATATAACAAAGGCGCCACAGTATTACAGCCATTGTTTAAATATGTGATAGCTCAGAGCAGACACTGTCCTCTTAGCCCAAATTTAAACACGGGGAATGATAGTTTGAGCTTTCATTTCTCAAGCAGAGCCTCTTTATTACATATACATGAGAGTCAATGCAAACCAGTTGAGTGGAACATCCCAGTTATATCTCCAACCGGTCCTCTCTGAGTCCAGCAAGCTCGTCTGTCCTATGATTCATATTTCTGTAGCTACAGCCCAATCAAACTCAGTCATCCAGCATCTAAAGCCCCCCCACTCTGTTCTGCACTGTACAAACCAGAAGATTGATGCAGAACATTAAAACAAGTGTACAAGCAAGAAAAATGTCCTCCGCTGTAGATGATAGCATAACCAGAGGCCAACGTGTATTGATATTCCCATAACACAACCCAGTGGCCCTCTGGACAAAAGGAACACCATTTTACTTTGATTTTTAATAGCATGTCAATAATTCCTCTGGTGCTTTCATCCAAAACTGATGCAAATCAATAGTTTGACATTGAACTGTGTCTTTTCCCTGAGGAAAATACTAAATGCTGCAGTATTTATATTTTTGTTTACTTATTTATTCTCTGCACTTCTTGTGTTGATTCATATCTGTGATGTATTGTTGTTATATCAGTTCCACTATATCTCTCTCAAAATCTCAACTCAGACTTAGTCAAAATGTTGATTTCAGTGTAGTAACTGATGATTTTCAGTCCTGCAGCAGCAGAACAAGCATGTAAATTAGAGGCGCTTGAATGTCTCCATGATGATTATACTGTAGTAATAAAATCATAATGTAACGATGTGGACTGTGGGGCAAAGGGCACAACTGTCCAGTCCCATGAACTGTGCTGATGTGTGTGTGCTGACGTGTGTGTGTGTGTGTGTGTGTGTGTGTGTGTGTGTGGTAAAATGCCTGTCAAAAGCTGTACATGTTAGCAGAACATAAACAACATACAGTACTGAACTGCCATGTTATGTTGTACCTACAATACCTGCTGTCATCATCCTACAAGACACAGCTCACTGTCAGACTTACAGCAAATACAGCAGGAGGAATGCTGATGCAGCAGTTTCTGGGAGAGGTTTCACAAGTTATTAAATGTTACAGGCTACAGTTTGTACAGTTCAGCTAAATCTGACTTACCGTAGAATAACTTATTTTTTCCATAAAGACGAAAGTGAACAAATGAATACACAATAATAAAGATTATCTTACTTTGGTTTGTGTACAAAGTGTTTCAGGTCATTCCCTTTACAGAGGAGGACCATTATTAAATCTGTTTCGAATGTTTAACAGCCTGTTTAATCTTATAACATCTATGGTTTAAGACCAAATGAGCAAGTGAAAATTGTTTGTGCAGAGTGCTGTGCAAAATAAAGAGCTGTGTATAATCATGCAAAGCAGCTAACTAGAAAGCAAGTGACTAGGTCCAGGTTAGTATATTGATTTTATACCCTGGTGTCCTCACCTAGTCTGATATTTTCACGCTCGAGATTTTCAGATTCCCATTAAGATCAGAGAGTGAAATGACATATCTCCAATTCACAGATGCACAAAATTAACTTTCCTACCATTGTTGTAAACAGTAAAATCGACCCCACCATCATGCTAATGATGGATGACGTGGATAACTTCTCTCTGCTGTCAATGCCAGAATCCCATTGGCTGCACATTGTAGAGGGACAGTAAGCGCATTTGGGTTAAAGTTCAATTTGGTGTACACAGCTCTTTCCATTGGAAATACAGGCCTCACACAATAAGGACTTTGAATATTTGGTGTGAAAATTGTGTAAGTTGTTATTAGGCAATGGCTACATGTTTGCCTGGTAAAGTAGCATTTATTTGAAGACTGACAGTGATAAAACCAGCACTTATTGCATACGTAATAATACTTGTATTTTAATCACTGGAAACTGGATGTATGGACTGTAAAAGGCTGGATATAGTGTATGATATAGGGGTGCAAGTGGTTCTCTTTATACTGGAGTGCTTAGATGTTTGTCAGCAAGTACAGGTAATTGACTCCGATCCATGAGAAATGACACAAAGTGATTAGTGCCTTGATGCACAACTAAAAAACTTGCTTTCTAAAAGCCATTTGTAATTCATTATTGAAAGCAGTCACATTATTTTCGTATCAGTGCTTAAAAACCTTAAAAGAATTTGATTGAACCAGAAGACATTCAATCTTCCCAAAAGTTTGCATAATCTCCTTCTATGAACAACTGATGAGGATTTACACATTTCAGTATTTGGGAAATCTTCAGAGCAGTGGTATTTATTTCATCTGTGGAAGTGAAACAAAGGTGCCTCCGACTATGTCTCTAAAAGCAGTACAAACAGCATACACTGCACTGAGACTAGTTACGTAAATCCATACATTTCAAGCTAAAATGGCTTCAACCTACTCAGACTGCAGTGCTCTTAAGGTAACGCACGGAACTGCTTTTTAGAAGTGAGCCAAAGGTCATCGGTTAAATCCCGTTAGCTCGGCAGGCTAAATTTGGGTGGGAAAGTGAAGGCAGCACTTGTCCCTCACTCATTACCACGTCTGAGGTGCCCTTGAGCAAGGCCCATAACCCCTCTGTGTCCTGCAGATCAGAGTGTGGTTGTAGTGATCAGCTTCCAGGTGTGAACGTGTAACTGTGTGGATGTGACCAGCTCTCAGTGACACCCTGCTCAATAAATAAAGGTTGAAAAAATAGAGAATTTAAACATCCAAGTTTGATCCACAGTCTTTGTTTGCCTCGGTGTCTCTGAGCAGAGACAAGAGAGAGCTGGGGATGAGTCAACAAATATGTAAATCTAGTTCAATTAGCATTTTAATCCCTCATTTATGCATTCATAAACTCTTTCATAAGTGAGTAAATAAAAGCATGTGAGTGGCATAGACATGGTCTCAGACTGAGCCTGTGTAAGTCGGTCTTCAAATATTTTTGCCATGAAATATGTCAACAACTACTGCATAGATGGTCATAATCTTACACACACATTTATGGTCCCCAGAGGATACAGTGTATTGATTTTGTTGATCCCCTGATGTTTCCTCTCGTGAAACCATGCTGTTGATTTGGCTCAGGTGGCAGTGATTATCAACCCATTTCTTAAACTATTTAAAGGAAAGGCAGCATTTTGTTGGCACAATTTTATACACACTTTTTTCCACGTATCAGTTTTACTAATAGGCCTTTTTAACCTGTCAGGTTTGGCGCTTCAGCTTTAAAGACAGCATTCACTGCTACATAATTTACTCCCATATTTGCTCATAATGACACCATGTATTTAATGTGACATATGGCAGCTCTATCATCAGTCATGGAAAACAAGCGTTTCTTTCTTAATTGACCTTTTACCCTGTACATTCAGAATGACATGCCACATATTCATCTGCTGCACTTTGGTAACCTTTCGCAGCCTGTGTCACTGATGTTATAATACATCATGACGGGAGTCAAGACAATGTCACAGCACATTTACAGACAATGCATTGCTCATCACGTGTCTGTACACATCTCTGCTGGCTTGATGCTTCTCTGACACGTGAACCATGACAGCTCCTTAACAGGTAATTGATTCAGGGGAAAACTTTGCATGAATTTACAGCCATCAGGATGAAACCGATCCATCATCCTATTAATGCCTTTTGATTTAGAGTCATCCTTCATTCTGGCATTTCTCCAAACACGATGCAGTTTTAATTCCACATAAAGTTTTAATTCCATCAAATAAATCAAATTTCCGAGTGGGTGAGTATTTTAATCTTCATTTCTATTATGATGCAGTTGCTAAAGATGGTGAAACATTTGAAGATAAGCTGGCTTGGCAGGAAGGTTTTGGCGCTCATCGGCTTCTACATTCCTGCCTGGCTGTGAGAAGAGTGAGGGAGGCAGGGATGGAGGCCAGTATTTGTTTTACTTTGCTGCTGTGTTTCCACCCTCCCCTTTTTTTAGAAATGCACCCTGGGTTCTTTTTGTGAATCACCCGGCAACAGACACATCACTTTGTCTGCATCTTTTCACTGCGAGCGGAAACGTCGCACCAAGGCTCTTCTGGAGAGGCCTAACAGCGTCCTACCTGACTGACTTACCAATGAAGAGCCAGACACATTCTATGGGCCTGCAGTGTTACACATAACTGGTCCTGACAACAATCCCTCCCTCTCCCCACCGCCCGAAAAGAACAGAGGCTTTTAGGATTAAGAGACATGGAAAAGCTACAGTACAGGGCTCCGTCTGTCTGTCTGTCTGTCTGTCTGTCTGTCTGTCTGTCTGTCTGTCTGTCTGTCTGTCTGTCTGTTTGTTTGTCAGTGTGTCTTTCTGTTTACCTCTCAGTCTTTATCTCTCTTTCATATGCCCAAACACACACATTGATTTCCATAAGCTCTGAAGTGCTAAGCCAACATACAACAATGTTAAAAAAATGTTGGTTCAAACTCGGTGTTTGAGATGCTAATGTACACTGTGCATTGAGTGGCAAACATTGAAACTAACATGGAAAGTGACTGCAGATGATTCATGAACTGGTTCAGAGCAAACATCTTCCAGCATGATAATATCAATCGACTGTAATGTCATGCAGTTGTGTTGATGAGGAGACAGAGGCCTTTTTGCCTGGTGTTGAACCTGTTTGGAGTGTTCTATGGGTTTGCAATGGGTCAATGTTAAAGAGGAGCTCGCCACCAAGAATAGTATGGATTCATTTTTCAGTCATATGCATTCACTTATTCATTTTCTGTGGAAGTCAATTTATATAGGAGTCTGTTATTACTGATATTGACATTGTCAAGATTTTATTCAGGTCTATTTTTTGGATATGTTTTCATTTTTAGTTGTGAAAGCAGTCAGTCCAGACTTGGTCCAGAGTAAAAAACTGACATTCATGGTCCCCAGAGGATGAATCTTAATGACTTTGGCGATCCCAGGACTTTTCCCCCGGACGTTTCTTTTGACCAAAATGTCTCAACAACTATTAGGCGGATTGCCATGAAATTTGGTACAAACATTGATTAATTATAAACACTTTGTTCACCCCTTAACTTTTCATATAGTGCCATCATCAGGTCAAAATTCTTACTTCGCCAATATTTTGGTTTGGATTGGACAGTCACATCATCAGCTGTGCTTTGTGTTTATAGCTAATTAGCAAATGTTAGCATGCTCACACAGTAAACAAAGATGGTGAACATGGTACAAATTACACTTGCTAAATATCAGCATGCTAGCATTGTTATTTTGAGCATGTTAGCATGCCAACATTCGCATTTTGCTCAAAGTAAAGCTGTGCACAGCCTCACAGAGCTGCTGGCATGGCTTTAAACTTTCTTCATTGCTAAAGATCCTCATGTAGTTGTAGCAGTTTATCAAGTTACAAAATTTACTGCTTCAGTAAGAGTTTTCTAAGAGGCAGTGGGATGCTGTATTCATAGTATTTATGTCCTGCATAAATACACTTACCATGTATGCAAAGCCTCATAGAAATACCGAAAGTGAGAGGCAACATATTTTCCAAAAGGCTCTGTAAACATGCCTGAATTATAAAATGCATCTGTCATCATTATCTCTGCTATCATCATCCATATCACCATTTTGTCTTTCTCACATGAGTGGTAATCTGCTCTACAGTTTTAGAGCATCACTTTTGTCCCCTGTGTCTGAGCAGTGAAACTGACAGGGGGCCAGCTGTCTGCTTGTGTGTTTGCCTGTACTCTACTCTCTATTACTACCACCTCCTTCTGTAATTACAAGCTCCACTGCACACAGGCTCACCATCAGGTGGGGCCAGGGCCACAAGCACAGCACCACCAGCTCTCATCACTATGGCATTTTGAATTCCTCCCGTGTGAGAGCTGCAGGCCAACAGGAGGCTTTTTGCACATCTGAGGTGCCACAGCCTCCAGGCCAATCAGCCAGTTGGGATTAGAAATGCTAAAATTTGTTTCGTATCATTAGAAGGTTAGCTCCCCCCTCATTGGTTCACCATCTGGGCATTCTTTCCTTGCCTCTCAGTGGCGAGGCTTTTCAGTTGCGCTGTATCAGCACTGCACAGCCGACAGTATGGCGGGTGGAGACAAAAAGAACCAAAGATGGGAGGGAAAGATTTGGGCAGATGAGCACAGGGGGATAGCAAATGAAGCGAGCCGTGAGAGAAACAGGGATGGTGCGGAAAAAAGAAAAACGAGAGGAAATGAAGCAAATGAGGAGAAGAAATGGTAGAAAGTAGGTATTTGTTAGACATTTTTGATGTGTCTCATGCAGCCATAACAGTGACATAAGCCAAGACATTGTATATAATGCCCCTTGACATTAAAATGAAGCTGCTTCAAGTCATGATAAGGTGTCACCTAACAAATTGGCACAAACTTGAACTGCAGGACAAATTGAAAATCACCATCACCGTTTTCAATAGTCTCACGTTTGTCATTCTCAAAGGCAGATGTAGTTTTTCTTTTATACTAGCTCTGGTTTAATCCTTACTCTTCTTCACAACTCAAACTTTAACTGTTAAACCCTGCGAGAGTCTAATCTCCCAGTGAGACCCTAATAATTTATCTCGATGTGGGAGTTAAAGTCTGCATTAAGACAGCTCATTTGGGATGTTCCACAAGGGTATTTCATTTTGGAAGACAGCGGGCTAAGAAGATTATAAGCACAGTTTTCAATTTATCTCACACACCCTGACTCCCTTCATTGGCTGGGACCCTCTTATCATGTTTTGCCAGGAGCTAGAGCAGTCATTGGCATCTTCCTTTGTATCTGCTGCTTTAGAGGGGCTGCATTTGATGCAACATTATGCTACTTATTTTTACTCATTTTTTTTTTTTATGCAGGCTGCCTCAAGCTAATCACCTAAAATACGGATGGATGGAAGTTTAGAAAATAGTGAACAAGTGTCCCTGAAATGTGCATAAGTGCCATTTGTGGCAACTTGATGGAATGTAGTAATCTTTAGAAACTTACAGCAACGGAGGATGCTATGGAAATGTTTAGTAACCGAAAGTCTATATTACGCATCAACTAGGGAGAAAGAGAGAGAGAGAGAGAGAGAGAGAGAGAGAGAGAGAGAGAGAGAACTTGCTGATGTATTAAAAAAAAAAAAAAAAAAAAAAAGCTGCAGGAGTAAGGATATAAAACCTTGAGACAAGAGGATGCTCCTCTCTCAAACCCGCTGCCATCTCAGTGGTGGAAATGTTGGAGTTGGGGAGGGTCGACTTTGAGGTGACATTGACGCTATGTAGATGAGAGTGAGGATCCTGCGCTCCATGTTACGTCCCTGCTCGCTTCAACTCAGACGGCGGCAGCTCCTTTCCCCGTCTTCTCTCCCCTCCTCTCTTTCAGCACCACTCCTTTCAGGACAGCACCTCGCTCTCAAAGACGCATTTGTCCACCATCCTCCCCCCTCAGGATCGTATACTTGCTTGCTGTCGTCGGATGTAAAGTTTGCACCTTGGTTTTATTCAGAAAGTGCAAGGAAGTAACTTAAAAAAACAACAAAAAAGCGGATTTTCCCATCGGGAAAGAATCTGGCAAACAAAAGGATTTTATTGTAAGTATTCTGCTATACGTTATGCATTTAACATAAATTAGGGATAGATTTGTGTTTGTTGACGGATTTGTTGCAAGCGTGAACCGCTGAGGAATTTGGCATGCAGATGCGCTGAATTTGGCAATGCGCACGGGTGTGCGACTGCACTTCACTTGATGGCGATGCAAGAGACTTATCTGATGAGGGTCATTAATGTGTTTGATCCCTCAGTCCCGTAGACACGTGTTTTCAATGTATGTACATCTAAAATGGAAATGTGTGATCTGTGTGGATAAAATGCTCACAGAATTCTTTGTTCACTAAATCCCAATTTGTCTTGAGGTTGCGTGTCTCTTTGTAGCCGAATGTCACATGAACTTGAAATATTGCGGGCAGATTTGATATAAAATGCTCCTCATATAAAATATCACGAGATTTGTGACCGTGTTGCTTCATATTTCTCTTCGCAATTAGCCTCTGCACGCGAGGTGACGGAGAGCGCAGGACGCGCGCACCACCTTCCATGCACTTCCAACTATCACGAGCAGATGTTCATTTTGCATTTTAAAAAGTGGAAATAAACAAACATAAATAGCGTATATTTTAAATGTAAAACCTGCTAAAATGACGTTGTTTAAAACGGTATAGCTAAATGTTTTTCTTAATGCTAATTAATTAGAAAGTAAAATAAACATTTTAACTCAGTCCAGCAGATATTTGACGAAAATGTCTTCTGAAAAAGTTATTAACCTCTCCAGGTGATTCATTAGACATTATCGTCGCGCCTGACTCCTAAACGTGTTTAATTGCTCTTCTCTTGTACCTAAGCAGTGGGAAGTGGGCCATTGAATTTAGAGCGTAATGAATCAAGGACAAAAGCAGGCTCTAAATTTCTGCTAACATGCATTCACTCCGGGCAATTAAAAGTGATTCTTATTGCATGAGAAGTCTTTATTTGATCCCGTGGGGTTCACGGATCGTGGAGCACATTTTCTCTCTCCACCCCTGAAGAAATGTCATGGAATTAGAATTTATGCATGCATAATAATAGTGTAAAAAAATTATTTTACTAGTAATAGAAAACTTCTTTGTCAGCACAGGCCAGTACAATGCCGACCCAAAGAAACAATTTGGCCACGCATTTCATCTGAAGAAAATTTTCTCCTCCAGAAAAGAAGCGATGGTTTTATTAATTGGGGAAATAATTCCACTTTCAATGAACTTTTTGATAACTTCAACAATTAAGGCAGAATTATGCAAATGAATCTCGGTTATTATTACTGTGTTATTACTACATATTTCATGAGGTACAATTACATTTGTTTTTCTTTTTCTTTTCTTTTCTTTTTTTTTTTCTTTCTTTTTTTTTTTTAACTCCATACATATCTGCTTTTGTTTTCAGGGTCGCTGGACCTCTGCTAAGCTGCCCCTGCTCCTGCTCTTCATCACTTTCGTCTCCCCTCGGTTGGTGTCTGGAAGCTGTACAGGACGGAGAAGCTGCCGTCTGCCTGGACCGGTGCTGAAACCCTCTCCTCTCCACTGGTCAGGACTATCCGACACGCACAGTGAGCATGGCCACCAACGGGACCAAAGCCTCGGACGGACACGTCTTAACGGAGACGGTGAACGACGCGCCCACCACCACGCCAAACGACAAACCCAAAACCTTGGTGGTGAAAGTGCAGAAGACGAAAAATGAGATACCCGAGAGAGAAACGTGGGGTGGGAAATTTGACTTTCTTCTGTCTTGTGTCGGATACGCCATTGGACTCGGAAATGTCTGGAGATTTCCTTATTTATGTGGGAAAAACGGAGGAGGTAAACAGGACTTCTTGGCTATTTTTCATTTATCCATATACCAAAAGGAGTGCAAAGATCACGACATCAAAACCTGCCATTTTTCTCCCGGAGGTTTTTAATTGAAATATATCTAAAGTACATTTCCCCCATCTAAGCCGTGCGTAATTGCGCACAAGCGAAAGCCTGTCCGATGATCTGCGGCGCAGAGTGCAAGCAAACACTCATTTAACGATCCATCTTATCTGGAATATGATGAATGTTAATAGTTTATTATTCACCTTAACTTACATACCTTTACCTCTCACCTCTCATTCAGGGGCCTTCTTGATTCCCTACTTTTTGACCCTTATATTTGCTGGCATGCCCCTGTTCTTTCTGGAGACGGCTCTTGGTCAATACACTTCTATTGGAGGGCTTGGAGTATGGAAGTTGGCCCCCATGTTCAAAGGTAAAAGGCACTTTTATATTATCCTTAAGGCCCTAAACTGTGCTTTTCATGTTAACTGGCTGCTTCATGAAGGCCAGGTTGAATAACAGACATAAGCAGACACTGGGGCTCTGTGTAATTATGTAACAGCGGGCAAAGATTTATCCTCAATAAACTACCAAAGCTTTCAAACATTTTGTGCATATACTATTATTATTATCACTTTATTTCCACAGAAATATTTCAGCACAATTTAATGTCATGCCTATATTCTCCTGCTGTTTCAGGTGTGGGTCTGGCTGCTGCTGTCCTGTCCTTCTGGCTAAATATCTATTACATTGTTATCATTTCCTGGGCTATTTACTATCTGTACAATTCCTTCACCGCTGTGAGTATTTGATATTTTTATTCATGCTGTTCCCTAATAAAACAATGTAATAACACCACTTGAATACCTTAAAAATCCTAAAATTGTCTAGTTTTCCTGATTCCTTACTGAAATGTCTTTTCACGAAAGTGCCCCTTTAAATCACAACAAAGCAGTTTTTCTTTTTCTTTTTCTTTCTTTCTTTCTTTTTTTTTGCACAGGTTGTATTTTTTGCATAGTAACTCTCTTAGTTATGTGGCAGCTTCTGTTTGCCAGCACCTCTTATATAAGAGTGTGCAGACCTTAACAGGGTATGACATTTATTACTTCCTTTCCCACATAATTAGCGCCTTACACAAGGTATTGATAAATGCATTTGGCGATGAGGCATTCAGTCCTCTGAGAAAAGCATGAAATCTCAATGAGTATCATGGTCTTGGCTGCTCGACAGCCAGAGAGAATGGGACCCGGCGGTGGGAGAGTGGTCCAAGTAAAAAGAGCTGTCTGTGTGATTTTTCTCTTTTTTCTCTTTAATTTTCAGGAGCTGCCATGGCAGAGTTGTGGCAATTCCTGGAACACAGACCGCTGCTACACCAACTACAGCATCGCAGACACCAGAAACCTCACCAGCGCAGTGGTGGAGTTCTGGGAGTAAGCTGGACACACAAGTCTCTTTAGATCACAAGCAACACAGAAAGATCATGGTCCCTATTGTGCATAATGAAGATCAAGGTTGATATGGCCATTTGGTCCAATGGTTCTCCAAAACCTTTGATATGCGTTTACCTCCAGAGACTTCTAGAAGATGAAAAACTATGGTTCTGTAGAATAAAGGGCCTCAAACAATTCAAAGAAAAAAAAATTGAAGAGTGTAAAAAAATTGCGTGTTGACATGCAAGCATGCAAGCATGATTTCCCTTTACTATGAAGGCTTAAAAAAGCTTTAGGGGTGAGAAAAGAAAGCAAGGGAGAGCGGTCTTTGTGAATATTCAGACACGTGTGTGCATATTTGTGTGTGCGCCCATGCATGCTGCATGTATGAGATCAAGGATGCATTTATGCGCTGTGGTAAGACCACTTTACTCCTTCCCTGCAGACGTAACGTGCACCAGCTGACCGAGGGCCTGGAGAAGCCTGGGGAGGTCAGGATCCCACTGGCTATTACACTCGCCATTGCATGGGTGCTCGTCTATTTCTGTATCTGGAAGGGGGTCAGCTGGACTGGCAAAGTAAGTAGAAGGAGAGGACAAAGACGAAACAAAACAAAATCCATCGTTAATTGAATTTGCATCATCTTAAACCTCAAGGTCGTAGAATTGGTACAATGGCATGCTGGATTATTGTTCAAATGAAGGGATTGCATAACTTCACATCGCCTGTTTTCTATCCACTCACAATTTGTTTTGCTCTGGGATGAGCTAAACTAAGTTTTAGGTTTACTGGTGTGAAATATTTGAAAATAATATGAAACAACAATTTCACAACTTATCCCAATATGCAGTATTCCCTCTCTGTCTGCCTTTCTTTCAAAGGCAACACAACATTGTACATGTAATTTCCATTTGATCCAAAGCACCCAAAGTATCACGAGCACCTACACATTCCACAGAGGTGAGGCAAAGGCTTTAGGCCTAAACATGGCAGTTGTGGAGCCACCCTCTGCCCACTGAGCTATAAAATTACAAAACCATAAAATTTGTCATTAGGTTTTTTATATTCAGTATCAGTATTTGTTTAATTTATGTATGGTAGACTCATCATTGCATATTTTTTTTTTAACACATAGCAGTATGACAGTGACAGCATCTCTGCTGGTTCATTTCCTCTTTAGTACATTTTGTCATGAATGATCTGAATTATGTTGACTTTTGATAGAACAGTGCAAAATTAGTTCAGATAAGGAGGGAAATAGTGCACTGGGAGTGTGCTGAACCCAACCGTTCCGGGGTCATCTTGCCTCTGGGGGAAGTCTGACTAGGTCACTGTGCTGCACTGTGCTGTGAGGATGGTGCCACACTACTGTAACACTGTTCATAATGAGTTGAACAAGTGAGCAGTTTTCACTTCTTCTGCAGTGCTGTTGCATTGCAGTACACATCTTACAAGTAAAATAATGCTCAGTAGCTGTGTGATATAAAAACTGCTTGGATAACAATATATGTTTTTTTCTAACAATAAGTTTGTGTCCCACAGGTGGTGTACTTCTCAGCCACATACCCTTACTTCATGCTGTTCATCCTGTTTTGCCGTGGCGTCAGTCTACCTGGTGCATTTGATGGAATTCTCTTCTATATCACACCTGACTTTAACAAACTTAAGGAGTCTGAGGTATGCTCTCTGTTTCTGATCACCAAAATAAAGGGGGCAGCAGAGGATGAGCTGAGCGCCAGTGGGCTTTGTTTTGGCTTTTTATTTGGGGGGTTGCCAACTGTTTACAAGTTACAGCAATGCCAACGTAGAGGTCTCTTACTGTATCTGTATGTTGGCGAATAGTACTGTAATTAGGTGTGTACAGAGCTAAATCTTATTCAAATACATTCTTAATGAGTGACACCAACAATCACTGTTGATTGCATGGGTAGCAAAATAGTAGAAAGGATATCTATTAGTGTATTTTCCAAATATTTTCCATTGAGCAGCAGAACAATAAGCTTATATAAGATTGACTGTAAAGTATACTGTAGGTCTCAGCTCTTAAAAGGCTTAAGCGTGCCAGTCTTATTTTGGCTGATGCATATATGTCCACAAGAATAAAACCCCTATGATAGTATAGTATTTTTTTTTTTCTTTTTTTTTTTTTTACCAGTGCTATATTCTGTAATGATTGTCACTAAATTACTTAGCTACATCATTAAAACTCAAGAAGAACATGAGATCAAGTCAGATGAGGTGTGCATCAGATATGACAAAGAGTAACGAGACAGCATGTAGGTGTTGCAGTTTTCCAGAATAATAGTTCTTATCAAAGGTTTATAAGAGGCGAGATTAGCCAGTTAGCCAGTTAAATAGTTACATGGCTACATCTGGCTATTTTAACACATTTTTTCTAATCTGTGTGTGTCAGGTGTGGCTGGATGCTGCCACTCAGATCTTCTTTTCCTACGGGCTGGGATTAGGCTCTCTGATTGCTCTCGGCAGCTACAATACCTTCAATAACAACGTGTACAGGTAGGTGATTATAATGTGTTGCATTTCTGCGTGATTTGCCACATGAATCAAATATCTGTGCAGATTAAATTTTGTCGAGCACTGGTCAGCCCCAGGTTTTTTTTTTTGTTTTTGTTTTTGTTTTTCAAAAGGAGACTGTGACAATGTCTCTTCCTGGGATTATTTTTGGTTTCCTGGCAACATAGTGTCTGCTGTACCTTCTATTTTGGGACTATTTGAGCCTCCAGCTGCATCAGTCTTTTCATTATTTTGGCTCTGTTTTACACTCATAGGCACAGATGTTTGTTTTGCCTCTCACATTGTCAGATAAGTGCTGGCCTGCAGCCGAACTATGCACCTCTATGGTTCCAACTATTTCAAAACCGCTGCAGCTCACTGCCATTTTAGGAGAACAGGTCAATATGAATGTATTCAGCAGCTGTGCTACTGCAGGATGCAAAATGGCTCTCCACCGTCCCTTCCCCCCATGCCTCTCGACAATGTGTGAAGGGTTGATAAGGAATTGATATAGGCGTGACAATGACTGCCTTGTGCTTTGTCTCTCCCGTACAGAGATTCTGTCATTGTCTGCTGCATCAACTCCTTCACCAGCATGTTCGCTGGCTTTGTCATCTTCTCCATCGTGGGATTCATGGCCAATGTAACAAAAAGACCCATCGCTGATGTGGCAGCCTCAGGTAATTGCAATCAATGTTGAAACTCGATGTTGACAATAGGCACAGGCATGAGATACTTGCGACTGTGCAAAAATTAGCTTTTGAAATTGCTGGATGTTACTCTTTCGCTCAGAAAGGGAAGGTTTTAGCTTGTCATGTTTTGATTTCAGGGTTTATTAGAAAGAAAATTGCTCAGCGATTTTTGCAAAACTCTCTGTCCTTTGTAAATACTTAAGTATTTACAAAGGACAGAAACTTCAATTTGACATTCAGCACTCACACTTTTTCTCTCCAAGGACACTTTGGATTTGAGATCTTGTTCTTGTCTTATCCAGTAGTACAGTTACTTTCATTACAGCTAAGTATACATGCTAAAAATGGCAGACAGCGTGTTTTTAAATAAACTCTTTGCCATAGTTGCACAACTCGTGTTTGTTAGTGTCCCATTATAAATATACGTCACCATGTGTCTTTGGTCAGGACCTGGTCTGGCATTTTTGGCTTATCCCGAGGCCGTTACACAGCTGCCCATCTCTCCTCTCTGGGCCATACTCTTTTTCTCCATGCTGCTGATGCTGGGAATCGACAGCCAGGTAAAACAACCCAAAAAAAGTGGTCTCAGTTGTGGTTTTTGGACCATACTCATAAAGCAAAGTGCTGATGTTGCAGCATCTGTCAAGGAAGTCTTTGACAAATAAAAATAAAACCGGAATAATTAATTAAAATGTTCACGTTTAAGGCCAGGATACTTTTGTTTCAGAGTAAAAACCTTCACAGTGTGTCTTACCATTACTATGGCATAATTTAAAATGTCTTGTGGTTACGCTATCATTCACGAAAGTTCGTAACAAACCTTAGAATGGAGCTTTTACTGCAGCAACAGTGTATTACCTAACAGTTTAAACATGACTCTGTGATCTCTGCAGTTCTGCACCGTGGAAGGCTTCATCACTGCACTGGTTGATGAATTCCCGCATGTTCTCAGAAAACGCAGAGAGATCTTCATTGCAGTTGTCTGCCTTATTTCTTACATCATTGGACTGTCCAACATCACACAGGTAAATACATCTTTCTTACCGGATAATACATCAACTTTTAGAGACATTACTGGGTAGTTAATTCAAGGATTTGGAAGAAGTATTCAGATCCTTTACTTAAATAAAAGTACTAATACCGCTTTGTTAAAATAGTCCACCACAAGTTAAAGTCACTTAATTTTTAAAATTGCTTATTTAGCTTAATTTTGTCAGACCATAAAGGAACACGTAGTCCTTCAGTTTATATTATTTAGCATAATAGAGAGTATAATATTTCCTTTTAAGATGTAGTGGAGTAGACATACATACTCAAATTTGTACAGTACTTGAGTAAATGTATTTAGTTACAATCCACCACTGAAAAACACTCATAGTAGCCTCTGACTTAATGACAAGGTTGATATCTGTTGCCATGATTGGGGCAATATCGAGTCTGCATTTGTCCAGTTTATCAAGTACCCACAAACCATTAGCTCCATGTCATAGCACAATAAAACATTTTCACAGACTTAAAGCGTCCCAGAGGACACCAGTAGTGTGACCTCAGCAGCTGACCCAGTAACCTGCAACACTGTTAACTCAGCTAGGTTGTTAAGCTGCTCGCCCTTAAATGAAATCCAAAGGGAGAGCATGTGAGTGGAGAGGCCACAGGGTCGTCCTCCCTCTGAGACTATAGCTGCTAGCCAAACTGGTTCAGGTCATTTAGCATCATGGTTCAGTCTACAAACACCATGAAACTGGTTCACAGCCTTGATTTCATTTCACTTATTTACCCGCTAAAGGATGACAACATTGTTAGTTGGTTTGGTCTGTATCTCTCACTCTTACAGGCCAGTTTGTCTTGAAATGTAGTGTTTTTATTAATTATTGCTCTACAGTGATTCCTAATGGGTTGCTACAATCAGGCCAAGATTTACCCTTGACCAACACCTCAGTAATGACACTGGACGATGGAAATATGTTGTGTATATTCATGGTCCAGAGAGGAGGAACCCGAATGCATTCAGCAACTCCCTGACCTTTCTGCTGACGCCACCATCGGGCCACAATTTCCATTTATTTGAAAAAAAAAAACAAACAGTCATATGCAGTCTGACGGTCAGATTGCTATGAAATGTAAATACTGACCACTTTGAATAATGTTGCACACTTCATGAACACCTCAACCTCGAGCATCTGCTAATCTTAAAATGCATCTTTTCAAAGGAATAAAATATCTTTTACAACTGGCATGATTCTGATTAAAATAAAGATTTTAGAGTCCCAGAAACACTCTTCACTGTGCCTGATCATTAGAATTTTACCATGAAGATGCTGAAACTACTACATTTGTTTAGTTTATTTTGTATCAAAATACAATTTACAATATGTGTTTAATTGTATTGGTCGAAGTTTATGTCCCAACATTTGATAGCATGCTAATTGAGTCATATTTTAACACGGCTGGCATGAATTCTTAATTTTCCTTTCAGACTGCAGTGCAGCTCATCGACATAGATGTTTAAAGCCATTAAAATTAGAATTAACGCTGCCACAGTTTTGTCGCAGTTTGAATCCAAAGTTTAGTATAAGGACAACAAGGAAAGGAGCCAAAAGTCAGCAAAAAGTTGGCAAAGACACTTCAGTGTCTGTCTACTTTTGAGCTAAAAATGACAGAATCACTGCAGGCCAAGGTCATGTTTGCTAATGACACTCGAAGACCCTGCATTGTCCCTCTACTTCTGCCAAACTGGATTTCCATCATGCCACATGCAGCCCTGTTCAAATGAGGCAGTTACCCTAATCGCTTCTCCGGGCAGTATAAAATATATCAAGCATCACAGGGCAGGAGTTGATGAACTGTAGCAGGTCCCTTTGAGCTGGTCTCCATAATGACCTGATTGTGGCCAGACATGAAATGTTTCAAGGAGATGCTTGATCTGTGCTGGTCATGTCTGCACTGCACATCCACAGGAGCACAGTTGTCCACGAGGACATCTTAGCACCAGTTCTGTCCTCACCAATGAGACGTCACTAACTCTCACCACCCACAGCCGCTGGTGCTCTCGCCCTTGACGTTATTCCACTTGACCGATTTTGTACTGTCCTGCATGTCCACTACTATAATTGCTTCTTCAATGCGTTCCCCTTTGCCTTCATAGGTCTTATCATCTTCTTTTTTTTCTCTTTTTTTCCTGCTTCTCTCCTTTTGCAGGGTGGACTGTATGTGTTCAAGCTATTCGACTACTACTCAGCTAGCGGGATGTGCCTGCTCTTCCTGGTCTTCTTTGAGTGCATCTCAATTTCATGGTTTTATGGTGAGGCACACTCGTGTCTCAGTAATCTCCTTCAGGATGGATGGAACATTTCTGTCTTTTGTTGCTGCCTTATTGTGAGCTAAAATATCAAGATCTAACATCTAAGATCCAGACTGGAATCATGTTTGAAATCATGAATTATGGATGAATCATGAACTCAGTAGCTAAAACTGCATTCATCGTGCTTTATCTTTGGTTCCAGGTGTGAACAAATTCTATGACAACATTGAGGAGATGGTTGGCTACAGGCCCTGTCGGTGGTGGATGGCCTGCTGGGTCGTTTTCACTCCGCTCATTGTGGCTGTAAGTGTTATCTGTGGGTAACATGCAGGATTTAACCAACAATGTTCCAGACACCAACAGGGAAAATAACAACCCCATCAAGGACATTATTAAGCCTTATGAGGTCTCAGGCGATGCTTGGATGTATTTAGAACGATTGCAATAATTCTTCAATGGAAAAATATTTTTTTTATTGATTTATTTGTGTGCATGAAACCAGAAGTGCTCTGATCACATTCACTTGATTACTTCAATATGATGTAATGATTGTCTTAATAACTGTGAGTGCTCCATACTTTAATCTCATACCTTCATACAATATTTTTTGGAAAAAATGCCAAAAAAAAATGCCATGCCACTCCCGTAAAAACTAGCCTAAAACGTCTGTCAAAGGCATACCCAAAGTAAACTGAAAGCAGTTCTTGAACCATTTGGAGCAGATGCATGGTTTTGGTCTCTTTTGAAAGGTAACTCTGAATTTTTATCCCCAGCAGTCAGAATCAGTCTAAGTGCTACTGGCACTGGCCAACAGAAGTTTGAACACACTGAAATAGAAGGATTTTTTTCCAGGTAGATGCTTGCAGACTATATCTTGGCCTTATTAGCTGGAAAACACAATGAGACCACACCATGAAGCCTTACCCTGTGCAAGTTCAATAAGAGCTTACAACAATATCACAGAAACTGAGTATTTTCATATGTTTTGTTGTGCAGTTTTGCAGGTTTCGTTGCATTAACACAGTGAGCATGATGATGAATGTGTTGAGATCTATTTTCTTGTCCCTCTTGTCTAGGGAGTCTTCTTGTTTAGTGCAGTGCAGATGGTTCCCCTCACCATGGGTGACTATGTGTTCCCAGCCTGGGGCCAGGGGGTTGGCTGGTGCATGGCCCTCTCCTCCATGACCCTCATCCCTGGCTACATGGGCTACATGTTCCTCACACTCAAAGGCACATACAAAGAGGTAAGCTCAATATGGATTCAGTCTTACTGTTAATGCTGTTAATTAATCAATTAATCTGTTTTTGCATCTGCATGTGCTTACTGGTATAGAAATAGCATGAGTTTTGTTAGTGTAATGCAAATATGATAGCCTCCAATTTCCAGAGCATATGCATCACTGTACCCACCTCTGAGCTTTCACTCATCTATTAGCTGCTGTGAATTTGAATATGCAGTCGGCAGCGAGGCAGGCTCTGTGTTAAGAGTTTCAAGTGGATTATTTGGTATGGAAGATTTTTGGCTGAAATGTATTATTCCATACTGTATGACAGACAAATCCAACACAGAGAACGCAGTGGTGTTTTTAGCGGGTGCTGATGTTTTGTGAGGATAATGTAAATGCAACATACAAGCCCTGAGGATTTTAGAGAGGAGATCAGTTTTACCCATGGAGGAAAGCTTGAATGAACATTTAAGGTCACCCTGTAGAATTTTTACTGAGAGTCAGGCTCCAATATGTTTACCAGAATATACTCATCCAGGATTTATGTCATCTTCACTTACATTTACAACATTTACATAATGGCTGGCGATGAAAGGACTACCTGCAATGTAATTTAGCAGCAAGAAAACTCTTTGCACTGGATGATAAATTGCTCAGCTTAGGCCGATGTGATTTTGCTCTGTGCTTTATAGCTGCACTGTGATTCAGTGCTTTTGTAAGGAGCAAACACATCGGCATGCTCGGTAAAGACGTGATAAATTGCTATGACGAGTAGAATAGTGATAAAAGGATTAGTAAAATAGAGTTTCTAATTAGTTCTTTTAAACCATTTTAGATGCCTTTTTGTGCTACACCACAGACTGTGTTCTCAGAAAATTACATTCATTTGTATGCAGCAGAATGGTACACTGCATTTTTATTGATCTGATGATCCTAATCAGTGCCACATAATACCTTTTCCGGCATGCCATTTACATTAAGAGCTTTTTGATTTGCAGTCATTCACAATGCACTGAATAAATAAACTTACATCTATACGGTGTCTAGTGACAGATATAGCTTTATAGCCATCACTGACAGAATAAATGGGCCATAATTGCAGGCAGTGCAACAGAGGCTGTCAGAAGCGATGTGCAGGTGTCAGCTCCTGCAGTAACAGCTGATGGCTGATTGTCTAATTGTAGCAATCAGCCATCTGATTAGTACTCTGCACCCAGGCGGACGCTTAGTTTCACAAACATTCAGTGCAAGGGCCTACTGCGCCGCACAGTCCGGGTCCAACGCTACTCATAGTTCATAATATTTCAAAAATTTACCAAGTTTGGAAGGGTTTGATTTAGTTTTTTGGGCTCTGTAAATTGGGCCAATAAAACATTGTAAGTGTCATGATTATTGGCTGTTACAGTTATTTATCAGCCATTTCTCAGGCTGTGTTAATTCATATTACCATACATCACATCAGGGAAAAATGTATAGATGTCTTTTCTGAGAATATCTCAGGGAATGTTGAGACTCAGAGCCTGAGGCTGTGCATTCATCAAGTTCACAGCTGTGTAGCTGGTGTGCTTTGTTACAGCTCACGGCTTTAATCACGAATTTTGCAGTTGTTTGGTGCCTACTAATGGTATATGACAATGTCTCATTGTAATTTCCACACCATCTGTGCATGTTTCAGCTGCGTGATATCAATGACATTACTACTCCTCTGTGTGCCTCTCCCTTGCAGCGTCTGCGGATGATGATTAAGCCTTTGGTACTGGTGAAGGCTCAGGAAAATGGCCCAGACCAGCAGACAGAAAACCAGAGTCAGAACCCTGCCAACGAGGAAGCCTACATCTAGAAACTTCTGTCTGTCTCTCCGTCTCAGTGGCCAGACTGGCGATCTACACAGAAGAAACGTAATCAAGGTTGGGAACGACCACCAGACTTCCATGTCTGCTTTTATTCACCTACCTCCTGGGGACACGTGAGACCAACCTGATTACACAGTTATTTTTAGGGGTTTTTCTGTTTGTTATTTGTATAATACAGAGTTATAAAACTTATGAGGAAAAACAAACTACCCAGCAAAATTGTGTTATTATGAATTTCATTATGCAAAAAAGTTAGTCTTTTTAGAAAAGGAAATGTGACTTAGGAAATTACTGTATATTGAATATATAAGTTAAATTTGGAGGCCCGCATTGATTCAGTAGTATCGTGCTACTTTGAGGATATTAATTAGTCTACTAAACTACAATTACTGTACAAAGAAAAATATTGATTAAATGCATTTTGCTTGTACATGAAATAAATACAATAAAATGAATGCAGTGTAGTAGGTGAAAAAAAAAAAATGCAATTTGAAAGTTTGTAAAGTGAAAATTAAATATTGACCAATTTAAGGCAAAGACAATATGGGAATGTGCAACAGGTAAGGCCAAATCTGCTTGTATGTGTAAAATATGATTTAGACAGACTATCACTCCCTTGCAGGATCCTGCAGTTCGCCTGAAATGTTTACCACCCATGTCTGGGACTTCCTTTGAAAAGCACAAGCAAAGTATGGAATTTTGAAGCGTCCAACTTCTTTTTGGCTCGATTGAAACTTGTGACAACAGCAAAAATAACTTACATAGGATACATAGCAAGAGACTGTTATAATTGTTTCTTTGTTTGAAGAACAATAACTTTGTATGTTGTCTGAATCTTTTTTGTAGAATCATTTTTAGGTCGTTTTCTATATGTGAGAGTGAGAAGGACCAAAATCATACTCAAGTTTGAACGATTGGTGCAGACATTTGACCCGCTGACTATTTATGGATTAAAACAAGCATCCCGTTTTGTCTCTCTAAAGAGCAACAGGGTACAGTAGTAAAGACAGCATCCGCCTCCAAGCACAATCTTGATCTGTAAACTACCACCTCCACCAATAAGTGTAGCCGATACAGATATCCCACATTTGCACTGTGTGTACTATATTTCTGTCTGAGATAATTTGGAAAATGTAGATTTTCCTTCTCCTGACAACCAGTTAAGTAGAAAGACAGAGCTGTGTTGCAATAAGCTAATGCTGAGTCTGATCTATATGTTAAACTGTGAGAACAAATAAGCTGCAGTGGCTGCTGCTGCATCGGAGATGTATGATGGGTTTCTTTGACAGCCACCACTATTCTGACTGGAACAGTTTACTTGTATAACTATTTAGTAACCCACTTCTCAGGAACAAAGGTGGATGTGACCAAATTCTCTCAGATATTACCATTATACACTGAAACAATTAATGCTGTTTTTTTTAAAAAACGCACACAAATATAATCTAATTTCTGTAATTGATCGGACATAAAGAGCAACAAGACATGAACACCCAAATCAGTGTAAACACTTATTATATATACATATATTGGACACGCTCTGAAGCTGATCCAAACTGTTGCCTCCTTTCTTTGTGCTGTTCAGCTAGCATCATTTCTTTCAGTGTAAATGAACTGTGATGGCCTGCACTCAGTCATTTCAGTAGAAGCCATAATGTGTTTCTATCCTGTGGCGAGTGCAGATTTTCAATTTCAGACGAGGAGAGAGAAACTTTGGCTCAGTCAGAGGACAATGCCGGCAAAAGCACTGTTAACACAACAGGACATAGCCAGATGCTATACAGGCCAACACCACTGAAACTACTCCTTTCATAGGATAAAGAAAAACCTATTATTACATATCAAGTTTGCTCGGCAATATGAAAACATATATATGGAAGCTGACTTTGTGACAGACGACAGATATCACTGTATTACTATGAAGGAGGTTCAAGAAAAAATGCTTCTGTGGCAGCTACATGCGACAGGAATCAGGTTGAATCAGTCCCGTTTATTTTCTTTATGTTTCTTTTTTTTCTCAAAGATATGTGAGTTAAAATGTGCAATGACAAAGGGTTCCGTGAATTTTGTATAAAGTTACCATACTGCAGTTTTCTCTCTTGAATGATGTTGTAAACTGGACTGTGTAATACATGTATCTGTGAATGTCCGTACAACCTGAGTTTTTCTTTTCTTTCGTCTAAATGTTGAACAAAAAAATGTGATATTATTTGCTGTTTTCTGCAATAATATTATTATCTCAGAAACTAAAGCACATATCTCTCTCAACTGTAAAAATTATAATTACAATAACAGGATAGAGTAATAATAAAGATGATAACAATAATAATGATGTAATAGAAATGTCTAGTCAGAGAATATTGTTTTGTATATTTCTAGCTGTTTCATGGGCCTAATGTAAAATATTATATGTAAAAAAAAATATAATAAATGTCTTTAGATGGTGTTATATGAAAAAGCATGATTGCAATATATGTTATCTGCAAAAATAAATAAAGACCTATAGATTATAATGTCTGTGTCATGTGATCTTTCCATTGAAGGAGCAATAATTAATTTTTTTTTTGTCAGTTTTAAATGCATATTAAAAGGATTTTTAGGAAAGGAAGCCAATGGGGAAATGAACAAAGTACAATCAAATTTTTAACACCAGAAGCAGTTTTGAGCACTTTGCAGGTGTTTGAATGTCTGCCGTGAACAGATTTTGTCCATGTGATAGCATCACAGCCATGCAAGATAAAGTCATGAGACTTTACAGGTGTGTAGTTGAGATCAAAATGAAGGCACAATTAGAAGATGGGTGCAATCTGAGCGAGAGTGCCAGAAGTCGAGAGTAGGAAGCAGGGGAGCAGCCATTGGCCTCCCCACTTTATGCCCCTGGCTCACATTCATTTAATTGATCGATGTATTCCAGCTTGATTCATTCCCATCTTCTCATGTCTTTAGGTAAGAAGGTAAAACTAGAGGTCACCTTGCTATGGGATAACACCAGCCAAATCGATGTGTGTGGTGCAACAGAACACATGACAGAAGAGATGATGTGACTTTGGCAAAACAGATGAACTGTGCCAGATTTAGTCAATAAGCCTGACCATCCTCGCATGGCTGACTTCTTAACCATGTTCGTACTGCCATGTGTGTGTTTTGTTGAAACATTACCTCATTTACAAGGAATGCACGACGTCACAACCATGAAAGATGCGGTTGATGGAGTATGAAGATGGGTATGATCTTACCCCTGAGCACTGAATACTAATGTAATAATATCGTATTGACTACTGAGTACTGGGTCAGAACATTGGTGTGCTGGAGGACGTCATGGCTAGTGTGATCCCATCACACTACACACAGATGATGTCTAGTTTGTTAAAAGAATGTGACTCTTTGAATAGCTACAAGCACTGACTTAAAGTATGGAAATGCTCTTCAAATACGCTTTCTGCATTGCTGAATGAGATGGTTTTGCATGACACTGACCAGTTCAATGTTATGCTAATGCTCGATTTATTACGTAAGTGAAAATAAATATGCAATCAGCTCCTTCACCGCAAGAGATGTTCTTGGTGAACTTAGCTGATAGTTTCTGACACCTGCACTGAGAGCTGTGCCAGCACAGACACTATCGCTGTCCTGGCTGACAGCCAGTGCCTCCCAGTCACAATGCACCATCCATCTCCCAGCTGTTACGTAGTAGTTAGCCTACATTTGTTGTAAACAGCCATCAAATCGTCAGAAAAAGACCAGCGACAAAGAAGTACAGAATAAGTAGACATGTTTATTTCAAAGAATTAATGAAAAGGGAACACTAAAATAAAAATCCTGGCATTGCACAGGAGTCAGGGAAAAGTGGGAATTAAATAACATAAAAATACAAAATATGCTTTGTCTGTCTGAGTATAAATCTCTTTCAGCTCTTTTGCTTGGTATTTGTTAACAGTTGAAACACTGATGAAACATTTTAATTTTAAGTTGGTTTTGGCTTGTCCATACACACCAAGGTGACATCCACATGTGTTTACAGCTTTACTTTGTGACACTGTTTGAATGGCTGGTCCCTTCTGAAGGTCACATGGGGCATCTTGTTAGTTTGTCTCTTTTTCAAGCTACAATTGCAATGACACAACCCTCAAGGAACAGATTTGAATGTGGGTTGTGAATGCATTATATATACAGCAAGGGTACTTGGTGTCAAGGCTTTCACCTTGTCACCCCCAAAAAGAATAAACCAAGCTCAACATAACAGAGACTGCGGAGTGACGATCATAGCATCAACACCCCAGGAAACTACAGGCCTCAGTATGCTTCAAACCAATGAAATTTTGGCTCAACCATAAACACCAAGGCTACATAGGCTACAATATTGTATAGAAATGAGTATTTATAGTTTAGAGACTATTATAGATCTAAGACAATACTGTCAGAAGGGCATGACTGAGAAGAAAGGGTGCAATTAGAATGGATTTATCAATACACAGCACAGCACAGTTAGGCTACTGATATTTCAGAGCCTTGGTCACTGCCGTAGATTATAATCTGGGAAATTCTCGGCCACATAAAGGGTCGATAAGTCAGACAGACTAGAACAGGGGTTCTCAAACGTACTACTCAATGTCCACATCAGATTTTTATTCAAGGTATTAATTAACCTCAATACAACAGTTGGCCAATGAAAACAAATATACGAGCTTAGTGATTCTCTGTGACTATTTATAGAATAGGTGAACAATAAATTACTTTTTGGGTCGTTGTCAGGGATCGGTAAACTGATTGACCATCACTCTCAGGACAGACTGGACATCTTCCACTGGTAAGTAATGTTAGATGCATGTATTTTCTGAATGGATGGGAATGTGGCGGGTTGAAAGTGACCTGCGGGGCCATCAGTTGACAATACGGGCTGGGTCCTAATTGACTTGCAGGGTTTCTTTGAGAAGCCCTGGACTGGACTAACATATTCAACCTCTCTACCACTGCACTCTCTCCACTACTAGAGGATGCATTTTGGTCATTTTGCTAACAAGGAGGGTGGCATCCTTCCTCATCTCCCTTCAAATTGCGTACCAGGGATTGGGGAGTGACATTAATAATGTTTCCACTGGGCAACAAAAGGCTTCACAATGCTTAAATGTGGTGCTTGTCAGATAGTCTAATAGGATCTGAAACCCTTTCTCCAAATGCAACTTTTTAACGTTTCTGTAACAGACAGTCCAATCAAGCCCACTTTACGCAGCAACTGGTTGGGTGTGCGGAGGTGTGAAAGTAGGTCGAATTTGAACTTCTCTGCCAAGCTACACTTCACACAACCACTTTAATCACTTTCTGTGCGGACAACTCATGAATGCCTTGGAGAAGACACCGTCCAAAAGTGTTATCCCCATTTTTATGATTTATTATGGCAACACTACAAAGACATGCAATTCTTGGATGAGATAGTGGGAAGACACCAGGAGGAGGTGAAGATAAAATAGAACTTTGCGATTCATCTGAGTACCTGGAGGGGATTGCAACATGATCATTGTTCCAAAGGCCTATTGCTATGAAAATACACAATCTCCCTTATTTTTTTCCCCATCTTTATTCCGCGAAGACCCAGCCCTACTTTGCCTCTGATTGGCTCTGACCCAGACTTTTTTTTTCTAACCCTAACCATCAGAACACTGGGCCGTCAGAGCAACAGCCGTTTGTTCTTGGGATTACGGGCTGTTGGACAAATGGGCTTTCAGTCCAATGGGATATTTTTCAGAATAATGGGTTGTCGGAACAATGGGCAGTACCCAACAGATGTTGGACTGTAAGTGGGGTTGATGAAATGCTGTAGCAGCTGACGTAGCAGTATCATCAGGTGATTGCAACTGTTAGCCCTTGAGTTTTCAGGTGATGCACAGCAAATCAAAAGACTGAGCAGAGACATGACAGCTTAAATACATGTTCGAATGCAGGTTGCATTGGATACGCAATGCAGCAAGCATTGTGTGTAGCGTGAGAATAGCAGCGGATTCTCGTTGTTTTCCTGACCTTGCTCACAAGCTTTGTGCCATAGTAGTCAGCCTTATCATATGGAACAGATTATCACGTAAATGCAGGATATGTATAGAGTTTATAATAGGCATCTTGGCTCTGATATCATTGATCCTTGCAAGCTACAAGCTCAGCAAAGCAGAGAGTTGTGGAGTGATGATAATAACATCCCTTCAAAAACCGCTTTAGACACAGAGCCCAGCAGCAGATATTATGTGAAACCTTCCATGTGTGTGCTTGTGGAAAAGCCGTTGCAGCCATTTCCCTGAATAACACTTCAGTCCACATATCCAGTGCTGCTAAGTTGTGTGCATTGGTCAGGGATGAGCCAGCATATGGCTGTTCTCCTGCTGGGAACATCAGAAAATGAGGGGAAGATACTTCTTGTAATCTAAGATGGAAGTACAAGTACTAGGTATCAGGTTTAGCTGGAGTACAGATACATATACAGTCTATTACAGAAATTTTAATCTGTTAAGTGCCATAATATATGGTAGTATGTTGGCTCAGATCCATGTCTCTGGTGTGTCTCAGACATTTATATGTAAGCATCTCTTTGTTTCCAGAGTTAAGAATTCGCAAGTACTGAAAAACACCACTGCAAGTTATTGCATGGTGTGTCTGTATGTTTCCTCCTGTGTGTATGAGAGTGCAACAGAGAAATTTAGAAAGAGAGACGATGATTTTATACCTGGTCAGACACATCCACAGTCGCACCATAATGATGATGACTGTGTGTTTTTGAGCATGTGCGAGTCTGAGTGCATGCAAGCATGTGATTCAGCGTGTCCTTGTGAGTATGCATATACGTATATACATAAGTCTTTGTCTGCTCATCTGAGCATGCAGCGGTAGTGAAAGTGTTAGTTGTGGTGATGACACAGACATGAGCAGAGCAGCTCTGACAGCTCCAGTCTAGCAGAGATAGTAGCAGCTCTGAAGTCAGCTCCAGGGCCCCAACAACACACACACTGTGGAAATAGTAATCGGTTTTCCCCTCCCTGCCAGCTTGGCCAAGGCTCCCAGTAGCATGCACACTCTCCAACCGCATCACAATCATTGGACGCTGACATGCGCAGCACGATGGGGCAACAAAAGAGAAAAAACACTCTTCTTATAGCTGCAAGGCAGTGTTTTTCCACAGTTGTTTCATGTGAAAGAGGCAATGAGATTATGCAATTGACTTTGCAATAGGAGACAGCATATAATATGGAATGGGTGGTTTTTGTAGGGAAACCCAGCCATCTTATAAAAAAAATTATAGTAATAATAATGATAGCCTCATTTTTAGAGTTGGTTTTAAGATTTTATAAATTACAGATTTAAGTACTTCATTATCAAGTTGTTCAGTGCACACACCTAAACAAACCTTGAAGTCATGCATTAATTACTAATATAGCAATAATAATTATTATTTGTGAAGGTTTTGGAAGGCACACACACAACGTCATCCTGCTGTTAGGGGTCTCAGATGAGCATATGCTTCTGGAGGATGTGGAAAAACAGTGCAACATATTTTTTTCAGATGTCTGCAGCAGCTTATACACAGAACAAACATTTTTAAAGGCTGTCTAGTGTACACTGCAAGACCTTTGCTTCAACTAGGATCCCTTTTCCTCCAGCTGACCAAAGCTGAATCAGAATATTAGTGAGCTTTCATGACTTTTCCTCTGTTCACCTTTACAACGCACAACTGATAGCATATCTGCTCCTGGCAGACTGACAGACAGACAGGCACAGAAAGAAGCAAATGCCCTTATCACTGCCTGCCATATGATGGGATTAGCTTGAGTGTTGTCTAACAAAGCATTAATGAGCAGTTTTAATTGCCTGCACGGCATACCCTGCCAAACCCTGCCTGAACGATGCACACACACACACACACACACACACACACACACACACACACACACACACACACACACACACACACACACTACAGCACAGGGTTGTGACGCATATTTGTCCCATCTGAAATGGCGTCCAAGTGATACAGAATGTATTCATCTCTGGAGTACAAACAGACCATTATTGCTGTCAGTCCGATACATTGGTGTACAATGTGACAGAGAAAATGGGAAGACAACTTTAACCTCCATTTATTTCCTCACACAGTACAGAATAATTGAAATCAATAGATGTTTTTGATTATCTCGTGGTGCCGTATACTGCAGCCACACTGCAGCCACAGGACTTCAGCACTAACCTGAAAACCCCTCTGATTACAGCAGGGCAGAGGGCAACTTCTTCGAATTGATTCCACCAAAATACTACAGAAAAATACAGTTTTATAGAGATATCTAATATCTTGTCTGATGGATGGCATGAACCTTCATCAGTTTGTGGTGAGGAGGCCTATTGCACACACTGGATCAGTAACATGTAATAAACACAAGTGGCAAATGGCTCTATCTCTGCCTATCATCCTACTTATAAAGACCATTTCTTGAGGTTACATTAACTGAATGACAGATAACTCCACAATGAAACACTGCATTTCTGTTTTTTTTTATATTTGGCAAACTGCTTTCTTTGCATTTTGCATTCCCTGGCCAACAACATTTATTATAATAATAATTACATGTTTTCCTTTGCATAGACCACAAAATTGCTATAAACTTCGTACTCAGGACCACATTCTTCACTAATTGCAATTTAAAAGGCTAAACACATGCTAGCGACACTGTTAGGCTGTGCTTTGAGCTAAATGCTAACATCAGCATGCTAACATACTCACAATGGCAGTGCTTATATGCTGAGGTTTAGTAGGTATACTGCTTATATTATGAAAGAGGTTATGCATTTCCATCCACGCTCTACCATGTCATGTTTCAACATGGAGATCACACAACTTAAATTTGCACGTACTGTAGTTAAAAAAGGAGCACCCTAGCCTTTCCCTGCAGGTACATAACTTTCTCATGACAGCTATTTTGACCAATTCAGAAGACAAGGTCTGAGGATGTTGAACCAGTCGCCATGATAGCTACATCCCAGAATGGTCAGCAGCCGTTGCACTCCACCAATCATGCCAATAATTAAGCAGATGGTGGCAAACTATGCTGCTGGTCTTACTGCACAGCACAAGAAGAAGCAGCATGTCTGTGTGAAAGCACAGGCCAGACGTTGATCCATGAAAAGGCCAAAAGTATCCCAAACTGCACAGTCAACACAAGGTTTTAGGATATAAGGTGAGGAAAAGTGCCTTGAGGCAGCACTTTTACAATCCAGGATCTGACTGACCTTCTACCTAACAGCTTATGAGAGATAGGGAGCAGAAAAAACACCAACAAAATATTGTCAAGAATGCCCACATAAAGCAATATAAGGATGCCAGTTTCAGCTCAAACTGCAAAATCCATTAACATAGTGATAATTTTGCTCCAGCAGCAGTGTGAGGCTTGAACCAAATGGTGTTCTTCAGACCCTCTCTGTGTTATAGTGATGAATGGAGACAGAGGAGGCCTGTGTGACAAAACAGGGAGCGTGACTTCCAGCTGGAGACAGCTCCTTTCTCCTGGCACAAAAGAGTAAAGAGCCCCAAACAGAGCTCGACGCTCATTCTCTTTGCTCTCTTCCTCTCCTTACTTAGTCTTAGTTGCCCCTTCCCCTCTTCTCTTCTCTTCTCTTCTCTTCTCTTCTCTTCTCTTCTCTTCTCTTCTCTTCTCTTCTCTTCTCTTCTCTTCTCTTCTCTAAGGTAGAGTGAGTGATTGCCATGCCAGAGCCTCAACCAATGAACCCATCCTTTCCCTTCCAGTCTCTGGGGCCTTTTGCCACGCCACATTTATCACCAAATGTACCAGGAGCGTCAGCAGTGCGGTACATCTCAAAGCTCAGAGGCGGCCCCCTTGCCTTGTGGCATCTTCTTCTACGCTGAAGAGGAGAAAACAAATGGTACAAGACTAAGTATATTATCAAGGAGACACATATTCCACCCGTGAAGGCAGTATGGTAGAGTGAGAAAAGGTGAAAAGTTAGAGACATGTTTTTTATGGCACAGTGACGGTGCTCAGTGTCCCTTGGCTCTTGAAAAACAACGTTTTTGAGCCAAAGCTGTGACACTCTGTGCTAAAACCTCATGATGAACAGAAATAGGAGGCTTTCACTGAGTTTGAAAACCTTATCTGATCGTTGAAGAAGCTTTAATTAGTGTTCCCTTTGCTGTCAAGAACCATCGCCTCATCAACCCAGCCCTCTCCAACTCAGCCAGGTTGTTAACGGGCTTCTGTCTCTCAAGAAACGTCATGTACTTGACACCGTTTTCCAAAGAGCACTACCCACACAACCAACAAAGAGCATAAACCTGCATCATATGCATGCCTGTTCATGGTGGAAGACAAAACCAAAAAGGAGAGAAATGAACAGGTCAGTACCATGAATGTGAGAGCTGCTTGTCTGAGATTCAGCCACAGTCGTTGCTGTGGGAACACTGTGAAATCGACCATCACAAGTGATTCACATGTGTCTGCTTTCATGAAAGGTTACAGCACCACCTCAGAGCAAGATACAAGGGCTGGAGCACACCGTGTTATTTACTTGATGTGACACACATGTAGAGCTGTGACAGGACAGAAATGGCTGTGTCTTTGAAGTTTCACAGAGCTTCATTCTGGTGGTTACTGCAAAAATAGCTTGAACCAGTTTAAGTGGAAACAACTATGCCACCTCGAGTGGCATTATTGTTGGCATCAGTGACGCGAAGACAACCAGATCACTTTGTGCTTTCCTCAGAGCCCAGAAACTACCAACAGCACAGGACACACAGACGAACGATGCATGTTCACTGAAGAGGTAAAGTGATGGACTTTTCTTTTGGAGAAAAAACAGTTTGAGTATTGCTTTGTGCTGCCGTCAGGGTTTAAGGTGAAGGGGGGAGCAGGTAGAAGTTCTTTGGTATGTGTTGAGAAAAGCAAACTGGTTTGGTATCTTGTTATTTTGCATTTTTACAAAATGAAGGAAAGTGCGCAACAAAGACGATGATGACATGTTTTCTGTGTGTTGATTTTCATATGATCAATGCAGTCAGCCTGATTTTGTGCTGTAAACTGGGCCTTCGTTTTCCTTCATTTCATTCGCTTTGTACCCAGTGGCAGACAGAATTACATAATGAAAGCAAGGAACCGATCTAAAAACTGATGGTGTCATTATTCTATCGCCATTGCATTGTACAATCAACATGTACTTCATACTGTTAATTTAAAGCAAAAAACTTGTCCATTGCCAGTTTCAGAATAAAATCATAAACAAAATGATTGTTCACATTGAGCTTATATTAGGACACAAAAGAACACTTCAACTAAATTTCCAAATCTAAAAAAAAATTACATTAAGGACATTGCACACAGCACTGTCTCTGACCACTGCTGTAACTTTCCAAAACTGACAATCCCACATTCACACCTATACTACACTACACCTATACTTGTATATATTTCTTTTATATATTTTTTTTTATTTTATATTTTCTATTACATTTTATATTTCATGTTTATTACTGTTTGCACTGGAGATTTGAGGGAAACATTATTTCAATTCTGTTAATGTCCTGTACATATAGCAGCATTGACAATAAAGTTGACTTGACTTGATAACTTTGTTACCAAACTTTATTTGTGGCACTTTTTGTGTGTGCGACCGATTGCAACACTATGAATGCTTTCCAGGGGGAGACTGTCTCAGTAAGTGTGCTGTTATCCTCGTGTCTAAAGATACCTCTCTGTGACAACCGGCTTTTTCACTCTGCCTTCCAGCGTCGCCATTCAGAAAAACTATGAACACTTTTGATCTCCGACGCAATTGGACAACGCATGTTACGACCTAGTTCTGTTCATGCGTAAGCCAACCCTATGAGTCTACAACCACGCTGTCTCCTCTATGAAGCTGCACTACTGTGCTAACAAGCTCACAGTGACAGCGCAAACATGCTGATGTTTAGTAGGTATAAGTTTTCATCATGTTCATCCTCTTAGTTTAGTGTGTTAGCATACTAATATTTGCTATTTAGCATTAGACACAAAGCAGCCTACACCTGATGGCATTAGTTCTGCAGGTATTGGACACATTTAAATTTTGACCTGGTGGTGGCTCTATGTGAAATCACAAATGGATCACAAAAGTTATTAGAATTCAATTCAATCTTTTCCACTGAAACTGAGACCCCTAAATATATGGTCCTCCCTTCAGGCCTTTAAATGTCTGTGCCTGTATAGAAAACCCATATTGGGGATAAAATAGTGATGCTAAAAAAATCATACTTGAATAAATGTCCTCTGTGGTGCAGCGATTCATTGCTCAACAGCACAACATCCAATCAAGAATGCATCATATGTCAGCACACCCCATCTCTCTCTCTCTCTCTCTCTCTCTCTCTCTCTCTATCTATCTATCTATCTATCTATCTCCCTCTCTCTCTCTCTCTCTCTCTCTCTCTCTCTCTCTCTCTTTCTCTCTTTCTCTCTCTCCCTAATGCTGTTTATGCAGAGAGGAAGAAATCTGATGTCATGCCTGCCTGCCCTTGGCTGTCAAGCCCTCTGACACACACAAACACACATACATACACAGACAAACGTTATTTACAGTATAATTACTTCCATGACAGTTCAGATGCAAGGCCATCAGTCAGTATTATCAAACTGCTGAGGCGTGTAACAGTCTATATATAATACAGAAGGAAAAATCTGAGCGCTAGTACAGATCCACACACACACAACAGCGTCGACATACGCACGTATACCCACTTATACACGGAATGATTTCTATAGTCGTATCAGAAAGAAATGTTGAGTGATGCTTTTTTTTTCTCATAAATGAACCTGTTCTGAGATTCCAAAAATTCTGAAATCATAAAGTGACTTTCAATAACACAAACAACCCCTTGGAAGCAAGAACAGATTTTTTCCTCATCATAACCATTACCATTCAAATTAAGGCTAGTGTGTAAAATTTGGCAGGAAATAGCAGGCAAGGGATATTTATTTGGTTTTCTAAAGGCTACGGTTCCTATGCAAATCCAGCGTAGATGACTGAGTGATTGCACAGACTCTCTCCCGTCCTGCTGCTCTCTCTCTCCCATTCCAACCTGAGCCACCGGAGCAGAACATGCACTTGTCTTTGCTTCATGCCTCAATTTTAACGTTGCCGAGGGACGTGCTGAGAAAAATCAGATGTAATTAGGCGGATGTTTGAAAGGCAGTTGGATATTAACATGGGTTTCACCCCTCAACATGGTGTTGAATGCCAAGCGCACATCTCCTGTAGTCACTTTATGTTTGCAGACAGATGTTCTTTAAGGCCCCCCGCCCCATCATGAAACTGTGGGATGAAAGCACTAATTGTGCACTTGTATGATGGAGATAATGTGGCTTGAAAAGAAGTCAGAGTAAAGCTTTTGTCCTGCTGTTTATTGCTTTGGGAGAAGCTTGATCACAATACCATGGAGGGCAGAGAACTACAAATTCATGAGCTGCATGTCCAACCTTGTCTCCCACAAATGATGCTATTATTGCTGCCTCAATTATGTTCACTGACAACGTTTTCCCAGTCAAGGAGGTGCAAGGTCATTGTAGCGAACAAAAATATGGTGCAGACATTCAAGTCCCCTGAGGATGAATTGTACAAATGTTGTCCTGCTGGTAGGGGCGTCAGATCAGAAAATATTTCTCTGTGTTTGTTCTACAGGGCATGAAGAAATAACGGATTTTCTCCTTTATTCCACAGGACTTGTAAAAAAATAAATAAAAAAAACCATCATGCTTTAGTTCATGCATGCAAAGGGAATTTAGGAAACATTATGTTTCTCTTAAAATATGTTTCTTTTTTTAAAACTGGACAGAAATAAATGCCATTTTGGCATGCTTAACCCCAGTCTTTTTTTCCAGCATTGAATGTAATCTTTAAATTATGGGACTTTTGTTTGTTTGTATGTTTGTTATTGCTACCTTTGCAGACATGGTTGATGACAACAATAATGTGTGCCAAGTGATCAAGAGAAAAATTGGATTAAAGTTATTTATAGATATATAACTCATCAAGCCTGAGACCATACTCTGCATCTGAGCACAACAGATTTATGACTCATTTTGGTCAGCTAATTTTTTCTTTTCGAAATATTTTTTATTACTTTATTACTTGTATTACTTCAGCATAAGCTTGCAGAGCCTCAGCTGAGAGCTGTGGTTACTGGTAGGAGTACAACTGAGAAGAACAGAAGGCTGACATACCGATAAACCCTGAATAGGACATGCTTCGAAGAAAAATGGCAGAGACAGATTACAGATTAAGCGTGCCACATCCAGCTCTCTAACTCTCCTCTCTGTCTCCTTTCTCATGGTAAATGCTTTCCTTTTCTCTGTTTGGAGAAAGTAGTGGGAAACAGTGAGTCAGGCTGGAGTGCTGAGAGCTGGACTGGACTGTTAATGCTGCCCAATGAATTAAGAGTCGGTTCTGCTGGTTTACCATTTGAATGACTGGGAGGCTTGGGAAGGTAGCGGGCTCTGGACACAAAGAGATGCTTCACAGGCTGAATGCACTTTGCTTCACATCTACATGTCTAAATATTTGCTTCTAGGGACACAGCATGTTGTGTATAAGTGGAAAGACATTATACTGTACAGCAGTACACGCACAAAAAAGTTTGTTGTTACATGTCTAATTTGGACTTTCAAGTGACTTGATCATCGTAATTGTAATTTTAACAAAAACAATTAAATCAGGCTTATTGTACTAATGTAGGCAAACTTTTGTCTTTTGAGTCTACATCCAGCAATATTTTAGAAAAAGCCCAAACCAGACATTTGCTTACAAATTTTACAAAACACTATTATGGACCCAGGTGAAAAACCACATTTCACTCATCAGTGTTATTATAAATGCATTAATGCATAAGAGACTTTCCCCTGAGGTTGTTTTCTCAATCAGCATTTGCTTCCAAGCTATTACCTAATTATGTATGCATCTATCAGAGCCCAGTTGCATGGCAAGAGTCCACCTAGTTCAGGAGGTGCAGCTGTCCATCATGTTTCTGCCACTTCCACGGTGTTTCCATAATTTCCTCTGAGACTTGAGATGAGTGGTGGTGCTTCACGTAGCTTGATGTGGATTTATAGTCCCCCAGTGATCAACCTCTAGCTGGCAGGTTACTGGTTACTGGTCTGTTTGTTGTGCACAGTGCATCAGGTCTATCGGGGCAAAGCCTATGTGAAATGGAACAGGTCATCCTCTATAATATGTGCAGATGGAAACCTCTGGCCCGCTTTGCCCTGGCACTCCTCAAGGCAGGAACTTTCTGGACACCAGATTGGGTATGTTGGTAGCTAACAACCAGGTGGGATTTAGGGTTCTGTCATGACTGATGTGAGTGGGAACATGCAAGTTTCAACTGACATATGGAGCTCATTAAACAGTCAGTCTGTGCTCATAGAACTAGACATACAATGTGTAACCACTTATTCTTCTTTGTAGTGATTTTTTCACAGAGCGACTCTGATTGTGGGTTGTTGGGAGTAAGACGATTGTGTGATGGAAGAGTGAACAAGTCAAAGCAGGTGAGCACTTTATTCCCGCTAGGCGCCTTCACAAGCCTTGTCATCAGTGAGGCGAGCCCATCAACCGAGGCCTGATTACAAAGAGAGTGCTTTAGTGCAGCCTTACAGGAAACCCACTGAGGATGCTATTTATAGAACATAAACGTTCAAGTCATATTTCAGAGTAACTTTTCAAATCCAAATGGCAGTTTGTGATTGTGATTACTGTGATACGTCTCCAAAATTAATCAAAGAGGCCATATATACTCAACATGGTATCTGTGTGTTTTGTGAGTACAAAGTCTAATGACTTCCGAGGTCTTTTACACCTCTAACAGGAAAATTGCTGTACCACTACTGTATTCAAATTATATCAAATGTCCACATATTTTCTGTGCACACTGGCAAACAAACCAGCTGGTAACTGGAGACTCTGTATACCATTCCACTGTGTCACCTTTCATTGGGTTAGTTAGTTGGGTTATCAAGTGATTTAGAGTCTGTTGTGTTTGTGATTTAAGATGCACAACTTCAGTTGATGGGATTGTGTTACTATGCAGGGATGGTACACACAAATACAGATCCTGGCAACACAAGTACTGCAACTAGCTTATCAGACATGAGGGTATTTAACATTAGGACGGTTTAAAACTGAATAAAAAAGTAGATATGTTGACTAAAATGAACCACAATAAAGTTTAATGATCCCTCCCTGAAGCTTAAGACATTATAAGAAATGTTTCAAACACAAATCACAAAAACAAAAGACGTTAAGGATCTGCGTGATCCAAATAGCGTGGAACTGGATGCATCTGCTAATGGCACAATTAATCATACAGGCCACCGCATGTGTCACATACTAGATCAACACATTCTTTTCATCTCCACATGGCACGAAATTCCCCTCTCCCACCGACCTCGCTTCCTTTTCTGCAGCAGGAATATCTCCAGGCAGCCTTGCAAGACAATGGTGCACAATTACCCAGAGCAAAAGGCACTGTGGCACTGACAAATGTAGTTTTTACTGAGCAGGAGACATTATGTTCTCACATCAGAGTTAAATACCTCCTATTTATCTCAGCCAAGGCAAGGGAGAGAAAAGAGCAAAAGAGAAAAGGAAGGCAGGGAGAGAAAAGTCAGAGTGATCAAGACAGACAGAGTGAGGGGGGAGTAAGCCATGAGCTGTGGAGACATTACGAGACGTTCCATGACAACCAAGCTGGAGGATTCTGAACCATTTCGTCCTATGTTCCTGTTAGGAATATCACATGCCAAGTGAGGAACAGCACAGCGAGAAGGTGCAGCTGCGTAATGACCTCTAGCTTATTTCTCACGCAGAGATGAATGGCACAGGCTATTTTGTGAATGTAACAAGACGTAATTCAGAAACAGTGATAGACATTTTCGTTTTATACGAGTCACAGTCGAGACTTGGATCAAGGCAGAAAAGTTTCACCTCCTGCCTCACTGCGGAAGTTATGCTGTTGTGTATATATAGTAGCTATGTAGAGGAGAAAAATTTTGCCTTTGATGCGTTTTTAGTCATGAAGACTTCTGCTAACAGGTAATGCGTGTCAAGGAAGAAGCTCTCATCATCAAGCTAATAAGATATTGCCAATAAAGCAATGCATATATAAGTACCCATACTGCTCTGCAAGCAAAATAATGAAAGCAATAGAAATAACTAGAAATCCCAAAGGCGTTTTTGCAATCTATAACCCTCACCCCCTCTGCCACGGGTATATTTATACCCACAAACACTAATTTGTGCTCATGCAAGCTCTTTTACATGCACAGAAAAGACAGAATAAAGGAAAGAAAATTATTTACATTTAGTGTATCTGACATTTGCATTTTCAGACTGATTGGCCAAATATTGATAAGGCCTTCATCATAATTATTTTTCTTTTGTTTCTACAGCTGCAGTTTTTTATTCATAGAAATGCAGTGTCAGCATTTGCAAAGTCATTGAGGAAAAATATGACACATCATTTTTCTTCTAATAGGAAGCAATGCATTTTCCAAGAGAAGTCAGCTGCCAGAAGGAAACACAACCATGTGTCACATTTGTCTCAAGGTCCTGAGAAACAAAGAAATCATATTAACCTTAACACCATTATAACAGAAAAATATTTCAGTTTTTACTCTGTATAAAACATGACATGACAAATAATGCATTTCTCCATTCATTGAATTGATTTGTTTGTGTTTCATTATTCTTATAAACAAAATTCAGACATATAGGAAGATTGATGTGTTTTCCAGGTTCTCCCTCCATCTTCATGAGGATTTCTTCCTCGTGCACCAGTTTCCTAACAGCGGTCCTCCTGCCGTTGCCCTTGACCACAGTGCTGGCTTTTGAAAAGGATTTAGACCCCAGGCGCTGAACTGTGGCAGCCTACTGTTCTTAAATAGTGAGGATGGGTCAAATGCAGAGGACAAATTTCCCCACAGGGATTAGTAAAGTACAGTTTAAGCGAAGCCCTGGAACAATACCTTTTTGTCACAGCTTGTCTCTTTACTTGTGGGTTCAGGAAAAAGCAACCTCAATGCAATTTTGAAATGTTGTTGACATGATGTTTGTTGGGGTGATGCTGCTGCCTTCTCATTACTACCTACTGACTCATGAATCAAGGTGTTTGTGTTGACTGTGACTATTAGTTTGGAAAGGGGTCATTTTAGGGGTCAGGGTTATTATTTTTCTCAAATAGCCTCCTTAGGCCCTGCCTTACTAGGTGAATTATAGCCTTTTTTTGCTCAGATTTGGACCACTGCCCATATTCTACAGTCATTCACAGCAAGAAGAGTGTCACATAGATTCTTAAGCACAAGATCAGCCCCTTCAAATAAAAGGCTAAATGGTGGTGCACATGAACTGGCTGCAATCATGTTACAAAAACCAAATGTCTAGGATCTTGTGAAACACTGAAAAGGTGGTTGGTTATTAAACTTCAGTGTGCTGAAAACACATAAACAACCTGAACACCAGCCTGAAATATAGCTACACGGTTCCTCGGCTCACTAGCATGATACATTATATTTATAATGTTATTTGATTCCAAGAAAACTAGATGCATCTTCCTAACAGGTGACATCAAATTGAATGTCACAGTAAGGCGTGACGGGATTTCTGGAGCAACCAATTTCACAGTGTAGCCTGGACTGCCTGTCTCTGTGGTCTATCATTTGTGAAGGTTATTCAAATAAGACAGAAATGCCTTATGGACATGGCTTCTCTTTGTGTGTTTGGTCACTCTCAGGCAATCAGAGGCGCTTTCTCTTTGTCTTGGTGAAGCCCAGCTGTGATTGTGTAAGTCTGGCCGCAGTAAATTAGTGAGGGTCATTGCAGGTTCAAGGTCACTGAGAGCTCAGAGTGAGGTCGAATGGAAAGGTTCAGCTCCATCTTCACCTCACCCAGCCCCCACTGCAGGAGCAGCCACTGTGATTGCAGGTAATTACCTCTGTAATGTGTGATGTTTCAGGGGGGTTTATTGTGTTTGTGTGTCTTTGGCCCCTGGCTTATTTCTCACTAATATTCTCAGTACTTGCTGTTAAGCTTTCGCTTAGAAGATTGACTGGACTCAAAAATGCAGAGCAGCAGACAAAGTGAGAGTAAAAAAAGAAAACAGTTTATTGACAAAATACTCAAACTTAAGGCAAACTCCTGGTGAGATGGAAAAACTGGGAGTAGAGGCAAAGAGGCATAACTGAGGCTGGACGTGGCTGGCAGGTGCTAGGAAGAAAAATAACACAGGGAAAGTCCAAAAGACAATGAGCAAACAAAACAGATATCCAATGCAAGCACAGTCCAGGGAAACAAAGCAAAGTCCAACAATCACAGATTACCAGAAAAATACCCACAAGGGGATATGCTCGACACAGGAGGAATCAGGACAAATTGGCACCAAGTGGTGAAGAAAGCCGGGCTGGTCTGATGAGCCTGATGCGAAGCAGGTGCGCAGGTGATTCAGCAGGACACAGCAGAGAGCAGAGGAGACCACGCCCAGCCTCAGACAGACAAGGGAGCAGACAGACAGACAGACAAATAACACAAAGAGAAAGGGGGAAAGGAAGACACTAGGGACAGACAGGGGAGCAGATCCTAACACTTGCCCCTGTTTCTCTTTTTTTCCTCTTTTAATGTCAAAGTATTTATATACCTATATTATTTTCCAGTCAGCTAAATACTTACCATTTCCTGTCATTTTGCTGCAGTCTCAATACAATCACTATATAGACTTCTGCCACTGTGGAAGCTTGAAAACAACTAATCACAAGCAAATAAGTTACTTTTCCTTCATTCAACTGTAAGCATGATTTTATCTTGCCTTGGGTAAATAGTTTGTTGTTGTTGTTGTTGTTGCCATTTTCCTTTTTCGTTTATCCATGTTCTTTTCAATTGCAGCTATATTTCAAACAGCAGCTATACTGGCTGCTACTGTATAAAAAAAGCCTACAGGTATATACTAAACATACAGTGGCTGCTCCTAGAAAAACTGACATTTGGACAATGTCAAGTCTTTCACACAATGATCAAATTCAGTACAGGAACGGGTCCTTTTATAGTCTCTGTGTCACTGTGTCACAGTTTGAAAGGCTCTAAGGGCTCTCTGTGAGCTGAGGCATAACGCAAGAGGAGCTGAGGGCGATGGGTTTTCGAAAAGAAAGCTCTCATAGTATTCAGTCTTTAGCATTTAGTGCATTTCATAGTGCAGTGGGTACCGGGGGCTGGAGGAATTAATCCATGGCCCCTTTCATAAAGTTAGTGAATGCCCTGAGTGGCGCTAGGAGAAAAGCACAAGGCCCAGCCGCGTTGGGAACTGATGATCCATGATGCCTTTATGCTATGCTGGTCTGCATCACTATGCCTTCTTCTTCTCCCTCTTCATCTGCTGTAGCTGTATCTGCTGAGGGAGAAAACTTGACTGCACTTCATGAATACAGAGAAGCTGTCTTAGTTAGTTCCAGAAAGCATCTGCTCAAAGCTCTCATAGCTGAAAGTCCTTTGTCTTTCTTTCAGTCTGGCCACACCCTCACTATGCATGTAGGTGAACAGTGAGCTAACTGGGAAAGTGTGAAAACGGTATTTGACGGCAAACTCAATGATAGAAGCAGTTAAAAGATAGAAAAATATCAAATGTGTTGTGAAAATGAGGTCGTAGGTCATAGGTGCAACACAGTAATTCATCTGGCAAACATACACAGTAGTGAGCAGTAAATTCAGAGCTCAGACACTAACTAATGCCTGGTGCACACGAGAGGATTTTCAAATCTTAACTGATTTAAAAAATGTGAGACCACACATTGAATACAATATAGACTGATTTAGTAGATTTAATATTTTAATCATATGAATGAACACACCGAAGAACATGTCGTTTATACTTCTGAGTGGTGTTTTCAGACAGAAACTCACATGATCAAATGTGACTGCAGAAACAAACAAAAAAAAAAAAACAACAATCTGGCGGTGGCTATCGAGCTCATTCCAACAGAGCAGCCCCCAGCTCAGTCATGGATCTCACTGCATGACCCAGACCAAACGTGGCCCTCAGCACTGTCCTCTGTGATGAGCTATAATGTGCTGTGTGATAAGTAAGCCACACGGCAGCTATATGGCTGCTGCCCCTCTCTAAACTGGAAGTACAGGAAGAAATCCATCATGATGTCAGCTGGCTGCAGTTGTCTGTGCAGTTTTTTGCACCAGAAAACAAAAAATGAGAAAAAAGGAGTGGAGTTGGAAAATAAGTTTCATCGTAAACATCCGGCTGGTGATGCTTCCCAGGTAGCTTGCTGACATTGATGTTCCTTTCACACTGCAGGATTTAAAGTTGTAAGTACCAAACAAGTTTAATACATACAGGATCATTTGGGACCGCCCCCACAATTGTTGGGCGGGCCCAGTTGGATCCAGAACCTGCGATACTGTGGAGCCAAAACAGCTACTGTATAATTAATGGCTACTAATAATGCCCAAACAAGGGTATTTGAGGAGTCGATAAAAGATGCTTGTCAGTAGCCGTGTTTATCCACATTTGCATATCACATCAGAAAAGGTTGATGGAAGTGGCAAAATTTTAAAATGCTTCCTCCGTTGAGCAAAAAATTTTTCAAGCTCACTTGTGGTTTTCGCCTTTTTTGAAAAAGAGTTAATAAACATAATGGGAGATGGAAACATCTTTTCCAAATATGTTAGAACATTAAACTCAGTGACTGATTAGCTGTTTGGTGGATGGAACAACAGTAGATGGCAGATCAAAAACGTGCTCCAATGTTTTTGGAGTTAGGAGGATCCAGTTAATTTAGGGTTAGAGGATTAGATCTTGGAAAATACACTTATATGTTGTATTACTGTTTCTGTAAAGAATGAGGGTATTCTTCTCCTGCTCATTAATGATGAAGCATCTTGGAGTTTGATTATATTACATGTGCTGTCCAAAATGGTCACTTTGTAATTACATATTTACAGTTTCAGCTTCACTGTGGCGGACTGCAATGGGATCCCTTGCGGAAATATTTTTCTAGTTCTTTAGATTAGATTTGTAATGAGCTGAGGCCTTTTTTCTGCTGCATCTTACATGGAAAATACCATATATAGAAACTAGCTAAGAAGATACTGATATTTCATCAAGCTGTGTTGCTGTCAACCCCCTCCCCCGCTTTAACTCTCTTCCCCCATAGCTTCTCTGATTCCTCTCTCTTTCCTTCTGGCTTGGCATGTCTAGATGCTTTAGCCATCTTTTCTTTTTATTTCCCTCTCTTTCTTCTTTTCTATCTCTCCAGCGAACCCAACTGCAACCTATTTTTATGTTAAGAACACGAGTGAGAGAATCACAGTGGCTTTATTGTGCATGTGTATTTGGTAGCTCAGTGTGCTCCCCTAAACAGAAACTCTTAGTCTAAATTTCACCATTTTTAGACCCACTGACCCATTGTTGCTGGCTTCTGAAAATCAACCAAGGCGAACAACCTTTTCCAAGCTGAAAGGCTACAGTCACGTGTTACAAAACAGTACACTTGCAGTTATAGCTTCCATCACAAAATACACAGACAAAATGCTTCCTTTTGCCGTTCATGCCCATGTGGATCATTTATATGATACTTGAGCTCTTTGTGGTGTGTCAGGCTCTGTGTAACTTAAGTCTATACAAGTCAACTGTGCTTCACTCAAGAAGGATACACTTATTTTCTAATCCACAGAGCACAATTTGAGTTTGGAAGAATTGTTAGCTGACATAAGCCATTTCCTTCATTTCAAAGGGTTTCTAAAGGCTGCAAAGCCCCCAGATCCTCAAATGACCTAAATGCGGGAATGTGGAGAAATGTCATTGTAGTTGTTCAAAGTGTGGTTCTGTAATTTTTATCACCATGTCAGACAACCTTATATACTACATTTTGGATGTTTGATGCTGGCAACAGTCTGACAAAGGTGGATAGTGGGACGCATTAAATACAGTACTCCCTTTATACAAATGTGCAAGAGCAAAGGCAGTTTTCTTCAAAAATAATTTGATCTCGCTGGAGGACGAATCATTTAAAAGCCTGTTATGTTCAAACAGCACATCAGTAAACCTCAGTCTATTTTACTCAATAGTTTTGGCCCCATGGGGTAAAAAGTACTGGATAATTGTTTCGTTTTCCATTATCACAAAGTAATATCAAAATTGACAATTAATTTTTTCTATTATGCAATGCATAGACATAATCATGAAATCATCAAACATGACTTCCCAATGCCTGAGGCACAGCAAGTGAGATGGCAGCACTGTTCATTTTAATGATCTCATGCTGCACTTAACTCATTTGTTTGCAGGCTGCTGTATTTTTTCCAGGCTCATGGGACCTTTGCTGTAGGCCAGTGTGCAGAAACTACAGTAGTTGGGAGCTAATATACAGTATGACATGGAGTGGATTTGTCACATATTGTAAAGTACATATCTCCAGTTGAAAACCTGACCTTTGCTGGTTAGATATTATCCCAGACAGGATGATGAAATGCTGTGAGTCACCAAAGAGTCTCACTGGTCTCTGAGCAGACAATCTCCTTAAATCAGCACAGCCTGAATCTAAATTAAATTAAAAGTTTCTCATGGAGTGACTTACGGGTCATATGTGTAATCAGGCAACAAGTGGCTAATCAGTTCTGACTCAACAGCAGACCATGCACTTTTCACTAGTAATTATGGGAGGAGAGGTGTTGGTGAGGCCCTGAAATATAAGCCATGTCTGACAGATTCTGAAATGACATTTAAAACAGCAATCACGTCTCGACCAGTTCATCCTCAGAAGTCTATTTTTAGTCCACTTCATTAGCACTGGGCCTGTCATACACATCCCTGCTATGAGTCACACACAGTGACTTATAGCCCACCCACCCACCTCAGCCCTGAGTACTAAGTCATGTAAGACATGACTTGGTGATAGAGCTACTACAGAACATACTGAAGTGGGGCAAGTTAAAGGAAACCCCCCAATAAATGAGTAAAGAAGCAGATGCTTTTACATCCAATTAGTAAACACCTTCTTTGGGAGCAATGATGCTTTTCTGGTGGCTACAGCTTACTGGGACATGTTGGTCCCCAGCTTCATGGTGTTATGAGCTCACAGAAAGAGCAAAACCAGCAGTAAAAAGATGGAAAACTTCAGAGTCTAACAGAACTTTATCTCAAAAATATCACCTCACCCCATTGATACCAAAAAAACAAAAGCATCCTGTCAGAAATTACAGAGGATTTGCACCATTACATACAAAATTGGGAATTTATCCACTTAACTGCCTTAAGGTGTCATTTAATCCACAGAGTATGAACCAATACTTGGTGAACAGAGGCTCTTTAGGTCGGTGTGTGGTCAGGGCCAATGTGTCAGACAGCTTTCCCTCTGAAAACTGTTAATTACTAGGTCATTGAGGTCATATAGGTCATTGTTATCCAGGCCATGGCCAAACCATACACCCCAATGCATCAACTATCCTTCTGCCAGTTGGCTTGCATGAGAAGCAATTCAGCATGTTTGATGACGTTTGATGTACTTGCATGATTTTTGCAATTTTGGGGTTGTATCCACATGGTTGAATGCACATGTTGTAAGTCACTTTGCATAAAAAGTGTCAGCTAATGAATGTAATGAATATTTGTGGATCAACTGTGTGTCTGTCTGTACTGTACTGACCTGTACTTCTACATGATTTCTGCTGGAACTGATTCAGTCTCCAGTGGACCAGAGGATCCGGACTAGCCTGACTGCCTCTGACTCATGCAGAGAGAGAGAGAATGGAGAATATGACCTCAAGTCTCCCCTCCATCCATCCTTCATCATTCATCCATCCATTCTTAATGGGATACTCTAACCTGGTTGTTTAACACACATTAGCATCAAAGCTCCCCTCAGCTGGAAATCTGGCTTTGGAAGCTTTTGGTTTGTTTGGAGGCCACTATCATATACGTCTGGAATCGTATTTTGTTGATTTGAAACAGATGTAAAATGCCTGGTAGTGATATGAATTCATTAATATTAATTTGTTGAAATGTATATTATATGTACATACATATAGTGCAGGGTCTTACTCAAATATTTTCTAACCTTAAATTCACAGGACATATACAGGTGTAGCTAATAAAATTAGTAACGGCTGCATTTTATTTATATGGGCATATGGGCTTGCGAGGACCGACCCATGTACAACCATTCCCCTGACTCTCCGCCAGTGAACATAAGCATGAAGAAGGTTGGCTGAGTGCGGAGTGGTACCTCTCCAGACATGGAGCTCTGACCTGCTGCAGCCACAGTCAAACCAGCACCTTCTTCTCTGCCGCAGCTGCTGATTTGGCTCCTTAAATTTGTCCCATTCTGACACAGTATATGACTTCTTCAAGTACACAAATAAAAAATACTGTTACAATATTAATAGGAAACATAATTTGTTGCTTAATCTTTTTGTTACCTCTACTAATGTATGCATCACAGCTTAATCTGTTTAAGGAACAGAATGGATATTAAGATATACAGCTCCCAAGGACAAAGAGCAGCTTAGAGATGATGATTAAGACTGCTGTTTCAGAACTTCATACACTGGGTATTCTATGTCTTTCACAAAACACAGTTTTGTATAGAATCTACAAGTTAAATGTCAGTGGTTAAAAAAATGTCAGGTTTGCCATGTTGCATAACAGTGGAGATCTACAAACCATTAACATTTATATATAAAATACCGCAGCTCAGTGCAAGCAATGAGGTAAGACAAGTTCCCATGTTTGTTTATCTATTAATGATGAATATACATTCACTGAGGGCAAAATGAAATGAAGTGCTGCCTGACACTGAGTTCATTAATCTGTAACAAGAAACAGTGGGAGAGAGGTTATTGAGAACACAGCTCCCTGCTGTTAAGCTGTTCTGGTTGGCAGGCGTAATGATGTTAGTTTTACATTAACTTGATAATATTCTGTCCCAGAGGCACTAGAAAATATGCCTCCATCAGGGAAGATTGTGATGACATGAATTCTTAACTGCTGTTGACAGTGTACTCATTTATAGTAGATTTTTTTCCACGTCTTTTTCATCATCTTCTCCTTCTTCGTCTTCTTCGAAATTCTGTTTTAGTTGCATTTTGCTGCTCAGATACAGATTGACTTTGCTGGCATGCAGAATTACAAACAACAACAACAGGCAAATTATTTTTTTTCCATGACGACTGCCAGCTTGTTGTTCACATTATGAACCATTTGAATGACAACAATGTGTTGTGATTCCTTTTTCTGTGTCCTCAACAGTTTATCTTAATTAATCATAAAACATATATACATAATATAAATAGTAAATTAATTCAGAATTGTAGCAGTAACAATAGAGGTTATTACTAAGAAAAGTGGTATTTGCTCATATGAATTAATAATTTCACATGCATATAAAGTAGTGCTGTCAAAAATATCGCGTTATTAACGCGTTAATGCAAGTCAATTTGAACAGCGTCATTTTTTTAATCGCGAGATTAACGTTCTTTGTGACCTAGTGAACTTGTAGTTTTTTATAAGCTGTGGCCACTGCTAGTAATGTTAGAAAAACTACAGGATCCGATTGTAAACCGGAAACAAAAACAATAGGCACACCCCACGCACGTGTTTGGTCTTGCCTGCTCACTAGCTGTAAAAGAGTAGGCTACCGGTTTGTGTGGATTTAAAGCGCGAAACGCCGAAATGGATGTGAACAAGATTCTGAATGGAAAGTTTAGTTTCAAAAAGTTGCCAGATGGGTCGACTGACAAGACCCAAGTTATCTGTGTGTACTGTTGGTGTGAACTGAGCTATCACCGTAGCACATCCAGTCTGAAATACCACTTGATGGCCAAAGACACAGCGAAGGCGAATTCTCCGCTGCCTCCTTGTCAAAACCAGGCGACAATGGATAGCTTTCAACAGAGGCATATGGATACCGCAACTAAGAACAAGCTTACTGCAGCCATAGCCAAGTAATGTTCATTCTTTCTAGAGAGAAATAAGAGGCTGGGTTGATAAGCCTCTGGTGAATAAACAGAAGAGCAGTATAGTCTGACTGCTTGTATGTTCAAAGGAAACTTAAGAAAGGAAAGTTTAAGCCATGGTTTAACTGCACTATAACCTGAGTCCTAGTTTACAATGATGTGCACTTTGTAACTTTATCTTGTATCACCCTGTTTTGATCCCCTAGAAAGGGTTGTTGAAGGGGCTTTTTTGTAACCAAGTATTTATTTTTTTGTTTATTGACAGTGTTAAATTGTGTGAGATTTTGCTTCAAATGTGAATGACTGCTCAAAGTGAGAATGTTAGTGTGAAATATAACACTACACGTTGTTTTCAATAAAAAACATTTGCACAAAGCAAGCCTATCCACTTCTCCATGTTGATAAGAGTATTAAAATGATGGTACTGGGACATTTAGAATAGATAAAAATGTGCGATTAATTTGCGATTAATCGCGAGTTAACTATGACATTCATGAGATTAATCGCGATTAAATATTCTAATCGATTGACAGCACTAATATAAAGCTGTGCTCTGAGCTAAATGCTAACATGCACAGCCAAGTCTGAGATGATGATGTTTAGAAGTTTTGCTATTTTGACCATCTTAAGGCACAGATATACATTCTGTAGTCCACATCCGCAGACAAATTCAAGACAATCTAAAAGTAACTTCTAACCAAGAGTGTAGATGTCTTCAAATTTATGTAATACGATGCAATGTGTTTGTGACACAATGTCCAATAACATGAAATGTGATACAAACTAATGCCTGTTTCCTGGAAAATGTGTGCATACTTACAATAACAAGATGCATTTTCAATGAAAGGATGTGTTGATAGAAGCAGGTATTCTACTGAAACTGTGTGTATAGTGATAACATCAGGGTGCAATTTCAATCAAACATTTCTTTGTCAGAAGTGAGTCTTCCACACAACACCTCCAGGGAACATCCTGTCCTGTCAAAATGACAAATGCATCCCAAAACTATGGAGGACACCAAGACTAATCCTCCCTCCTAATATCCCTCCAATGAATACAGCGACCATATTGTACTATGACATGTATTCCCAAAATCCATCACAACTCCTTTGCCTGAAACTTTGTGCATTGTTACAGTAACTATGGCCAATTTCAGTCTAACATTCTTCCAAACCGCACCTTTGAGGGACACTGCAACCTGACTGCAGTGCCTTTACCTTTGAACTCAGGAGGATTAGTCCTGGTGGGACAGTGAATTTCTGGGCAAAATTTCATGGCAATCTAATCCATCATTTGTTGAAACCAAATTTTTGCCGTTCCTTCATTGCTGAAATCAAAATTTTTCTGGAATCCCTAAGTGGGACTGGTGCAAACGATATGAAATGACGTTGCCTTTATCGAGCATTGGTGGTTCAGTGGTAGAATTCTCGCCTGCCACGCGGGAGACCCGGGTCCGATTCCCGGCCAATGCAGTGACTTCTTATACTTTGTCATACATCAGCAAAACCTGTGCTGACGCGTACCTCGTCTTGGCATTGCAGGGAAGGTCAGGGGATCCCAAAACTCAGGAGGATTAGTCCCAGTGGGACAATGAATTCCCGAGCAAAATTTAATGGCAGTCTATTCCTTCGTTTGCTGAAATGAAAATTTTCCTGGAATCCCTAAGTGGGACTGGTGCAAATGATATGAAATGAAGTTATCTGTATCGAGTATTGGTGGTTCAGTGGTAGAATTCTCGCCTGCCACGCGGGAGACCCGGGTCCAATTCCCGGCCAATGCAGTGACTTCTTATACTTTGTCATACATCAGCAAAACCTGTGCTGACGCGTATTTCGTCTTGGCATTGCAGGGAAGGTCAGGGGATCCCAAAACTCAGGAGGATTAGTCCCGGTGGGACAATGAATTCCTGAGCAAAATTTAATGGCAGTCTAGTCCATCGTTTGCTGAAATCAAAATTTTTCTGGAATCCTTAAGTGAGACTGGTGCAAATGATATAACATGACGTTATCTATATGTAGCATTGGTGGTTCAGTGGTAGAATTCTCGCCTGCCACGCGGGAGACCTGGGTCCGATTCCCGGCCAATGCAGTGACTTCTCATACTTTATCATATATCAGCCAAACCTGTGCAGACAAGGAAATATCCCTCCAATGAATACAGTGACCATATTGCACTATGACATGTATTTCCAAAATCCATCACAACTCCTTTGCCTGAAACTTTGTGCATTGTTATAATAACTATGGACAATTTCAATCTAACATTTTTCCAAACCGCACCTTTGAGGGACACTGCAACCTGACTGCAGTGCCTTTACCTTTGAACTCAAGAGGATTAGTCCTGGTGGGACAGTGAATTTCTGGGCAAAATTTCATGGCAATCTAATCCATCATTTGTTGAAACCAAATTTTTGCCGGCATCCCTAAGTGAGACTGGTGTGAGCAATATGATGTGAGATTAAGTATTTCAAGCATTGGTGGTTCCGATTCCCGTCCAATGCAGCGACTTCTTATACTTTGTCAGGCAAACCTCCAGGGACATTGTGACCTGACTGTGGTGCCTTTGACCAGTTGTCCATCCTGACACCTTTTAAATGGTTGCATTTCCTGAGCCATAATTCCTATCTTGCTGAAAACAAGAAGTTAACAATAAACTGCAACAACTGGTATGGAAGTTGGGAACTATGTCCAAGACCAGTTCTAAACTAGAATATGGCAGAAATTGTAATTTATAGATATGATGACACTGGATTAAAAATCAAAGCATCAGCACACAGGGTATAGTTCATGTATTTTTATATATAGTTATGACATGTATTTTCAGATGGATACTGCCATGAATCTCTTATCACCTTTCATTTTTGCTTTGCCTGATCTGAGACCAGCAGATTATTAGATGTTTTCCTAATTCTAAAAGATACCACTGATGAAATGAAAATACATTTTCCTGAGTTCACACAGCTCTTGCTGACATTGGTCCCTACAAATTCAAGCCTTGTCTTTATTGAATGTAGTTCTTAAAATTGTTTTTGTCTACATTGCCTTCCTCAGCTCATGTTTGATTAATTTGAAACTTTGGCTTCTGCCCCCCATGGGGACAGATCCTGTAGTGTACTCAGGGTTGAGCAGAAACCAGCAATTAATCTGTCACTTTCAAAACAACTCCTTTGAGTATCAAAAGGGCCAGTGGGCTACCACAACACACCCACAATCCACACACACAAACCCCTGTGCACTTCTGTGAGGTAACCTTCTGCAACCCCAGCATTTAGTAATGTGTGTTATTGTTCCAGAAAGAGACAGGGGCTCCCCTGGTTCCCTTGCCTGAATGGCCTCCTTTGGGTCCTAGCAGGCTGCAGCTCTCCTCTCTGTAGGTTGTATGATTAATGCTTTACCACCATAGGTAGGTCACCAATGACAGCATTATTATAACCTAATGTGAATATATTGTTATTATGTATTTCAGGGAAATGAGTTGTCTGTCTGGGAATATTGAGCATGTGGGTAGCAGACCAATCATTGAATTGTCAGGTTACCACAATGGCACTTTAAGTAATGGTAAATAATGTCATATTTTACAAGAAGGGGAAAAAAACAAAAGGGGGTAGGCTCCTTGTCTGTAAGCCATTCGTCTCACAATTCATTTGGTGTCACATTTTTTTTAATCTTCAGTGTTGCCAGTTCAGTCCTGAGCTTAGAATTTAAAAATGCTAAATTAATGCACTAAATACAGTATCAGTCATCACAAAAATGTAATTTTAATCTCTGCCTCTCACTGTCAAGGGAGGTATTTCTTAACAGGAATAAATTAATTGGTCATCCATTCATAACCTAACATTTGTTGGTATCTATTTGGCATGAAAATGTTCAAATCTTTATGTATCTGTCGTCTCGTGAGTATTTTAAGATGTATACAAAAATACTGAGCAGCTGCATTTAATGTAATTCAGCAACTGTCATGTTACATTGTGGGTCATACTGTTGTGATACTAAACATACAAAAAATGCAGAAAAGCATGTTTTATATCAAGGTTAAAATAACAGAATGTTGCTGTAGATATACAGAATGACATAAAACTGATTACAGTGAATCCTGATATTTCTTTGTATTTCCACAGTATTTTCTGACAGCTTGATTTTTAAGACAAAAAAACAAAACCTACAAAAGTAAGGCTAGCGTTGTTTGGGGTGAGGGGTGAAATCTTCAGACAACAAAATGTAACTTTCAGGCACTTACGTATAGTAGCTGGATCAATATGGATTTCACAATAATCATACTGCACATACTGTATGTTAAGCTTTGCAGACTGAGGGGCCTCAGGGATGCTCACCAGACTGATAACTGAAGTCTTCTGTTATATATTGGGTTAGGTAACCAATGTACATACCAGTTTCCATAAAATGTCAGCCTGGTCATTACAGTGGAATAAAAGGCATATAAAAAAAAGCAGGCATACAGAACTGTACACCGTGGAAATGGTTTTCAATCATGTCCCATTGAGGTTCAAGAGTCTGCTAGTTTCCGTTCCAGCTAACACTACAGCAGCTGATTTCACTGATTACAGTTTGAAACTGAGTCACAGAGCAGAAGGGATTTCAATGTGTTCATTTTGCAGCATTTTTAAAATATATTTCCAATGAGGTCCTTTTTTTTAACTGTGGAAGGTCTGTGACATTTAGAATAAATTGTGTCTCAGTTTGCAGTTGTGACAATAAAGAGAGGTCATCAGTAAATAGTGTGTGATTTTGTGCAAATGTGAGGTTTCTGAAGTTATGTATGTATGTGATTGCACTGTTCCGTAAATAACAATAGAAAATGACGACAAACTCACCTAAAAGCAAACCAGATAGTAGATAAACCAGGCAGGTTTGGTAATTAAAAATAGCAGATTTGGGGAAACATGGCCAGCATGGTTAAAGGAAAAAAGCTCAAACAAACAAAGATATGACACACACCATGGTCTCAGATGCTTTGTACATCCATTCATTCATCCCAACCTTCACTGCCCCTCATTTCTGTGTGCTGTTTAATATATCACACTACTTCCTGCTTAAACTTCCTGTTGTTTGAACATAATATCAATGTTTTCATCTTTCATCTTGATACTGATTAAAACAATGGATCAAATTTTATAAAATGACCATGTTTTCTCATAATCTGGAAAGGTAAGTATTAAGTATAACCATCAGATACTTTTGTACGTACTTTGTACTAAATGTGTGGGGAGTATTTTACTGTTCTCTACTCGCCTGTTTCCTCAGATGTTCACATGACTCTCATTTGTTTCTGTTTTATTTGACTTTGTTGTTTTCATTCACATGGTGAGGTTTTTTCTCTTGGCATTAGTGATAAGTGGCTCTTTGTTCTCACTCATTTTTCATGTTAAACTCATGCTGTTCACTTTCATGTCAAAATAGGTCACAGGTCTTGTTCTGAATGTTTAGCTACCTTGCAGCCTCCACTCACACATTTTATCCACTTTTCAGCAGTATACCTGGATACCTTCAATATCTCACACAGCAGTGAAATATTAAACAACTTCACTCTTCATCTCAGAATTCTTCTGCTGCTTTGCAAATCATCTTGATATTTTCCTTTCCTTGTTAACACAAGGTCAAAATCACATTTGGATAATCTCAAATCCGTCATCCTCCTCATTGTTATGATAAACAGTCAACATAAAATATGCTGAGTGCTGCACTGAATAGCACAAGGGTGCCATTTCAGGATGACAGCACCATTGTGGATGTGGAATAAAGCCATAAAAGGTAATAATTGAGTGGTTCCTTCTTTTCTTGCAGCCAAGATCTGGGCTCAAACTGCCACATAACAAAACACTATAAATCAAACTGTCAATCTGTGGAACAAAGATGAATTTGATTGCACAGCAAGGATCACTGACTCTGAGTGTGTGACAGGACGAGAGCAAGTGTGGGGAAAGATGGATATGTGTGTGTGTGTGTGTGAGAATGGGAGGGGGTCATGTGATATGTTTTGGTCTGTAAATGAGTATGTGTGGAGGTGGGTTGTTTCTTTATGTTTTTGTGTGTTAAGATGGGGTTGAGATCAGGGCTCTGTGCAGAACACTCAAGTTCATCCAGAGCAAATTTTGAAAACCATTTCTTCATGGACCTCGCTTTGGCCACAGGGGTACTCTTCTATTTAAACAGCAAAGCACTTAGTTGGAAGCCAAAGCGTGTAATAGCCATAATACACCGTATCAGTCTCATGTTTTTCTTCATGTAGGCTTGAAAAGAATGCGTTCTCATTGGGTGGTGAAGTTAGCAGTAAAACATATGCAATGTCTGTGTAGACCTTCAAAAAAAATCTTGCTGAGAATCATTTCAGGTCGCAGTTTGGGGAGGTTTAGGTGCCAAAACAAGGGAAAAGATCATGGTTTGCCTTCAAATAACTGCTTCCTGAAAACAAAATCATACTAACTATTGGTTTCACATGGGAATTTAATCCAGATCTCCCATGTCAAAGTCCTGTGACACTGTGCTATTTGTATGGTGTTCGTCCTTTCTTTCTATCATTATCGCCCCCTGCTGGTGCTGCACCTTCATGGTTGCATGTACTTTTCAAGCCTAGGCAAGGAAGAATGCGACACTGACAAGCTATCCTTTAGTGGATTCATAGGTCTATTAAACTGGTATGAGACTGGGCTGTGGAATTAAGCTATTTTCTAAAATTCCATAGTATATTGTACCATTAAGATTTACCTTAATTTAAATGAAGGGCTTTATAACAATCTCAGATCAAAAGTAAACACCAGGATGTGGACGGGGTGTCCATGTCAGCTGTTGTTTCCAAGGTCAAGAATCAACTTAGATACTTTAACTCAGGTAATGACACCTATATATGCAAGAACAACTCGACTGACGCTTCTGACATGCTGAAAAACAGTATGGAATTGTTAGTTGTTATTTTAATTATAGTTCACTGCCTCATATGGAAAGAAAAGAAAAATAGAACAGAGAGGTGGAAAACCCGAAAGAAGAATAGGACTGTCTTCCTCAACAAATGCACCAACAGTAATCGCTTCCTCTTCGCATACATGCAGACACGCACAGACAAAGAAAATGCACCATTCCTCAGTCGCCTTCTTCAGAAAGTCTTCAGACATCAATAAAATTTGTTACTTCCGTCTGTCATTTTACAACATTTGTCACAGTGCTCAGGCAAAATGGTATTTTTTGCTAATGCAAAGACAAACAGACGCAGCAAATCTGTTTTGTTTTTTTCCTTCATTTTCCCCCTCCTTTTCAAACATTACTGTAATGAATTGGCATGAATGACAAGAAGGAAGTGTAGTGAGAAGCCTTTTCCTTGTCTCCATTAGCAGGTCCTGTGTTTCCAGAGAGGCATCAAAGAAAGAGGAGCAGGAGAACGCGGGGGGGAGGCAGGCTGTAAGCTTCAAGCTGCACACAGAGATAAAGACCAGACATATCTGTGTGTGTGTGTGTGTGTGTGTGTGTGTGTGTGTGTGTGTGTGTGTGTGTGTGTGTGTGTGTGTGTGTGTGTGTGTGTGAAGGATTAGGCTGACTTTGACTGGCTCTGCTCCATTGTGACAGCAGCTCCTAAGAAGCTGCACACTGCCACATGATGGACAGGGCTTGGAATTGCACAGATAATGTCTCTCTCTCTCTCTCTCTCTCTCTCTCTCTCTCTCTCTCTCTCTCTCTCTCTCTCTCTTTGTAGTGTCTGCATGATGTCTCTTATCCCTGGGACTCCCAAGCTTTGTGTGACTGGAAAAACATGCGGGCATTGAAGGTCATTGGCTCTTGTGAAATTATATACATTTCATTCTGTATTTGTGTACGTGCTTTAGAAAGAAAGTGTGTAAGAGTGAGTGGGTAAGACAGAGAGCATGCATTTCATGAGAGAATCTCTTATGTAGCATTAGCATTGTCTTATGTAGCAATGTGTTTCTGCAAAGATGCTGTAGACTGGGGATCTCAACTGACATTTCAAAGACAACTCTTGGGTTGTACTACTGCATAAAAATGAAACATGTGACTCCAGTCTGATATAGTGCCTCAAATGATGTCACTTGAGTCAGCAAAATCTGTGTTTGTGGAGGTAGAAAGAAGTGAGGTTACCAGACCTGTGTAACTCACTCCTCATCTCAGCTTGAGACTCAAGGTTTAAGGCTACATTAGCTGCTACTCGCATAACACTGACCTAAATCTCTTGAACTGAATTATCAGCAGGCGAGGTGCATTGTGGGTAATGTAGTTGACAGGATTTAACAAGGAAGAAAAATGCTTGGAATAAAAACAACAATATTTCTCATTCTTCTTCATCCTTTTCTCAAACTGTCCATTGGGAGTCCAACATTGTTATATAGTGCACGGCTAAATCTGTGGAAGCGTCTTTTAAAATGTATGTGGACTAAAAGATGTGTGAAAGATGAAAAAGACAACAACTAGAAGTATACAGACAGAAAAGACTGAAAGGGACAAATTAAGGAAAGATGGAGGGAGAATAGTGACAGTTTTAGGTGGAAAACAAATCAAAGAAAAGCTGATGATGCTTTAGATGTCCTAAAGTAAAACCAGCCTAAATAAAGCCCTTTTTTCTTCTTCTCTTCTTATTCTCTCAGCACAACTGTATTAGACATCACTGTACAACCCACTTTAGGAGTTTCCTTCTGTGCTTTAGTTGGAGTGACATAAGCTTGTTTCACCGGTCGGAGTTTTCAATGTTTGACTAAAAACCCTCTGCTAAGTCCTGCCACGCCTGACCCTCCCCATTACCTTCATCACTAAATGAAATCAGCAGTGACACAGGCTGTAATCATTCTGCAGTGTCACCGTGCAGCTGCCAGTAGGAAGTGGTGCTTTATTCCACTTAAAAGCACTTATTTGTAATAAAAGGGGAGATTTTCTTAATGCAACAGGTTTAAGAGGTTACCATTCAACAAATGTCTTGTTCTTTTGAAGGATAATCAAAATTACTGCCGCTGCATGCCAGTTCTTATAGGGCATATGTGAAATGTCTGTATTTGTAATTTCACCTTTCTGCCAAATGCACTTTTAGCTGTTCTACAGTCAGTTTATTCAGATTTAATATGAAGAGGTGCTGCAGGAGATATTCGTCTTAAGTTTGCAAACAAAGACACCATGACTTAAATAAACCACCCCTCAGTGATCTGGGACATTCAGTGTCTCAATCCTCAACCTGAAACCTTATTTGGGCAGATCAAATCTCCCTCTTCATGGCAAACCTCACTGCCTGCCTTATTTGTTATGTATCGTACACCCACTGTTGCGTCTTTTGCCACAGATAAAAGGAAACAAAACGTGCCTGGAAGGAAATGTTAATACTGAATGATGATTTTTCCAAATCAAGTAAATGTTGATCCCAAATCTTAAAAAATTGCACATTTCTTGTTTCATGTGCTCTGACATCAGTTTGAAAAATCAAAACCATTAAATAATCATTTGTGATATAGTGCAGGTTTTCATGCAGTAGCAGCTATGATGGCAGCTGAAAATCATTAACTCCACTATCTCCCAGTGTCATTTCACTGGATCACAGTGTCACCATGCTTCCCCTCCAGAGGCTCATCATATATGGCTTTATCAGGGTGTTTGACATGCGGCGTACAACTGAGCTCAGAACAGCAGACTCTTCGCTTGAAAACACATTTCAGCCTGCCAGCAACTGCGTGACAGCGAACGAGAGTTGGCGGCGGGCAAGAGCCATCAACACTACCAAATCAAGAAGTCTCTCTGCTTTGATGTGGACATGCACAGAATACACATTTTAGTAATTGAAGACTTGATAAGCAAACTATGCTGTTATATCTCGTTGCTATTGATCAAATGTTATGTTTTATCTTGGTTTTATCATTTTACATATGTGGACAGGATTTCAAATCATAAAGCAATCATGCCAATCTCTCTGTAGATGTGTTTGTACATGCGCTTTGTGTGTATTCTTTGAATGTGTGTGTCTGTGGAAGCCTGTGTGTGAGCTAAAGCCCAGAAACTGTTCAATGGGGCCTGCATGATCAGCAGACTCCGTATAGGTGCATGCATGTCTGTGTGCAATGCATGGCTGTGTGTACCTATAAGTATGCATGTTTGACACATGTGTGTGCGTGTGTGTGTTTGATTGTATGTGTGAGGACGAGGCTTTTGTCTGTGTCCAGTGCAGTGTAATATTCTTCATTAGAAACAGATGAGTGGGTCTGTCTATTCAAGGACTGCCCCTGGGTTCAAGTCAATCCACCACTCAGGCACCCACACACAGACACACATGCAGTGCATGCACACATGCGTGCACACACACACACACACACACAGTCATACACACATTCACACTGTGCACAGTGTCTGTCTCAGACAACAAGAACTGAGTCAGATGCTCAGTAGAAATTAGCATTTTGGAGTTGTATCTCAGCCAGCATAGATTCATCTGTGTATATGAATAAGACAGAATGTGGAAAGGTCGTCAGTGTTTCAGTGAACTCCTTCTGCATTCTTTATTTGTTGATCATATTTAGGGTGTAATTTCAACATCCTCAACACATTTGGTCTTTTAACTAACCTTAATGACAAATCATTGTTACTGGCAAAAAAAAATAAAAAAAGAAAAGAAAAAGGTAAACACAATCTGTACACTTTTGCAATTACCTCATTTATTTACCATTCAGAATATCACATATACAGAATATATGTATCACTTATTTGGGAGCTCATGTGATAAAATACCTCAAGTCCCCAGTCAGCCAGTTCTCATTCAGACCAGGTTTTTTCTAAGGTATAACTGGAGGAAAATAAATTGAATTTCAGGATGGATAGACTTGCATGATGAGCCCCTGCTATCTTTCACACGGATTTGACTGAATATTGCCTACCTCCACATTGCCAGCTGTTTGCTGGGATGGAATTATCCAATATGCTAACACCTCACTATTTCTGCTTACTCAGGCTGGATTAAGCTTTTGGTTTGTTTGGCTTTTTTTTCCAACATTGAGAAATTTTTCAACTGCAAAAATTAATTTCCAGCTCATCAGTGCTCAGCGTAATATCTTACACCACGATAAGAGGAAATGAGACTGCATGTGTCTGCAATTCTTCAAAAATACATATGATTATTTGAATCATTAAGTAATTAAAAAAAAAAATCACATTGCTGCAGCATATATGAAGAAAAAGCTGTGAAAGACAACATGTACCTCATTCCTGTGACAGACAGGGAAATGACACAATCAGTAGACATTCAGCTGTCATTTACAATAGGATTCTTCCACAGAAAGACAAGAGGTGAATTTGCCTCCACTTCATTGTTAAATTAGCACCACTGAAGAGAAAAAGACAGACAGACAGAGAAAAAGAGACGGTATGGAGAGAGCAGATTACATAAGTCCTTAACCTCACATGCCTGACTATGTGACTGCAAAATGCCCAAGAGACTGAGGGATGGAGGAAGGCAGCAAGAGGAGAGGAGGTGGGGGAAGCGGAGTAAATTGGAGAAAATTAAGTGGAAGAGGGGAGAGAAGAGGGATTTGAGAGAAAGACGGGGGGGGAGTGAGTGGGAGAGTGAGCGAGAGAGAGAGGGGGAGGCTGATGAGAGGTTTATAAAAAGGAAAGTGAAAATGATGTGGAGGGCGTATGAAGTGGGCCTCTGTCATCCTAGTTAATGCCAGTCGGCTCGGCTCAACGACGGCAAAAAGACTGCCGCTGAAGAGGGCTCTGATATGCAGCCTGACAAAAGCTCTTATCAGATGCAGCACGGCTGGAAAAATGCTGACATGCCGACAAGTTGAAATCAAGTCAACTGGAAGGCAGATTGATGACCTTATTCAAATTGTCTGCCTGATGCAACGTGTCAGAGAAGATGTTTTGTAATCATTTTTTACTCATTTTGGAAATTGCCGCACTCATCCTGCACATTTTAATGAGAAAAGAAACAATTTAAATGATGTGATGAAACATAGTTTCTGATTAAGAAAAGGAAAACCTCATTCCTTTTACGTGCTGAAGTGGTTTCATGCTGAAGATAAATGTGTCATCAAAATAACATGACTAAGTGCTGAAATTACATGTTAACGCTGTTCTCTGTTTGAAGAGATTTGGTTCATGCCGCACAGCAGACACTGTTACAAATCCAAATCACTGGAGCTGGTGAGGATTAAGTGTTTTGCTCAAGGACACTTCAGAAGGACAGATGCTTTTTTTAAATTCCTCTGCTTGAAAGGGGAGCTCACTACTGACTAATCCACTCTAGTGGTGGAATGTAACTCAGTACATTTACTCAAGTACTGTACTTAAATACAAGTTTGAGGTACCTGTATTTTACTTGAGCACTTACATTTCACTTAATACTCCACAGTTCAGAGGTAAATATTGTACTTTTAATGCCACTATAATTATTTGCCAGCTATAATTATGAGTTACTTTATTAAGTTCTACAGTATGGAGAGGTCATAAAAAAGAATGATGCATTATTATAGATTTGACTACCTAAACGAATATCAAATTAGAGCTGATTAATCTGCAACATCTTTTGATAACTGGTTAATCATTGTCAAACATTCTCTGATTTTAGCTTCTCAAATGTAAGAATTTTAGGCTTTTCCTCATCTAAAATCACAAGAAAATTGAAGATTTTTTAGGTTCTGCATTGCTGTTTGGAAAATTAGCTCTCTCTGAACTGACCACAACAGAAAAAGAGCTGCTTGCAGCTTACACATAGTTGCATGAGTAATAACACTATAATCTCAGGATATAATTGCAACCAAAGGGGCCACTTTTCTCCATTGAGTACATTTTCTCAATAATACTTTCACTTCAGTACCATTTTCAATGCAGGACTCCTGATGTGAACACCTCCTCCATCATGGTAGGACTCTGCTGTGTCAGTATTACAGGATCTGGTGACACACTGGTTGAAACAATCAGTTTGACCCATTTTGCAATTTTTACAAAATCAGGAGTCTCAGAAAATGTGCAAAGAACATCCTAAATGATGTGACAAAATTGGACAGGTAGGAATAGCTGCAGCGAAGGAAGTAAGGAGGTGTCGAAATTGGCAAGAGAAAAGAGGGAAGAGAGAGAGCTGGAGGGAGGAACATGTGAGGAGGAGTAAAGGACGGGGAAAAGATGGGAACGGGGGAACGAGGAGGAATGGGAGGATGGAAGAAATGAGCATCCACTCCACCTCCTGCAGTGTATATATTATAAAATAAAGAGGAAACCACACTGTGTCAATGTAATGATCAGCAGCCCGGGGTCTACTTCAGTACTAGCTGGCTTTGAGGTTCAGCTTTCTTTTCACCACAAAGAGTTGACAATTGATGGGTTTGTTTGCAGAAGCTGATCAGACTGTTACAAAGTCAACTCCGAGTGCAAACAGGAGAGTAAATCCCACATGTGAAGGGAGATTAGCCGAAGATCTTCTTCTCTTATTATTGTCAGAGACTCTGATCTGCAGGCGGTCACGATTAATACTGGAAATTATCTGGTTGCTCTTGAGTTCACAGAAGATTTACTGAAGGTTATGATGATGCCAAGTAATAAAAGGAGCTTTGATTTGTTTTATGAACAGATAAATCTCCAGCATATTGTCACATCCAGTGCAAAATGATGTTGCCAGACCTCTTTTAAGGAATATTTCAGCAGGTACAGGCTTGACCAGCAGATGTCACTGTTGGCCCACAAAACTCAGACATGGTTGCACGGTGGCAAAGAACCACAAGAGAGATTGCTTTTGTGAAATAGAAAAAAACTTCTTGATTTGCACAATAAATGTTTAACATCAAAGACAGGCATAGGTATTCAGTTTTGGCAAATCATTTATAAAAATCAGTGTCATAAATAATGCAAGTGATGTCTGTGAGCGATGACGTCCATTAGAAGCATCTTAATTTGAAAGATATAATCACCCCACTCAACAATGCACACTAACAGGCCTGTTTCTTTCCCTACACTCAGTAATTATGGGCTGTTGTGGGCTCCTGTAGTACAGATTGACCTTAATGAAATTAGGAAGACCTCTGCGCTCATTCACACACACAGATTTGAATACACACACTCATTACAAATAGGTGCATACACACAACACGCACGCAGAAAAAATCAGATTACTCAGACACAGCTGTGTGGCAGAAATAGAAAGCCTTGTCGCTACTGCAGATTCACATCACAGTGCGCCAGTTTAAATCTTTGTTTATGTACAGTTTGGATGATGGTGACGACATTTTACACCGACTGCGTATGAATTATAGAACACAGATATTGATTAACCCATAAAAAAGTCTCTGGTGGCTCATTTATGCCACAGCTACCCCGTTGTGCCTCTCCTCTTATGAACTAAGACATTTTTATCTTCATCCACAGGAGGCAAACTAGGCAATGAGGCTGTTGGTAAACAATGGCTGGCTTCCTGTTTTCATAAGTATGTTCACGCAGCTTTTTGGCCGCAGAGCAGCTCGGCTACCTTCATGGTGTTTGTTGAAAGAGGGATTTTCTGAAAGGAGGTCCAGGAATTCAATATCTGCAGATTTTGTGGTCACTTCTCTTGTCATCGACTGTCACTTTTTTCATATATTTCTGGTTTAGGTTACCATGTCCGCCTGGTCTTCTCCTCAATCCACACGCACACACACACATGCACACAAGCTCCTGTCCCTTTCTTTGAACCTTCCTTCCTCTTCTCATTTCAACCTTCTTTTCTCCCTCTCACCCTCCCTCCCTCCCTCCCTTCCTTCCTTCCTTTCTTTTCATCACCTCTTCACCCACAGCTTTTCCTGCAGGGATGGCAGGGAGCACAGATTTGATGATTTTGTTTCTGCATCCAGTGCTTCATGTAGCAAGACTGATTTAAGCATCAAGAATTAATTCTCAGGACTCTGCTGCTTGAGATGGAGCAGGTGTAACACAAAATACCTGTTGAAACCGCATCACTGTCTTCACCAGACATCTTTCGACTGTGATTTTCTCATACAACACTTTCCATTTTACGTAGTCAATGCAGCGGCCTACACCTGCTGTTAAACGGCAACAGTGACCCACAGCCTATTTCAACAGTTCAAGTATGCAGCTGTCTGACAGCAAACTCACAGCTGCCACTGTTGTGACATGTTTTTGCAGCACAGCCCGTGTGTAGAAAAGGCGGTAGGCCGAATGACTCTGACTTCTTCTCAGGCTGAAGTTGGCAAGAGTGATGGTAGGGGTTTGTTATGGTCACCAATCTCCAGGAGAGGTCATTTATCTCAACCTAACAGGTGCATCAAAACAACCAGGAGAGTGAGGATGGAGATGTGCCCACACAGTCCCTGAGGAGGGGTCTGTCCTGCCTAAAATAAATGAAAACACCTGCACACTGATCACCATCACTGTAAGTGGGCCAGTTTAGCCAGCTAATTTTCAAACTGTTGTCCCTTGGCTTGATGTGAACTTATCCATTCAAATGGTGAAATGATAAAATACACAGTGTGTAAAAATATGACAGCAGGCAAAAACATGAAGCAGCTGAGCAGGATAAAAAGCTGAGAGGAGTAAGGCGAGCGACATGCAAATTAGGATGTGTACAATGCAAGCAGTTGATACACAGTTATGTTAAGCAGACAGACAATCTCATCTCACTGTTAGGTTTTGTACAAAAGGGAGGCCAAAGTTGAGTAGAAAGTCAATGGTTTCAAGAGATGACTGAAAGTGAACGGGCAGGAAGAGTGTCCAAATCCACTAACTCATGAAGAACAGACAGACAGAGGATGGACTGAAGCAGGTGACAGTTTGGCACCTGAGCACAGACATTATATAATGTGGCAGCAGGTGAGCTCAGGAGAACAGGAGGTGGACCCAAACCTGTGAGCCACGCCCTGCAGCGAAACATACACAACAACAGACAGGGGAGAGGTTGACAGGAGACAGAAGGAGAGGGAAAAATAAAGACACAATTGGGAAAGAAGGGAAAACTGCAGATCTCCACACTGATAGTCATCTTCAGCCAGTGGAAGTTTAATTTTCACTGCAGCTACTTGTACATGACAGAACATTAATGTTATCAGAACATTTGTGTTCTCCTGAAGTTCTCATTTCTACCACATTATCAGACAAAGTGGAGTAAATCAAGTCATCTGTTATCTCAAGATGATGGACAAATTAAGTCTGATCTCAAACTAATAGGTTAAGACTGAATTATGACAAAGCACAGCTGCTCTCAGCTTCCTGGCTGAGAGACATTTTGAGTGGCATAAAATCCAGTAAAAACACTCACATTCCCAAGAGGGGAAACTCTATTGACTTTAGTGTCTGTGACCTTTCTTTTAATGCCACCATGAAGCAAAAGTTTTTATTTTCCAATGTCTGTATTTCTTGACCTGTTGCTTGCATACAGATGAAAAAATTGAATCAAAGTTCAGCTGGAGGAAACGTTACCCTCTCTGACACCAGGCTGAGCTTTGAATTGTTAAAGACACCTCATCATAAATATACATTCAGATATTTCCTGTATGTATAATACTCGCAACAAAAAGAAACAGCTTGAGTTTTCTGACCTCATGAACTTTCCCTCGCAGTTGCCTCACACACATCAGAACTCCCTTTGGCCAAGTAGCCATTTCATAACAGCACAAAGCCCAAAGGAGTCCAAGATGGACCCCAGACTAATTCTCAGAATCAGCACATTAGCAGGGTCATTATGAGCCTCATCGCCTCGCTGCTGTGAGATGTGTTGAATGCTTGATATTTTGTTATCTCCGCAGTGCCTTTGAGAGTACACATCGTCCCAACAGACAATCAGGATTCACAGTTGGCAAATGTCATATCAGTTCATGCTGAGTTCATGTTGACCGTGAAGGCAACAGCTAACACTAGGCATTATTAACCCCTGAAAGATGAGTGTGTTTTTATTGTTTGAGGAGGAAGCTGAGAGTTCAAATTTCTTGAAAGCCACAGTGAGAAATCCAATCCAGAAAAGCTGGAACACTGTGCAAAGCAAACAAAGCAGAATGTGATCATTTGCTGTTCCCTTTTAACATGCGCTCAACTGAAAACAGTACAAAGACAATACATTCAACGTCTTACCTCATCAGCTTTATTGATTTTTGTAAATACTTGCTTATTCTGAATTTGATGCAGAAACATGTTTCAAATAAGTTGAGACAGGAGCAGCAAAAGAGTGGGAAAGATGAGGAATGCTCCAAAAACACCTGTTTGGATCATTCCACAGGTAAACAGGTTCATTGGTAACAGGTGATAGTATCATGATGGGGTATGAAACAGGCGTCCTGGAAACGTTCACAAGCAAGGATGGAATGATAACAGTGCATGATGATGAAACAGCTTCTTTTTGATAATACGAGATTGTGAGCAAAACCATATAGAAATACATATACATGCACCCACAAAGAAATAAGACTTCCTAGATCAGACGCAGGTGTACTAAAACTTGTGGCAACAAAAATGTTACAGTAAGGCCATTGGTGTTGCTTTAATGCTGCTACTTTGACACATTAAAGACTATTTTTACTTTCCAGATAGGATGTGTTGATTTTTGCTGCAGGCTACTTCCTTGGACTCTTCCCAAAGGAAATGCATCATGATTCACACCTCGCAAATCCACATTTTTCTTAAGCTGAGACATAGCTGTTGGCAAACCCCCGAGATAAAGCAGTCCTCTTTATGTCCTGCACAGACACTGGCACTGCTCAGACGCACATTGGTGTGGGTGGACATGCTGCTCTAAGACAGCTGGTGAGCCATATAGCCGGAGCAGGTGGCCCTTCAGGTGAGGAAGCAAATGGAATAATATGCAAAAGACTCCTGAAACCAGGTCAGCAGCCCAAATTCTCTCTATGCTTTAATATGACGCTCGCTGAGTGAACCTGTTCGCACCCACTCAGTACTGATGGAGTCCATAGCAGCTGTGCATTTTTGGACAGCTGGCACTGTTTGGCGCGCTGCATGCTGAGTTTGGAGGAATTCATGATGTTACCATGGTCCCTTATACTGCTGTCCCCATCTCCCATATTAATAATCCACGCAGCACCCACCCTCACCTCTCACCCATGCAGGATTTCCATTGAATGTCTAAACTGTAAATAAAAGTTAAGAGATTTAAAGAGGTGTTTTACAAACCTGTAAAAATTAAACTTCAGAATCGATCGACCCCCGGCAGCTTTTTTATTCCACTAATGTCCAGATTTCACTGGGTTCAAAGAGGAGGTTATCCCCCGCCGCCCCCCCACTGCTAACAGTGTGCCTGTAATTAACTGTACAGTGAATCATACAGTGAATCATTGCACTGCGGATCATAATGCGCCACCTCCATAAGGTGAAAAAACCCTGCCAGTAAAAATCTTTATTGCTGAAGTGGTTCAGTTGTGGATCATATAAACTCCAAAGTCTGTGTTCAGTCTAGAGCTGTAGGTGAGAGAGAGAGAGAGAGAGAGAGAGAGAGAGAGAGAGAGAGAGAGAGAGAGATAAAC
>JBBMOE010000018.1:8686150-8743758 GCA_037975065.1 Chaetodon trifasciatus
AGAGAGAGAGAGAGAGAGAGAGAGAGAGAGAGAGAGAGAGAGAGAGAGAGTTTTTCTTTGCAAGTCCAGCCTCTGTCCTTCACTCGTTTTCTGACCCGGAATACAGGCTGGGAAACACGCACAAACCTGGTAAGTCTGAAACTCTCACTGTGATGTTAAAACTTCAATGATCAACTTTTAATATGACAGCTGACAAAAAAAGCTCATTTCACTGTCCGACTGCGGTTACAGCCTCTATGCATGTGTTGACTGCTGAAAGTTTTCATGTGAGATGATCCCGCCGCGGCTCCACAGGTGGTTCCTGCGCACCGACCTGTAGGATTTGGCATGAGAGCCATTATTCATTTTGATAGATGGTCTGCAGGTCTACAGGGCAAAAGATATCACGACTGATCTGTGTTCCCGATCTTTGTAATGAAATCAGAGAGGCAGCGGTCATTACTGATCATCATGAACAATTAGCCAAGTGCTGGATGAATATCCTGCCGTTCTATGGAGCGATAAGAAGTGCGCCGCTCACACGCAGTAAACCCGCAGCGGTTTTTTATGGTTTCACTCTGCGGTCCCATCGTTGTTTATCTTGTTATTCTTTGCGAATTCAGTGAGTAATAAGGTTCTTAAATATTTGTGTTGCGGAGGCAGTTCATGTGTAAACACCGAGGGTATAAACAGAGCGAGGGAAATGTCACAGATTTCAGATGCAGATTCAAAGCCAACGAGATTTCAGCAAAGCACAACAAACAAGTGTCTACTAATTGAGTGGCATCAAATAAAGTGGCTTGTGTGAGGCTCAAAATATTTTATTTTATTTGACACACCCCGCTAGAAACTGCCTTAATAATTCGTGGTGTAGAATTACCATGCTGACATCGTGGCTGCAGATCTGTCGGATGCGCATCCACGATGCCAGTCTCCCGTTCCACCGCATCCCACTGCTGCCCTGCTTGGCTGAGGTGTGGTGACTGTGGAGGCCATCTGAGCACAGTGAACTTAATCATTGTCACGCTCAGGAAACCAGTTTGAGGTGATTTGAGCTTTACTGTGACACGGCGCGTTAACCTGCTGGAAGCAGATGTTTGGAGTTGTGCACACTGAGGTCTGAAGGGATGGACGCGTGGTCTGGTCAGCAGCTATACTCAGTGTTTTTCAGTAATTCTGACCCGCAGCTGAAATGGAGACTCATCAGTCCAGGAAACGTTTTTTTTTTCAGCCTTCTATTGTCTGGTTCTGGTGAGGCTGAGACAATTTGTGCCCCAGTTTCCTGTCAGCTGACAAGCGTGGTCTTCACCCGGTGGTCCCCAGCTGCTCCAGCGCTGGACGTGCTGTGCGTTCAGAGATGCTTTTTCTGCATTTTCTCAGTTGTAACCACGGATTATTTGAGTTACTGTTGCCCTGTGGTGGAATGTAACAAAGTACATTTACTCAAATACTTTACTCAAATACTTTACTTACTTTACTTACTGTTAGTACACATTTGAGGTACCTGCACTTTGCTTAAATCCTTTCGTACATCCCACTTTATTTCCCAGCGCTCCCAGCACTATATTTCACCTCCATTATCTGACAGATTCAGTTACAAGTAACCTAAGAAGTTAAGATCCATGAATCCAGTCGTATATCAAGAGGAAATGTAACTGTTTCGATATTTGTTTAAAACATTTCATGGCTTCAGCTTCACAAATGTGAAGATTTTCTTGCTATTTTCTTTTCTATTTTCAGTCATATTGAGGTGTGGACTGTTGGTTGGACAAAACAAACATTGTGAAGGTGTCACTTTGGACTGAGAGCAGTTCTCACTATTTTCTGAATTTGTACAAACCAAACAAGCAGTTGATTAATGTAGAAAATATTAAGCAGATCCATAATGAAAATAATCCTATAACAGTCACAGAAGACTTTTTCTTTTCATACTTTAAGTAAATCTTCCTGATTATATGTACATACTTTCACTTCAGTGATAATTTCAATGCAGGACTTTTACTGTCACAGTGTGGAATTAGTACTTTTACTGAAGTAAATAACCTTAATAATTCTGTTGCCTTTCTACCAGCTAGAACCAGTCTGGCCATTCTCCTGACCTCTGCCATCAACACAGCATTTTCACTCAAAAAATCCTCACGCTCACTGGATAATTTCTCTTTTATCTGATCTTTCTCCGTAAGATGGTTGTTGTGCATGAAAATCCCAGTAAGTCAGCAGTTTCTGAAATACTCAAACCTGTCAAAGTCACTCAAATCACCTTTCTTCCCCCTTCTGATATTTAGTTTCATCCTCAGCAGACAGTCTTGCTCCCATCAATGTCTCCTCTTGATTTAATGATGAAGCTGTAAGTCTGTGGAGACTCATCATCCGTCATTCAGCATCCACAGGATAGGCTCTTCCAAGATTTACAGCCTCTCTGACTTATTCATCTGTTGAATAGGTCTAACGTGAAGATGGGGTGATGACAGCAAACAAGTTTTCAATTTCCCAACATTTCCCAATTTTAAAATCAAAACCACAATGGCAGTTAGAGTGAGTCAGTCACTGATGATGTCTGCTGAAAACCTTTCAGCCCCCACTGCTGTTGAAGCATCTCCCGCTAATCATTAAGCCCACGTGAGCTCGGCGTATTTTTTTTTCTCTCTCCTCCTGAGTGTGTTTGTCATCAGTGAGTAAGCAGACGCAGATATACAGAAAAGAAAAGACAGATCGATTGATAGACAGATTAGATTAACAGTTTCCTTCCTCCCTCTCTCTGTCTTCAGTGATTAAGATTTAGATTTTTTTTTTTGGCAAACCTCACACATTCAGCTGTTTGTTGTACACTCAGGCATGAGGATTTTGTTTTTTACATTGGCTTCATTGATCGCAGCACTTTAACTCCAGCATCTCCTAGTTTTTTTTTGTTTTTTTTTTGTGGTGAGGAATTACTTGACATGCGTGGGATGTGATGTCTTATTGGCCAAGTGCACGCAGGATGATTGGCTTTTGGTGGTGGAAAAAAAAAGGTCTACGTCATGTTTTACACTTAGGTTTGAATCTGAAGGTCTTGAAAAGGCCAGATGACTTATTCCAATTCACAGATTAACCACAGAACGAGAAGTCTGTACAAGCTATGCACAGAAACGCCCACCTGCCTCCATGGCAACGGTTTATTTCAGTCTACTCTCTTAAAAGTCGATACCCGAAACAGTGGAGATAAGTGCTTTTCCTGCAGTATATTGAATGTTTGAATGTGAGGCCTCTTGCCGTGCTTTGCAGACTCGTTTGATCAGACATGGTGTCATGTGGGATTTAATGAAACCTAAGACACAGAGTCCATCACACAACACCGGCAGCATGTCGGCGCCGTCTTTCCTCCAATCACAGTTTGTCCACTGCTGTGTCATTGATGGGATTTGCCACTTTCCCTTTATGTGAGTGTTGAAGAAAGCCAGCTGGACAGTGAAAAAGAAAGAGCAAGAGAGATTTTAGCCTATTAATACTGTGGATCCAAATCAGAAAAGTAAAAAGAGTACAGCAGCAGGTGTGGAGCTGTATTTAAGTTTCTTTACACGGGCACTTGTTTCTGAGCCCTCCAGACTTTCTTTTTTCTTTGATCAGATTGTGTCTAATATGGTTCTTCCACAAAACAAGTTAACACAATCACTCAGAAGTGGAAATGAGCTAAGTACAGTCACTCAAGTACTGTGCTTAATTTCACTTGAGTAATTCCATTCAAGGTTATTTATACTTCTACTCCACAACATTTAGAGGGAAATATAACACTGTATTCCACTGCATTTTAAGGTGAGATAAAACTTTATTGATCCCCACCGTGGAAATTATGTTGTCACAGACAGTATAGAAATATTTATACGCTATAAAAATAGAGTGTAAAAATAATATTGCCTTGAGAAGGATGGCTCAGTTTTTCAGTGGAACATTTTGAATTGCACATGAGTAAGACCTGGGTGATAAATACAGTGTTTTTGTACTAATAACAACTAGGTACTTTTCAGATAAAAATTTTACATACTAGTGTGTAGCTGGGCTCCCTCATCACATTTCAGACGTCTCTGAGTTGTAAGCTGTTCCACCAGAGACATATTTCCCCTCAACACCGTCTCAGATGCTTTCATTTAAATTTAAACAGCAGTATTTAATAACATATCAGCCACTGGGGCCATTTTTCTGCTTAATTAGTGCTTTTACTTTTGATACTCTAAGTACATTTTGCTGATAATACTTCTGTACTTACATTTAATTAGCATTAAAGGAGTATTTTAAATGTATGTTTTGGTACTTTACTTAAGTAAAGGATCTGAATATTTTCTCCACCATGACAATTTCATCCACCCTTTCTTCACTGAAAAATCCAAACTTTAACTGCTGGACACAAGACGTCTCCTACTCGACTTAAAAATCTATCCTCAGTGTGTATGTGCACTGGAGGCTTCAGGTTTCTACATCTTACTTGTGTAAGTGGCATATTGGACAACGATTGCCTTCCAAATGAGCTATTATGTCACAAAATCACACTCAGACAGGCACGTCTTAAATTCAAACTCAGATCACAGAGAAACTTTCGTCCTGCTGCTGATGAATATAAATGTCTTGTCTGTCAAACTCTGCGCATACATCATTCTGCACAGTGATGGTCAAACATTAAGACGAGAAAGTGACTGTGTGACTCATTTGAATGTTTTTTCTTTATGTTTTCCAGGTGTCAACACTCTGGATTTATATGACAAATGGACTAACAAGACAACAGACTAACGCCGTTTCCCATATTTAAAGGTTTATCTTTAAACATAAAGGCCCAGTGGATGTTAGCTGAGTAAATACACCTTCCTCATATGACTAAATCTACTGTTCCACACAGGCTGATACTGAAAGACACACTGGTCTGCAGTTTTCCACGATGTGACTGGGTCTAGAAGTGACCATCTCACCTACCATGATGGAATCTGGTCTGTCTCCTTCCACAGACCCTCCTCACCTCAAAAGCTACACCAATAACAGCAACAACAGCTGGAGCGTCCTCCTCGATGGTGACTCACTGGGGAGCAATCACACTCTGACCCTCCACGACCGCCTCCATAACGCCCTGCTCGGGGTCTCTCTGGGACTTCTGTCGCTCCTCACAGTCATGATGAACCTGCTCGTTCTCTACGCCGTGAAGAAAGAGAAGAGCCTCCACACCGTCGGGAACCTCTACATTGTCAGCCTGTCTGTGGCGGATCTCATTGTGGGGACCACAGTTATGCCTCTAAACCTGGTGTATTTGTTGGAAGATGAATGGAAGCTGGGGCGGGCTGTCTGCCAGTTCTGGCTAATCATGGACTATGTGGCGAGCACAGCCTCAATTTTTAGCCTTTTCATCCTCTGTTTGGATCGCTACCGCTCCGTCAGACAGCCGCTTAAGTACATGAAATATCGAACGCGGGGAAAAGCCAGCGTGATGATTTCTGGAGCCTGGCTGCTGTCGATGATGTGGATTATTCCCATTTTAGGATGGAGGTCTTTCACTCATGTGGACCTCAAACCTGAGGAGGAGAACAAATGTGACACAGATTTCCGCTTTGTCACATGGTTTAAGGTTATCACTGCCGTCTTCAACTTCTATGTACCTTCAATTTTGATGCTGTGGTTTTACACGCACATCTATTTGGCAGTAAGGCAACATCTCAGGGACAGAGAGAGAATCATTCATCCGACTGATTCATTCGGGGAAAATCAGAATGGACAAAATGTTCAAACGCCCATGAAAAGTGACTCCAAATCACCAAAAAGGGAATGTGAGGTTCCACTGAAACTTTCCAAAAAACAACGCCTGCTGGACCAGAACACTCTTGATCAGACGTATTCCCTCGAGGATGCTGATAAAACTAAAACTGCCTCATCTAGATCGCACAGAAAAATTGGTGTGAAGTGCCAGCAGACTTCATTTCTTGCCATCACAACAAAACGACTCAGAATGGCACAAAAGGCCAAACGGTGCTCCTTCTCTCCTGAGGAGAAGCAGTCAGCCGCTGTGAATACCCTGACTACCCTGAGTCGAGCCCCGGTGCCACAGGAGGTCAAGTACTCAGAGGGGAATACCGAGAACATACTTCAGGCATCCTTAAACGAATGTCACGTCACAGTGCCAAACTCAGTGAGCGGCGTCTGTGATATCAGTCAGGTTTCAGATATGCAGAGATACACGTCTGTGCTCTACAACAACTACGACCCCGGTCATGCTCTGCCCTGGACTGAGGAAAGGGTCGAAGATGCCAAATTGGACCCGGCGAATTCAGTGACCCTGAGACAGACGTGGCAAAGGTTTATTGACCAATCACGTCAGCGTATCCAAAGCCTGAGGATCCACAAAGAGCATAAGGCTGCCAAGCAGTTGGGCTTCATAATTGCGGCATTCATGCTGTGTTGGATACCGTACTTCATAGTTTTCATGGTCACAGCGTTCTGTAGAGAGTGCGTGCACCATGACCTTCACATGTTTACCATATGGCTAGGTTACATTAACTCCACTCTCAACCCTTTTATATACCCGCTGTGCAATGGGAACTTTAAACGAGTCTTCAAGAATATTCTGAACATTCATTTGTGACAGACAGAGAACAAAACCAGAGGTGTCTACATGCTGCTGATGTTCACGGATAAGCAGAGAGCAACTGATGCATCATTAAATGTCTGAAACACCCGTGCATGGGTGAGCTTTTTATGTGTAGCTTCTACTGTAAATGTACTTTGAGCGTAAGTTATTTCTGTTTGCTCTTATTTTTGTAACTTACTGTCCGCTGGTTCACACTCATAGCAGCAGTTGAGGATAATGTCTGAATTTAATGTTATTTATTTTGTCTATGATATGCTAATGATAATAAAGAGCGTCTTGGACCAGAAACCTTTAAACTCAAAAGAATTTGATCTCTCACCTTCAGAAACAGGATCATGAGTCTAGTGTCTTGGCTCGTCCAGAAAAGAGGAAAACTATGTCAAAAATGTGTTTTTAAAGAAAATCGTTCTATTCATTTATTTTTGTGCACTATTAATGCACTGACAGAACCAGAGATGTGACAATGCTACAGGATGATTCTGAAATATTTCACATTTTACAAGCACTGCCATGCATGAGTATTTGTCACCTTGTTTCCTCATCATTAAAACACAATATGGGACATTAGTTGTGCTCTCTAATGTCATTCCAGGAAAAACACAAATCTTGCCAAGTGTCTGCTGAGCTGTAACCGCAGGGAAGGCTGATCTGGGATCTGTTCACTTGCTCTCTTATTTCACCCTTCTTTTTCAGAGTTTTTAAACTTGCAAGCTTTAAATGATTTCATTCCACCTTAACAATAATAATCTATAGAAATATCTGGTCTTGTTTCACTTGGTTGTGGTTTGTCAGGTTTTTATTATCATCAAGTTGATTTGATGAGTGTATCATCAAAGATTTAATATGGAGAATACCTAAAAGTAAAAGTAACTACTAATTTATACCTACATATAGGTGGTGTCAATATAACAGCCACTTAAATCCTTCTGTCAAAAAACGATTTTGTTTTTCCTCTAACAAAACAGCCCTTTTACACACTTTTCTATTTTACGATGTGATGTAGTGCCACTTTTCATGTCAGTAGCCAAAGAGCATCACATATCATTCCACAGTCCTGTGGAAAAGCAACCATAACTTTGTGATTAATGAAATGCATTTGTATTCATTAAAGATTTGGAACAAGCACACAAAGTGCAACCATCAGGCTCTAGAGACAAAGCACAGAAAAGGTTACGTCTGCAATCCTGTTATGAAGTTAAAAGGGGTTATGATTTTCACCATTCCCAGAATATCCATTCAAATGACGTGTTCACATCAAAAACAGTTTGTCATGTTCAATAAATTCCATTTTTCTCATGTCAGAGGCCTATTACTGTATTTCAGATTTTTAACATGTGAATCATATCGCACAGTGTATGTAAGGTCGAGGCTGGAATGTGTTAAACTGCCATGACAACAAAATCTCCATGAAGAAACCCATAATGTGTGGAGTAAACGCAGACGGGTTGATGAGTCACGACTTAGCCAAATCAAACAAATCAGAGGGGGGTGGAAGTGAGCAGGAAGAGGTGATGATGTGAAAAGATGAAGCACGCGTGTATGATTGCACTCTCATCTCTACAGTACATCTCTGTCAACAAGATGGAGCCAGTGTGAGACTGGCATACAGAAAAAACAGTGACGTTTCAGATGTTGTTTTTAAATTTGCTCACAGATCAAAGCCATCACGTCCTGGTAGTAGATATGAAAAACAGCCCTCATCTTCCAGTGAGGTAGTTTTACTGTGTATTCTGTCCCACTGCGAGAATTCTCTCCTCATGTGGCCACCGAATGTTTTGATAGCCATGTCGATCTCATGGACATTTCTGCAATAATGGATTTTCAATTTGGAGACTTTTCACAAGCAGTTCTAAGTGCTGTCCGGCCTCATTGAACTCCCCCAGAGTTTTATTATTGACAAGAGAAAGCAAAGGTCTCTGTCTAGCATTTAATTTAATGGTGATGTTGTTTTCAATTATGCTCCATGTTATGACTACCAGAGCTCACCTATCATTTGAGTGATAGCAGCATATATATATAACCAACTAACATGCAGTAAAGCTGAGGCTTTGGGGGCCCTTAGAAGTGTGGGGTCCCTTTGCCCAATTGTTATTCCAACCTTGGCTACATACCTTTTTATTACTTAATCTACAGTACTGCACTCCATGAATACATTGCAATTAAGTCAGTTTTATAGTATTTATGTAGCCCCAATTTGTATTTTTTTCCTCAAAGTGCTTAACAATCTTTACAACATACAACAAAATTCACACAATGAGTTTAAAGTGGGCGCAGTCTGTCCACACAAACCAATATATGGCACAGTCCTGTGTTTTCATCTTAGCTGAAGGAAAACCGCCAACAGAAAACGGCCTTATACTGGTTGTAATCATGGCAACAGTGAAAACATTACCAGCACAGTGACAGTTGACTCTGATAAATCTAATACTTCTCTGTAGGTCAGAATAGAAGCTAAGCACTGTTAGTTGTACAAATAGAGCCTGCACATGCACATTTGCCAAAACCAACATGAATGGCAATAAAAAAATGTGGAAACCAGAAATACAGGCCAAAAGTCCAGTCGAAACAAGATCCACTGTAAAAACAATTTAATTTGGTAAGTGTCAGAGTGGTTAGCTTAGCTTTTTTTACACCATCCGTACTTCAATGCCAGTTCTAACAGTGCTTTAGTACATTACCTGGCAGAAGAAATAAATATCTTTGTCTTATTCTTCATGATATAGCGAAGAAACCACAGGCTGGCATTAATATAAATGTTTTTACACCATACAACCCCTATTACTTTAACTACTTGCAGCTCAGACGCACATAACATAGTGGCCCTAGGGGCTCAAGCTCTTCGGCTGAAATGTGCCCTTGACCAAACAAACAGAATTGTAATTCGTGCAATTGTCGGTGTTATTGTAAGAAAGCTTGCCAAGCTGCAATCCAGTAAGAGTCAACATCATCGCCATCAACTTCAGCTTTTAATGAGTGAATTAGGGAGGACTTCTGCACTCTTTGAGCAGGAGGAAAGTTGTTCCTCATTATTTGTGCTTAATTTATGGTGGGTGATTTAAAGTTGTTTTTCATGTTTGCCTAAAACTGAATCGCTCATTAATCAGACAATTGCACAGCACGCCAAACTAAGACTGTTTGAGGCGTTTGGCTAAGTGGTCAGTGTTAGCTTTGAACTCTTTTCTAGTATAAAGAGGGCATTTTTTTATTCATCCATGGCCCCTCAAAATGTCTCTTTACACATGTGGGGTAATGGTCTCTTTCATGGATTTCTCTGTAGTGGCTGTAGTACATTGTATGTACAGTAGCTTGATCTCACATGATGTTTGTACTTACTTGTAGAATGCAATGACATGCAAAAAATGGACCATTAAATCACTCTAAAGGGGTCCAGTTTTATTCCAATGAAATGTGACTTGCGAGTCTTTGAAGAATGCATCTCGATTCGATCACGCTAAATGAAGAGGAGGTATTCTACTGGCAGTGAAAAAGACTGAGAAATTAAAACAGGACAATGGTAAGTGTGAAGAAGAGACTGTCAATCAGCTGTTTGATGTGCCAAGAGAAATGTTACATTATTCAAATGTTGTCCTTTTATTTCATTTATATGGCTTTGAGTGGGTTAGAGGGGTCCAACTTGATATTCTGAATGTAGGGCAATATTCAGACTCAACAATTGCTCTGACCAGGGTGAATAACAGGAAAACCAAAATGAAACTCTTACACTTACACTAACCAAAATAATTTACCTTAACAATTTAACACTTATTACACCTAAAAACACATCTGAAAAGCTACTTAGAAGAACTAATTTGTGCCTGGTGGTTGATTCATGAATGCAGCTTAAATCCATCATTTTAAAAAGTGCATAAGGAGAGCACGACAAACAGGTTTGACTGGAAGATCACAGTGTACGCCTTCATGAAGCTCACTGTCAGGATCTGTTGCTTTGTTTAACTGGTTAAAGTGGTTCGTAGAATGTCACTGAACTGAACCCAGCCGAGTTTAGGTTCAGTAAATTCACCGCTCACAGTGGAAATCAGTTTCTGAGTGTTTTATTCCATCATTTCACAGCAACAGTCCATAAATCCACCTGACACTTGAATGTATGCCTATTCTTTGTAAGATGCAAAGTTCAGTGGTTTATGACACTTTAGTTAAATATTTGCAGCTGTTGCTGTTTTGTTGTTCAAGGAAGCTCGATGTAGCCATGACCCAAATATTCTGTGCTGTTGAAAGTGGTTACATTAGGACTGTATCACAAATTCCCATCCTATGACAAACTGTTTAAAAGAATCCCCCAAAAGACCAACGGTAACTTATGTTCGTTTGTTTTATCAACATATACATTTGTATTTGAATACTTTGCAGGTAACGAAAGAAAAAAGTTCTCTATCAAATTTTACTTTAAGTAGGCTAGGAAATAAAGTACACTGAATGTATAATTTATGTGTTTTGAATTAATACAAAAAAAAACATATTTTATTTTATGACCTCCTTTGGTGCTGCTCCTTGGAGTTTCTTTTTGTGCCCTCAGCTATATATAGCTTTCCTAATCGTAAAATAAATTTAAAATAATAGTAATAAACTGCCTAGAAAAGCCAAAGTAAAAGCTGCTGAGGTTTGCGTTCATTCCTGAATTTGAACTCAAACCGTGCGTTTTTTTCCCAGCAGTACACTTTATAGACGGTCCCTAATTCGTTGTCGCACAGTCTCCTTTCTTGATGGAGCTTTTTTCTCATTTCCAGGTGACCATCGCAGTGAAAATGAGCTCGTAGCAACTTTCCTACATTTCCGAAGTTAGGGACTCTTCCCGTTTAAATACTTATACGTTTCGTTTGTGGGTTCACTTGCTTAAACCTGGCACGGATGTTGCAAACTATAACGTCAGTTTTCGGTAGCTTGCACCCTTAACAACCGTACGTGTCCGTTCAGTCCGACATGAAAAGAAACGGCGCGTATAAGTTTTTGTCAGTTTTCTCCTGCTTCATCGTTTGCGCCTTCTTGTTTGTATTTTGGTTCTTTATATTTTACTCAATGGTACATGCACCATAAAGCACAGAGTTAGACTTATGTAGCAGCTAAGCTAGCTGGCTGGCTACGTACCCAGAGTGCATTGCTTTATTGACAAGTCCCGTGATCACATGATCAGCGTGACCAGGAAGTAAGGATTTCTGGTAAGTGTACAAAGCTGAGCTTGTTGCTGTTTGACAAATGAACGTAATGTGTGGCGTGTTTAACGTTACCGCATTTTATCTGGTTTGAAATGCATTTATGTCATAATATTGTGATTTTTAGTCCTCGGAGATGCTCGTTCTGTGTAAATAAATGGTAGAGCAGTTGAGGCTGTGAAAGCTTCTGCCTCCACTGTGTGGTCTCTGTTATGTTACTGAAGGGTGTGAAAGTCCTGAAAAAAAATAAATGAGGAAGGAGGTGGCATAGCAATTGTATAGTAAGCTTGTATCTATTATAGGTTAAGCCATATATTACTTTTGAGATTAAGTAATGAGTAATTTATTCTGAAATATGCTAGAGCTAATGTCAAATGATTATCACAGGGGCCAAAAAAAAAATGTGAAATTGTATATTTGATTTGCCAACACTAAAAAACTGAAGTCTTCATTGATGAGTTTCTCTCCATGGATCAATAAAGTATTGTCTTACCATGTCTTGTCATATCTGTCTTGTGGTATAACATCTTATTGATGATGACTAAAACATTTATTTGTCAAACTAAAGTCAATTTTATGTACCGTCTCAGAAAATATCATGGTTACAAAGCATATGATACAATGTGCTAAAATCTAAAAGTCTAAAATTTTCTATTCTGAAATGTGTTTTGCTCTGTAAATGGTTGGTGACATTGAATGTGTAGTGTGGCTGGAGATCATTCACAGCGATCCCAGATGAATGTGGTTTAACGTCGTTGATATCATTGTCATAGCAACTGCTGGAGAAACTGTTGTATGTTGTTGCTGCTGAGTTCACACATTAACGTTACAGCGGAGAATTTGCTATCAGCTCCTAAACATACAGAATGTGTCTGTTTTTTTCTTGTACACAATTTTTTACAGCTAGCGTAAATGTAGAATATGTAAGAATATGTGAGAAATAAATATGCACTAACTGTCTGAGCCTCATCTGCTTCAAATACGTGCTGGCCCAATCACAAGAGGTGTTAACCGGACCTCTGACCTTAAATAAAAATCAGATGCAGACCTCTGAGTAATAAGTTAGTTAGTGGAGAACCCTGGTGTACAATATTATACAATTAATATTATTGTTATTAGTAGTAGTAGTGTAGTTGTCAGTTACAGTGACCCTTATAGGAAAGAGAACTGAAGATTTTATTGTGTGTGAACAAATGCTTTATTATATTTTCACAAAATATTACACATATATGGTATTCGATTTTTATTGTGTGTTTATGTTTAGCCTGTTTGTTGCTGTGAGTGTAACCTTCATACCGTCAGCGAATGTAAGTCAGGACACATTATAGAGCCTGCCACTGTTTTGTAACCCACAGCTGTTTCATTTCAGATTGTAGTACTTGGCTGCGCGGCCAGTTAGTGAAGTTGTGATGGCATCTGACACCAGTGACGCAGCACCGTCCACTGCAGACGTCAAGCTGCAGTTTGCTCCCTTCAGCAGCGCGCTGGAGGCAGGCTTCTGGCACCAGCTCACTCAGAAGAAGCTCGACGACTACAGATTGGACGAGAGCCCCAAATGTATCAAAGGATATTACTATAACGGTGAGGGGTCGGACAGTATCATTATAACGATGGCTCTTCAGTTGCTCGTTTTTCACTTTTTTTGAGATATCTAGACATACAGCATGCAGACAGTATGTTATTTATGCAGTGTCACAGGCATTTCATTATTTACAGGTCTGTCTGTCCTGCAGGTGACCCGCTTGGCTTGCCCACTCGCTTGACGTTGGAATTCAGTGCATTTGAAGTGTAAGTATGAAGCTGTATGTTTCTTTTATAAACCCTGTCCCAACCCTCAGACTTCTCATGTTATTTAGTCTTTTAAAGGGTGATGAATAATACAAATGTAACGAAAAGGTTTGAGCCATCAGCAAAACACCATTCAGAACCTGCCACCACTCTCAAATGAATTGTAATTGTAATTGCTACCGGCTCTAACAGTGACCAGCGAGTTATCTAAGTTATGAATAGGCTTGTTTCACATAATTTTGTTTCTTCAATTTGTTGGGCAATGAACCAGCATTGAGTTATTCATCTCTATGTCAAAATCAAGTTCAAATAAAGTTTTACAATTAACTATATGTAAAATTTACATACAGGGTCAAAGATTTGGTTTCTTATTCATCTTTTTGGACGTCTTGTCATCGTCTCGTCTTAGTCACAGAACAAAATCAATGCTAATGCAGTTACTACTGTTTCCCTTTTTGAGCTTTTAAACAGTACTTATGCAGGTGGAGAGGAGTTTTCATTGTTGTGGATTAATGAATGACTTTTAGAGTTTATCAGCCAGGTCGGTGTAGGTTTAAAGTCTTCCAAAAAAAAAAAAAAACTGTTCACATTTCTAAAATATAGCATGTTGCACACAAAGCAGTGCAGTTGGATTTCATGCCTACACTTTAAAGCAAAGGTCTGATGTGTTTTGCTGGCAGGGATGGTCCGACGCCAGCCCGCTGCTGTCCAGCTATTGGAACGCTGTACAACACCAACACACTCGATGCCTTTAAGACCACCGATAAGAAGGCTCTGCTGGAGAAAGAGGCCAAAGAGGTAGAAGACATCCAGTGGGAATGTCCTCAGTCACACACACATATTTACGTACAGATGTCAGAAATGCTCACTAAGTTGTGCAGCTAAGAATTAAATGCTTTAACGTATGCATTTTTTCATCTCCTGTTGTTTTATAGATATGGGATGCCATACAGTCTGGGGCCGCGTTGAAGGACCCGTCCATCCTCTGCAGATTCATTCTGCTGACCTTTGCAGTACGTATAAACAGGATCTTATGAAACGTGTTCACTGTACAGCCCTGATTCCAGAAAAGTTACAATGCTGCGTAAAACAAAAATGAACACAGAATGCAATGATTTGCAAATCCTTTTCAACTTACGTTCAACTGAAAGTCAAATTCTTTCCCATTCTTTCTTGATATACAAACTCAGTTGCTCAGCAGTCCAGGGTCTCTGCTGTATTTTTCCCTTCATAATGCACCACACATTTCTAATGTGGGAAAGGGCTGGAGGCCGAAATAAGCAGAGACGTCCCTGAAAGAGACATCATCTGGATGGCAGCATGTGTTGCTCCCAAACCTGTGTCTACCTTTCAGCATTAATGGTGCCTTCACAGGTGTGCAAGTCACCCATGGGCACTAAAACACCACCATCGTCACAGATGCTGGCTTTTGACTTTTGCCGTCTTTTTTTCAGGATTTGAAGAAGTACCATTTCTACTACTGGTTCTGCTTCCCTGCGCTATGTTTCCCAGAGGGAATCAAGATTGTCCAGCAGCCTTCTGTCCTAGACCAAGTATTCTCAGCAAAACAGGTTGGCTTTTCAGACATCATTATACAACCACTGGCATGAGTATTTTGGCCAGTGCACTTTGACGTCATAGGTGCCTCACCTCATTCCCTTCCCTAAATTTAGAGCTTTCAAAGTTTTGACATAAAACTATTAAAACTACATAAAACCACTGCATGATGTTCGGAGTACACGCTGTTCTCCAGTGGTTTCTAATGGCATATGTTGGCCCAGAAATGCAAATATTATTCCCATTTCTTCTTTTCTAACCCTGTAATGGTTGAAATGGTTGCAGTTCTTGATTCAGCTCCTAACAGTATTCTTTAAATCTGCCTGTGCTTTCTGATACTGAAGCAGGTTACAGAAAAGTGTAATGAAGTGAAATGCATCGTCACTTCTCAGGTTTGCAGACTGAAGGAGTGAAAAAGGCCTCATTAAGAGGGAGTCAGAATGACTCATGAACAGCGTGAGGCCAACTGCTGCAGACCACAGCGATGGCAATTTCTCCATCTTCCCCGTTTCCCTTTCTGTTCTCTTTCTGTGTCGACCTGAAATATCAGTGTTATTTAACACCTTGAGAGCTCATAACAGTAATTCATGAGCTACAAGACGACATTCCAATTTGGCAAAGTTTAATCAGTTCAACACTTAAGCGAAGACAGAATATCTGTTCTTCACTGACCAGTTTCTCTTGCAGACTTTTAGAAATGCTTGCACAACTTCAGCAGATGCTGACAAAGGCTACAGATTTTTGTCAGGGTGACCAGTCATATTGTGATTAATGTCGAACAGATCCTGTTCTGACTTGAATTTTCCACTTTGAGGCAACCGTCACCATAAAAGACCTTCTGTCTCGATTTGAAGCTGATTATAACTTGTAAAATATGCACAAATTAGACTTATTCTGTAAAGCAGAGATGATTTTTAATGACAGTAGCTTGAGAATGAGGTTCAAGGGGTTGTCTGACAGGCAGTATGAGTGAATAGATACACTAAACAATTACCGTATATGTTGCCACTAACAGTCGCTAATCACTAACAGCAAGAGTTATCTGTGTAATGAGTGCCATAATATCTTTTGTACTGATGTCATGCTGACAGTAAAATATGTCAGACTTATTCAGTTCATGTGGTGGTGGGCCCACTGACAGAATGAGATTGTGGATGCAAGCAGTCGAAATGATTTTCATCCATAAGGTGGAGGTCAGACATCCAGGGTGAGCTCGGAGTACAAAGTACACAGTACAAAGGTTTCTATGATTATTGCTGACGTCTAATTATTTCTAATCTCAGATCGCAGCCTTGCAGGAGGCCTATGATGGTCTATGTATCAAAAGAGGGACCACCGCGGTTCCTTACTTCCTAATGAAGTACACAGGTGACACAGTTCAGATGGCTCCACTTGGGGACTGGGATACATTCTTCACTGGTGCTAAGAAGGTACTACTTCAGTTTGTTTTACATTTTTTGGATTTTTGATCTTTTAAAGCAACAGTGTGTTTGATTAGCGTGTTAAAACTTGTCTAAATTCAAGTAGTGTAGGATTACTCTGTGCAGAGGATATTAAACAGAGCTTTTTATAGCTCATTCCTACCATCAGTTTCAATTTTGTTATATTATACTCCTTGACACACACTCACACTTTAGTAATGTAAACACTCCTTGTTTGGTTTTCTAGGTCACTGTGGGTGTCTATGATCCGTGTACTCTGTCTCAACATCCGGGCTGGCCTCTCAGAAATCTGCTGGTCCTCATAGCTAACCAATGGTAAGCCCCGCTTCTGTGTGTGTGTGTGTATGTCTGTTTGTGTGTGTGCGCATGCTGGGAAAAGATGAGGAAGTTCATTAGAGGACTCGTATGTCCTCACTGTGCATTTCAAAACACAAAACACATGCTGTGTTTGTGAACACACACCGTTTCCATCTTACGCTGTCACACTTCATTTGGCACAGAACGACAAAGTCAAAGGCAGGAAATCAGTGCTTAACTACTTTCCTGTCTGACTTGTGGGCAGCAGGTCACAAATATAGGTGTGAGTTAAGATGCTGATCTGAACTTCCAGAGTTCAGAGTTAATAGTTAACATGTTGCATGAAGTCAAAAATCAAAGTTTCCTGTGACACACAGACTAAAAAAAATAACCGTCTGGCTGTTGCATAGCCACTGTGTTGTCATAAGAGTTTAGCCAGGTTGAGATAAACTTGATGAATTAGACTTGTTCCTAGATGCCAGCACTGGCTTGCAGGGCATGACTGCTGCTGTTAAGATTGTGCGACTTGTTTACAAAGCTGTTTTCCTGTTAAACAGGGTTCATTTTGTTCAGCATCACGTTCCTCACACACTTTCCATACAATGCACTGATGTAGTCATCCTTGTCTGTAGATGTTTCGCTGTGAGGACTTCATTGCAAGCTGCTGAGACTGTTTTATCCACCTCAAGATTTCCAATATTACCCCCAAATTCCTCAAAAAGAGAAGTTTTTCCACGAAGTTACATGTGTGTTATCAGGGCACTGTGCTCCTGGTTGTTGCTAGGCTTCCTAATGGATGCATGCTATCTTTTGTGAAATAGACCATGCAGTGTCACAGTCTGGGTGAACTACAATGACTGGTTTAATAACTCATGCGAGACCCATCTGTGACACACACACACACACACACACACACACACACACACACACACACACACACACACACACACACACACACCAGCTGCTGTCTGTTGACACCAGAGGTGCAAACACACAAACTTGGCATGCAGTGTATTTGCAGCGTCCTGAAACTCCATCGAGTGCTCTATTTCTCACCTACTGTATATTTTCAATAATAATATTTTATGACACTTAAGACAGCCATTGACCATGTGTGTGTGGTTTGAAAAGCAGGAGTAGCCTGATAATGATAAGGTAGGGATAGAAATGCAACTGAAATCTTTGCAACAGAGAAAACACACACTAAGAGCTTCACATAAAAAAGACAAAGAGTTAGGGTTAGGGAGAGAGAAGGAGACAAAAACCCACTTGATAATAATATTAAAGATAAGACAGAACTTCCAGACTTCCAGCTCAGCATCGAATGACGGAAAATAAAGACAGACAGTGGGTCAGACTCTGTTCTGAGATAACAAGTGGGAAACAATTTCAAAAGACCGGTGCAATAATAGGAAAGCATAAATGAAACGACAATGTTAGTAAATGATGGAAGAGCTTTCTTATCTACGGTGCCTAATATAGTTCTCTGTTTGTATCAGATTTAGCAGGCAGCAGGCTTACAGATGAAATGTACTCTTAATTTTAAACAAGGCTGCAATGCAAGAGGTTATTACCGTCCACATCCTGTATTAGCATTTTAGGTAGTTGCTTATCTTGTTGCAACCCAGATTAGGGGATGTTTCTCTGGAAAACACAGCCAAGACGTCTTTATTTCAGCTACTGTTGTACCATAACAGTGTTCTTGGATGTTTTATACAATCAGTTATACTTAATGAAACATGTTTTACAGACGTCTATTTTCATTAAGTTCATTCGAAGACAGACGACACATGTACATACGCAGACCGAGGACAAGGAAAAGCTGAACTGTACAAATTTGTTTTGAGCTTATTCTTAAGAAAATAGATCCTCAAATCAGCAGAAAGGCTGTTTTGTACTCTCGAAGCATCAACAGTGACACCGTTATTGACAGATTTGAAATGAATGTTTGTTCAGCATTCAAAGTTAAGATGAAGCAGGAAGTGCGGATGGATTCACAAGGACTAATCTCTCCCAGTTCATCTTAATAATGTCCAAAAAGGAATGAAAAACGTTTCCACATCACGACATCAGACTGCGTAATCATCCATGAATGCTAGAATTGGAATGATGGCGGCGTTTGGTGCTGAATGTTTCACTGCTGCTCAGTTAGTTTGGAAACACTCTGCAGTATACACCTCCAAGTTCAATCGTCTTTGCTCACGCTCAGTTTTTCTTGGCACAAAAACATCTTCATTGCATAATTATTTTTCATTTAAACAAGGAACTCCCACAGAGGCCCGCTTCAGCAATACTGTCCTGAGATGCCAGTGGCTTATCAGCAGCAAATACTTTCAGAGCATTTAGTTTTCATGCTCTGTGGTCAGAGGCAGTTTTTATCCAATACAAACCCCATCAATCTTCTGCTTGACTACACGTTCTCCCAGCGTTAAACATAAACTGTTGATACTGGCTTAAATGGGTGAAGATAGAATTACAGCATAGCCACGATGTCTCGCTTATTCAGTTGTTTCACTGGATTGATTGTATAATCTGACTGTGGTTATTTAGTACCATATATGGGGAGACATGTTGGCATGTGTAGATTATGTTGTTATTAGTGCTCAGTTGTGTTTTATTTCACTGTTATGTGAGATTATACTGTTTTTTTTTTTATTTCTGTACTCCGTTCACGACGCCTGTGTTATTTTCATTGTTTGACTTTTGCATCTGCTTTATTTGTGTGTGTCAGGGGCTCTAGGATGGACACGGTGGACGTGCTGTGTTTCAGGGACAGAACTCTGCAGGGAAGTCGCTCTATTCAGCACAGTCTCATCTTCCAAATCAAGCTGCCCGAGCTTCCCATCAACTCAGGTAATCTCCATTTTGTGTGTGTGTGTGTGTGTGTGTGTACTTGTATTACTCACAATGTGTGCATAAATCTGTTTTACATAGTCGCAATGTAGGGTCTTTTCTTCCTTTGAGGATAAAATGCAAGTCCCTGTAACATAAATCATTAAATTTTAACACTTAGATTAAGGTTAAAGATAAGATAAAGGTGAGGGTGAGGCAAGTAATGGTTGTGGTTACGGTAAGTCTTCGGGAAATGAATGAAAATCTATGTAGTGTTCCCAAAAGCGATGTAAACACAACTGTGTGTGTGCGCACTCATGTGACAGTATCTAACATGTATGTGTGTTGGTATGTCATGCTGTATGTGTCTGTCTGTGCATGCCTTTGTTCTTGTAACTGATATGAACCCTGAGTCTTACTTTACTCTCCACTGAGTCTATCTGCTTCCTTTTCAAGCCGCACTAATCTCACACAGCTTCTGCATTATTCCTTATCTGTTGAATAAGGGATGAAAGTAATTTAAATTGTAATAGCAGGTGGGAGAGGGGGGAGCTCTGTGATCTGTGAAGGGTTTTGTAGAGTTCAGATGAGGTGTCTTTGTTTACCTCAGTCTACATCTTCAGCACATCTTTGGGTTTAATTAACTCACAGAGCATGTATTTATATTATATAATATATAAATGGCATTGTTTAATGGTCAGCACAGAATCAAAATTAAATGGCGTACTTTAATTGTCGATGTCCGCACAACTTTGGCTGTTCAATTTGCACTGCATTACACAGCAACATTTGTGCATCTAACACCACAGCTGACTGGCAACGAGTAAACGAGGAGTGCTGAACCAGTGTCCGACTTTGCATTAGAATTGTGTGAGAAACAGAGGGATGTGTGGACATGAAAGGAAAAAAGGAAAAGGAAATCATTTTAATAGTTAGAGTACCACTCTGCACTAAAATATAGCTGTTAGCCTTTCACTGCATCAACATGTGTCTTGGGTGATCTCTGCTCTGTACGAAAATGTGCGCACATCATTTCTGTTTGCAAAGACCGATCTCTAATTCATGTGAACAAATTAACATAAAAATGAACCAGTCTCCATATTAAATACAACTGGGAAGATGAAGTGAATAGAGAGAGAGAGTGGCCAATGTTTGGGGATGATTTTGTGTTAATGTCACAGCACTAGTCATTCTGCGCTTGAATAAGATTAATAATAATAATAACTTAATTTATATAGCACCTTTTTAAAACAAGGTTTGCAAAGTGCTTTACAGAGCAGAGGGCCCAACAGAGGGCCAGTAAACAGGCTGAACATGTTTAAGTCAAGAGCAAATAAAATAAAAAAGATGATGGAGAATAGGAAGGTCAAGAGTAAGAAGGTAAGATCAAGAACAGAAACAAAAAAAATAAAGTACAATACAATGAAATGAAGAGAAAAGGCAAAAAAAAGGCAAGTCTGTAAAAATGAGTTTTAAGAAGTGATTTAAAAGAGTCCACTGAAACTGCAAGCCTTATCTCCTCAGGCAGGTCATTCCAAAGTCGAAGGGCTCTGACAGAGAAGGCACGGTCACCTCTCGTCTTGAGTCTCGACTTTGGAACAACCAAGAGTGACTCACCCAAGGATCTAAGGCTATGAGTTGGATTGTATGGGGTCAACAAATTGGCGATATAAATTGGGGCCACGCCCTGATGAGCTTTAAAAGTGATCAGTAGAATCTTAAAATCAATCCTAAAAGACACGGGGAGCCAGTGGAGGGAAGCTAAAATCGGGGTAATGTGGTGATATCTATTAAAACCGGTGAGAAGCCTAGCTGCTGTATTCTGAATCAGTTGGAGGCGATAGAGTGTTTTATTCTTAATGCCAGAGAAGAGTGAATTGCAGTAGTCCAGTCTTGAAAAGATGAAGGAGTGTATTATTTTTTCCAGGTTGGTGTGTGAGAGCATGGGTTTGAGTTTGGAGATGGTGTGTAATTGGAAGAAGCAGGACTGGACGAGTTTATTAATGTGGGGTTGGAAGGTGAGGGCTGAGTCAAATATAATTCCTGAATTTCTGGCAGTGGGCTGGATGTATGTGGACAGTGTGCCCAGGGTGTTTTCTGTGGGAAAGGTGGAAGGTGGGGGAGTGAACAATAAAATTTCTGTTTTTGATTCATTGAGTTGAAGAAAGTTTTGGGCCCAGCAGCTAGGCTTGCAGGGTCATCATCATGTCTCAACGGGAGGTATATCTGTGTGTTGTCTGCGTAGCAATGGAAAGAAACTTTATGGCGACGGATAATCATGACCAAGTGGAAGAAAATAAAATTGGACCTAAAATTGAACCTTGCGGTACACCACAGGCAGCCACAGCTTTAGAGGAGGTGTGACTGCCTTTGGCGACCGCATAGGTTCGATCTAACAGGTACGAATGAAACCAGCTGAGTGCAGTGCCCCTGATGCCTACCCAGGTCTCTAGACAGTTAATTAAAATGCTGTGATCTATTGTATCAAAGGCTGCTGTTAAATGTAAAAGGATTAAAATTGCACTTTTGCCCCTATCAGCAGCTAAAAGAATGTCATTGGTCACTTTGAGGAGTGCAGTTTCTGTACTATGTTGCGCTCTTAAACCTGACTGGAACTCCTCAAAGAGGTTGTTAAGAGACATAAAATCTAAAAGCTGGGTTGAAACCACTTTCTCTAAAACCTTAGATAAAAATGGAAGATTAGAAATTGGTCTGAAATTACTAAAGATATGTTTTCTTCATCCGTCATGCTGTCAGCACTTTTCATGGGGACCATTGAGAAAGAAGTCACAATGAAAACTGCTGACAATGAGGTCTGTGTATAACAGAATAACAGGGATGCTGTTCCTGTAAAGGCACGGTGCTGTTGCATTTTCTGAAAGTGTGTTCAGTTCTGGGAAACTCAATTCACCTCAGACAGAAATCGGAAAAATGGGTTTATCAAAACTTGAGCAGATAAAACCAACATCTCTGCACGGCTCGATAACACAGGACGGAAGTGAGAAGGAGTGTTTTCATAATTTGGGTAAATGGACACACTAACTGTTTTACTGGTTTTACTGTGTTTACAACATTTTATGCTTATTTTATGCTGTTAATGTGTTTTCTTTTCACAGCCTGTCCTAAGAGTGTGGGTTGGGAAAAGAACCCCAAAGGGGCTATGGGACCAAGGATGGTCAACCTCAGTGAATGCATGGACCCTAAAAGGTAATAAACGCGATACTTTGGTGTGTTTGGGTGTGACTGAACTGTATGAGTCCAAGTCACGTTTCAACAGTTAATGAATATACGTGAATGAAATTACTAAAATATTTAGTTTACATTTATTGGAGGTAGTGGCTGGTTTGGGTTCTTACACCTTTGCACCTCCACAAATAAGACAAATCATTTTCTTAGCTTTACTGCAGTCATGCATGCTGTGCCAAAGAGGGTCATCAGTTGTCTCCATGGACTCATTGCAGGCTTGCTGAGTCATCCGTGGACCTAAACTTGAAGCTGATGAGATGGAGGCTGGTTCCTTCCCTGGACCTGGACAAGGTGGTCAGCACAAAGTGTCTGCTGCTGGGAGCTGGGACTCTGGGCTGCAATGTGGCCAGGACTCTCATGGTAAGGGTGGAAGGATAAATAAACAGAAAGAAAGAATTTGGCATTGTGTTTTAGGGTTTAGCATTAGTATCATACAGGCACAAGTTAGTGATAACACTGGATAAATATTCTGTTCCACACAAAACTCTCGCAGTGTCTTGTACCAGTGAGCCATAAGACAGCATCGTGGTTTAAAGCATGAACAAAGCTCTGTGAATCGGATCAGTGCAGATCACAACAGATGGGCAGTCTGTGACATTAAAGAGGAAAATACCTCATGTTGTACATGTTAAATTGTAATATTATTGTACACGTATTGCAGAGAGAAATCAGTAAGTATTCAATCAGAACATCAGTGAACCGTTGACACAGTCAATACTGTTCACGGCTCTGCAAAATGTACAGTTATACAGGGATCATCATCATTGATAACTGTTATCAGTGCTGAGAATGTGGGCAGCGCTTTGTTATGACAGGTGGGACAGGCGGCCTCCAAACACATTGATCTGCATGTAAACTGCTTATGATTTGTTGGAATCTCATCTCCTCTCTGCCCAACTTTCACTGGCTGAACTAGACACAAAAGCATACTTTGAAATGAGCTTTTTATAGTCAATAGATATTAGAATAATAATAATACAATTTATGTCAATGTTCAGTGACCAGATCCGAAAGGTTTTTCACACAGTACAACCTGCTAGTTATGAAGTCAATTATTTCTTTTCTTTTTCAGAAATGAATCCAGACTTTCAGCTTTTGACTTGTTTTAATTGGCCTCATGCATAACCTAGAGTAGGGTGAAACTGGACAAATTAGGTAAATGTGTTTTGGATGTTTTGTTTGATTGTGAGAAGCAGAGAAACTTCAACTAAATGAACTGTCACTGTATAGCTGCCTGCAGTTATAATGTTCACTTTAATGCACATCTGTGCTTCTTTTTTCACCCATCATTTCAGGTTAGTCACTCTGTTAGTCAGCACAGACAGGAGAAATTCCCTGGTGTAATGTAATTGATAATGTGGTGAGACTTAATGTTAATAGAGAGTGGTATTAATGAAAAACAGCTAGAATAACTTAAGGTTGTACTACCTGCACACTAATGCATCCATTATTTCAAAATGAACACTTAGAAATGTTGAAATAAACACTGGACACCCAGCCTCCCACTCACCGCCACTGACGCTGCTCACAGAGTGCTGTTAAGGACAATGTTCATGTCAGTAATAGTGGTTAAGTATTTGAAAATAATGTGATTTAGAAATATGAATAATGTCTCTCCTTTGTTCTCCAGGGATGGGGAGTCAGACACATCACGTTTGTCGACAATGCAAAGATCTCGTACTCCAACCCAGTTCGGCAGCCGCTTTATGAGTTTGAAGACTGTCTTGGAGGAGGGAAGTCCAAAGCGATGGCAGCTGTTGACCGACTCACCAAAATCTTCCCTGGTGTGGTGAGTCGTCAAAGCCAAATGTCAATGCTCTAGCTCTGGAATAGGATATCTCGATCAAATCATCGCTTGCTCTCTGGAAATTGTCTTAGAAACTTTTGTGCAAAGTGTCACCGCTCCGACATCAGAGCAGCAGAATTTGGTTGATGTTTAATCATATTCCTGTTTGATTGGTCGTGTCTGAGATGTGACGGCCAATCCATGCAGAAAATGAAGAGTCTAGTCACTTGCATATTAATGCTGGTGGTCTCATTACTTTGCTAATTAATGAGCGGGCTCTCTGGGGGGAGATATTTGCTATATTACTGAAGGAAACATCGGCCAAACACTCACAGCAGGGCTCTGTTTTGATGTGAAAGAGTGCACCCATCTTTTATTAAGCCTCTTGGAAACACATAGACTGAAATGCATATGCATTAATGTGAATTATGTGTTTACCTGAGTATGGATACTAATACTTTCACTTAAGTAAATACAGAGGTTTTACCTGTCATTGGCTATTTTCAGGTATGGTATTGCTACATTTATTAAATTATCTAGCAGTTCTTCTCCCACTGCAGGTGTGATGCTAGGAGGCTAACTGTGCCGTCAGCCACAATTTAAAGGTTTAAAGTTGAAGTCCTGTGAACCTGTGATTGTTTCTCACCTTTCGGTTATTACTTTTTAAATGCTTATGCAGAGTCCTGTATCAGAAAAGTAGAGCGCAGTCTGTGTAATCAAATGTTTTCCCCTCCGGGCTTCGAGGCAGCAGACTCGCACGCTGTCTGACTGGTTTGCTGTGATGGCATTTGCCTCCATAAGATTGACGCCTCATTTTAAAGTTACTGGCCCAACAAAGCTTGCAATCACAGCTCAGTTATAGGTCGCTCCTGAAACGAGACCCAATGGGCAGAGATTGTAGTGTCAAGAAGACCTGTGATGTTCCCATTAAATGTGCACATACACACAGAAATAATTGTCATGTTACCATGTCATTAACTTGATATCTGAGTCTCTCTCTCTCTCTTTCTCTCTCTGTCTGTTTCTCTCATTTTCAGTCTCTCTCTTATTCTTTTGGGAATGAAAGTAAAGAACAGAGGCTCAAAGCTTGATGCACGACCCTGTGGTGTCATAATATGCGGTGTCTGTCTAAACACTTTATTATACGTGCTGCATCCATACCTGCCATCCTATTTTTATCAGCGTGGGCGTGTACCTGCTTGTCTCTCTTCCCTGTTTGCTTTCCAACAAACACAGGGGCATCAGGTGCCAGTTTGAAAGAGGGAAAGAAATATGAACACAGTGAGCAGAGAGCACAGAGACGAGAGGAGCCGGTTCATACAAGGTCACGATGTTGAAAAGATGAGCAGATTTCATATTTTGTCTTTGGACAAATACCCACCTGACGTTTTGTCAACAGCCAGGTCAGAGGTGGTGGAAGATATCAACAGTGGCTGAATTGTCATGAAATGCCAGAAAAGCCAGAAAATACAGAAAAAAAGGATAAACACTTTTTTCTGTATTTTCTGGCTGCAAGTTGATGTTGTTTACAGTTGAAATTGGATGATAATTAGCATCTCTGCAGCCTGAAATCACCCCCCCGAATGCTTAGCAACGCTTGCGTCAAAGTGAGATGTAAATTCAGGACTTGGTTAAGAGCTCCTACTCTTGAATGTTGAGAGCGAAGGAAGTCGATGTGCTGATTCTGTAAAAGTGGCCTTCTCGACTTTGTCCTTTTCTGTTCTACTCTTGACTATGAAATTGCTCCTGACATTTCCATCTGCCTCACTGACAAAGCTACAATCACTGGAGATAGCCACGGTGATACACGTTTAAATTGGAAGTGGCCATTCAAGGTTTCATGTTCTACCCCTCTACCTATACAGGAGAGCCAAACCCACACTGGCCTCAGGTCAGCTGTGTCTATGACGTGATTACACACTCCACAGACGGACTGTTCGGTGACTGCATCTACTGTGCCCTCACTTGTTTGTCTAGACTAGTATTTCAGCCGGCAGTGAGCATACCAAAAAGACATATTTGGCCCAGGTTTTGTTGTGGTGTCAGCTTCTTGCTTCTCACACAGCAGCTTATCAAAGTTCAAGAAATGAATTGAAAAGAAATTTTTCTTTTTCATGATTTTCTGCAGCCCATAAAGCATTTTCTGTAAAAACCCTGTATGGACATACTGAAGGACATTTCATTGTGCCTTTTACACACTGTTTAAAATGTATGTGTTTATGAGTTGCATGAAGTGAGTCTTGCATATACCCATGATGCATCTGCACGAAAGGTAAAGCAGCAGCAATTTGAACGTGGAGATGCAGAGATACTAAGATAAGACAGTACTTTATTTATCCTGAGGGAAGGAAGAAGTAGGATAGAGTGCAAATACACAAAATACAAATAATAATAAAAGATTAACAGCAAGGTGCACAGATATGTATGATAAATGATACATGGCATAATACTATGTACATACTGTACATTATCAAATCTGAAGCACAGGTAAGTGTTTGACTGTGTCAGCATCTACAGGCCGGGCAAATAAAGGCTTTTTGACACTTCAGCCTCCGTCAGGCTGTGAGACATGTGGGTTTTATTTGTCAATTCAAAATGAAAACCAAAAGGAAAAAATCTGTTTCCATAAAGAAGACTGTTGAATGTGAACTGAACTTTGCATTTTACTGAACATGTGGACTCAGTTTTGCTTTGTCTCTCTCCTCCTGCAGAATGCAGAGGGTTACAATATGAGCATCCCCATGCCCGGCCACCCAGTGAACTTCTCTCAGGCCACTCTTTCCCAGGCCCAGAGGGATGTTGAGCAGCTGGAGAAGCTCATTTCAGAACATGATGTGGTCTTTTTACTAATGGATACAAGGGAGAGCCGCTGGCTGCCTACAGTGATAGCTGCCAGCAAGAGGAAGGTAAGAAGGAGCAGTATGTGCAATGAACACAACAGCCACACTCGCCAACCGGCAGGATTGGGGTCAGAGATCAAATGACAATGTCTGATGTGATCTGATGTGCGCTTGCATTGATGGACACAGAGAATTATCACCCAGCCATGCACGTCTGTGGAGCATTTTAGCCTCTTCAAGTCGAACATGTAGCACCTGAAGACTCACATGTTTTCTCTGAGTTGGGAAAGAGAAACTGAATATTCAACATACACTCATCAGGTGACCAGAAACATGGTGTCAGATCAACATGTTCACTGGATGTTTAAGTGGCTCATGTTACATTTATACTGTACTACTAGCCAGAAGAACTTTACAAGGTACTTCTTTTCCAAAAGCCAAAATCTGAAGACACAACCCCAAAACAAAAGCTCACTGTCTGACTGTGCCTGACTCACAGTGCTTCATCACACGTGCTGCAGATACAATCCACAGGTCTGCATACATTATGTGTTCAGTGTAGTCAAAGCGTGAGGATCCAGTTGATCAGCACGATGGCAGGAGACTTTTATCACTTTAACATCGGTCCTGTTTTACTTACTTTGAAGTTAGGACTGTTTGTCTTCTCTTCTAGGAAATTGAAATTGCTTGATAACATTTTCTGTTTCTGTCAAATTTTCTTTCTCTTTTCTGTCTTTAGCGGTCAGAATTCTATTTGTTGCCAGGCAACGTTAGATAATTGAACACTCTTTCAGGAACTTTTAAGGCCTCCAGTATGTTGGCGTATTAGCAGCAGTGTTTCTTGGGCTGCTAATTAGGTTTTCTTCATGGCCGGCTCGGCTGAGAGGTTGTTTGGCCATTTGTGCTGTTGGGCTGCTTCAGACTTCACCGCAAATTGGCTTCACAATTTATTTCCATTGCTTCTCTGAAAGTCTAGATGCTTTCAGCATTGTAAAGTGCCTATTAATGTTTTGTGTCATTGCTTTTTGAAATGATTCAACACATTGTGTAAAACAAGCCATTTAGTTAATTGGATTTGGTTGAAATGTGCCGTGCTTTGTAAAAACCTTTTATTACCATGAGTCCCCATAATTGTTGTCTTTCACTTTGCAGCTTGTGGTGAATGCCGCTCTGGGCTTTGACACATTTGTCGTGATGCGCCATGGCCTGAAAAAACCCCCCATCAGTCAGAGTGCTTCTGCAGGCCCAGACTCTTCTTCTTCCTGTTCTTCGGCTTCCTCTTCGTCCTCCACGCCGGCCGGCTCTGCACCCTCTGTCCCGGGATCCTCTCTGTTCTCCAACATCCCAGGACACAAGCTGGGTTGCTACTTCTGCAATGATGTTGTTGCACCGGGAGATGTGAGGAAACGCACACACATAACAAGCATACACTCAACTCATTAACAAGAACAAGCACATGTGCAAAAAGCTAAAACAAATTGGCATAAACGCAACTTTCTATTTTAATGATTGGTCAAATGACTAATATGTGGAAGGTGTGACCCTACAGAGACTTTAAGCCCAACGCTGTAGTTCACCTCACCTCTGTGGAGCCTTTTTTTGGCTCACTGTTTTGGCTTTTCAGCCTGCAAATGTCTCTCTCAGCAGCACTGTTTGCAGTCACAGTGTGCAGCTGTTTTCAGCAAATAATAATTTCACTGTTCACCAGCTGTCCAGCACCAAATGGTTCACTGACACAGTTAGCAACTGGCTGGCGAACATGGTGGAGCGCTTTTTGAGACCAAAACGGAGCTCAAAGGAGAGTCAATGTTGGACAATTGGCCAGAAACACAACTTTGAATGAATGTAGCCATGTGCTAACACGCTAAGCTGATCAACAAAATATTGATGCAGGTTTTAAATGGCATGATTTCTGTGCTTATTTATTGAAGTGTCGAGGAATAAAGTTAGGATTTTTCTCATGAGCACTGTGATATACTGCAGGTTTTTTCGAAGTGGGGTTACCTGACACTTGACAACCTCTCTGCTTGTGAGAATCACCTTTTTCTCACCAGCCACATTCTGTCTGCACCTTTTTATTTTTTTTTTTACCCCTGACTCTCTTTCCTTCTCCTCTTTTTCTCCCTCATGACCTTTTGATATGAGTAATTTATGTAAGCAGTTCTTCAGCTATTGAAGGCCACAGCTCTGGCTTCTCCTATAAATGCCATATGGCACCGGGCTGTCACAGATTGTAGTAATATTAACATTTGAATTAGAGGCTCAGCCTGCGCTCACTCTGTTCTAAATGTTAAATATGGAATTGAATTTGCTGAGTGAACAAATGGAAAGTTGTAAATAATGTAATGAGGCTATAAGTGGTTCTCCTCTGTGCATCATCTGTGTGTTGAAGCAAAACGATACAACAGGTTGTCAAACATGTCGTCTGCAGCGCCTGTGATCAGCTGTTATAACATGCCGAGAATGTGAAATACAGCTGTAACATAGTTTTTGCACAGCTTTTTATTTTTTTTGCTTTACTGTAATTGCTTACATTTCAGTAAAATGTTTCCATCTGTGGGTTTGTTGATCCAGAGTGCATCATCCAGACAAGTATTAAATGAAGCACCGCGCTGTTTGGTACACACATTGATGGTCCAATTTTTGCTAATGGTATGGCATGATTAAAAGGCCGCTTAACTGAATACTAATCATTGTGTTGCAAACAGTCTACAATCAAGACATTTAGACATTTAGCTAGCTAACTCAACCTAAGCCACATTGGATCAACATAACCAGTTCAAGGTAAAATGGACAGTGATTGCCCAAATTCCTCATCTCCTCAGATGAGAGGATGTCATCGTTGTGCTTACTCTATACTGCCAGTTGTTTGCTTCATTTTTAATTTTTAATTATTTTTTATTTTTTTGGTAAATAGTCAACCAGGGATCGGACTCTGGATCAGCAGTGCACAGTCAGCAGACCAGGCCTGGCCATGATTGCTGGAGCCCTGGCTGTTGAGATGATGGTGTCCATCCTGCAGCACAGTGAAGGGTGAGTGGATACAGTGGACTTAAGAAAGTGATGTGGCGTAATTATTATTACAATCAGTACAACCCCATGTCCCAAAAAAGTTGGAGCACTGTATAAAATGTAAGTAAAAACAGAATGTGATGATTTGCAAAACACTAAAACCTCATATTTAACTGAAAATAACACAAAGACAACATATCACATGTTGAAACTCATTTAGAATTTGATACCAGCAACACATTTCGATAAACTCGGGACGGGCTCATGCTTACCACTCTGCTGCATCACCTCTTCTTTTAACAACACTCTGTAAGTGTTTGGGAGCTGAGGAGACCGACAGCTTTCATTGTGAAAGTGGAATGTTTTCAAATTCTTGATGTACGATTTCAGCTGCTCAACAGCTCGGGGTCGTCTTTGTTGTTCTTTACGTTTCATAATGCGGCAAACATTTTCAATGGGTGACATGTCTGGACTGCAGGCAGGCTGCAGCAGCTGGACTCTTTCACTACTGTTGGAATACGTGCAGAATGTGGTTTGGCTTTGTCTTGTTGAAATAAGCAAGGCCTTCCCTGAAAAAGACATCGTCTGCTTGGCAGCATATGTTGCTGCAAAACCTGTTTATGTGGTTCAGCATTGATGGTTCCTTCACGAATGTGCAGGTTAGATGTCTGCACTAATGAACCCCCATACCATCACGGATGCTTTTGAACTGTTCCCTGATAACAAGCGGGATGGTCCCTCTCCTCTTCAGCCCGTAGGATGCAGCGTTCATGATTTCCAAAGGGAATTTCTCGTCAGACCACTGGACAGTTTTCCACTTTGTCCATGTTAAATGAGCTCTGGACCAGGGAGGGCGGCAGCGCTTCTGGATCTGGTTTATATACAGTTTCCTCTTTGCGGCGATGAACTGTGTTCACAGACAATGGTTTTTGGAAGTGTTCCTGAGCCCGTGCTGTGATGTCCACCACAGAATCGTGTCTGTTTTCATTGCAGTGCTGTCTGAGGGCGCGATGATCATGGCCAGCCAGTACTGGTTTTTGGCCTTGTCTCTCATGTACAGAGATTTCTTCAGATTCTCTGAATCTTTTAATGACATTGTGTACTGCAGACAATGAAATCCCCTGTCACAGAGGGGTGAACCCCTCCCCATCTTTACTAGAGACTCTGCCTCTACGGGAGGCTCTTTTTATATCCAATCATGTGACTAACCTGTTGCCAGTTAACTTAATCCATTGTGAGATGTTCCACCAGCTGTTTTCTTTTAGCATTTCATATCTTTTCAAGTCTTTTGTTGCCACTGTCACATTTTTTGAAATGTGTTGCTGGCATCAAATTCTACATGAGGATTTCAATGAAATTTCTCAGTTTCACCATTTGATATGTGATGGTTATCCGACATCCGTCAGATGTCACGCCTTTTTCTTTATTTTCTTTCCAACTGATTGCACATTAAAATCAGAATCCAATAAAAGATCAGTCACACACTCATACACACACCACCCGCCATCAGCCCCGATCACCAGCATCTCCATGGCGCCCTCTCATCAGAGCTTTATGCTGGTGTCTTTGAGGTTGTGACTCTGAAACTTTAAGTAAGCTTTGCTGGCTTACTTTTACTGTGATGTAGCTGCATTGCAGCTGAGGTCTCACTGCACTGCAGGTAGTATCCTTAATTTGGTTGTAGCACAGCTCCTCGAATTTATTTACGGCCAAAAACTTGTGTTCACTGTAGAAGCTTTGTTGCCGTTTATAATCCTTCTCTCACTTTTATGCTTCAAAGGCTCCAACAGTGCAATTCAGTCAGCTCTCAAGTTCACATGGCAATCTGTACGAGCTCCATATTTTCAATTCTTACAAGTGTTTTTTTCACTTGAAAACACTGATGGGGATGTTGTCATCCCTATTAAGTGTGTGTTCATGTGCACGGTGTGTCTCTGTGTAGACATAATTGTGTGTGCCTGTTTTGGTGAGTCATACTAAAGTGGCCGCTTGCTGGGCCAGATAAGACGGCCATTTTCTCTTGGATCGTTTTGAGATGTTATAAGCCGTTACAGAACTACTCTGCCTTCCCTGGATAAAAAGCTTAGAAAGCAAAGAAGAGAAATAGCGTTTTCATGTCCTCTCTGTACCTCTATGGTTGTGTAACTGCTTCCTTTACAACAAGATCCCCCTCTCTTGCATCTGCCCTCTCTGTGTCCTTGTTTTTCACTTCATAGCTGTGTTTATTCCCTCCATCACTATCCTCTATCCCTTTTAAGGCCTTCACACTAACTAGCGACCGTGCGCCTTAGAAAATTATCATGTAGGGATTAGTGTTGCGGCAATTTGACTGACGTTTCTTACTTTGCAGAACCACTCTGAGCTCAGTGTGAGACTTGATATCTCCGTTATTGTTATCCATAGGGAGTCACATCTTTTAAACCTAGCTAGATTTACTGGTAAGCAGGCGCTCTCGAAGTTCATGGAAAATTTAAAACTTTTAAATGTTCAAGTAAGTGAGACCTCTTAGTTGTCAGTATAGACTGACCAATTCAGCATGTAAGAAGTTGTTGTGGTTACAACCATCTACAAAAAGGCAAATAGGGAAAAAAAGTGTCAAGTCTCTAATTTTCTCCCTTTCTTTCTCCATCCTCAGAGGCTATGCAGTTGCCAGCAGCAGCGATGACCGAATGAATGAACCTCCCACCTCTTTGGGTCTAGTGCCACATCAGGTAAGACACACACACACATATTCAAATTCGCTCACATGCACCCACATGTTTGACAATCCTGATTCCAAAAAAGGTGGGACGCTGTGTAAAACCCATGTAGTAATATCCTTCATATAATCATGTGTTCACAAAGTGGTGAACCTTGCTCCATCCTCGCTTGTGAACCACTGAGCCTTTCCAGGATGTCCCTTTCATACCCAATCATGATGCTATCACCTGTTACCAATGAACCTGTTCACAGGTGTTTTTGGAACATTTGTTGCTCCTGTCCCAACTTGTTTGAAACAAAAATCAATTGATGTTGATGACATACAACATAAGATATTTTGTATTTGTATTGTTTGCGATTGAGTACACATCAAAAAGGATTAGCAGATGATCACATTCTGTTTTATTTATGTCAAACACAGTGTCCAAACTTTTCTGGAATCTGGGTTTTACACTGAGGACACTCATTTGCTGTTCGCACATTCCCCTCCACTTGCCTGCACCCCTCCCAAATAAACTGAAAATTATTGTCTTAATTATCATCCAATTATTATTAGTTATGGGCAGGCTGTTGGATTGCATTTGATTTTTACAGGTGTACCTAACAAAGTGAGTCTTTGTCATGTTGTATTTACTCATTTCGTGAAGCAGTCCTCAAAGTCCTGACAAACAAAAATATGACAGTGGCCATATGGAGTAACTACAAACAAGTACAATAAATTACACTGTGAAAGTCATTATAAACAATAAAATGCATGCTAAGTAAATGAATGCACAAAGCAAGAGTATTCAGTAGCTCCTAATTTCATGGAATACAAGAAAACAGGTAAATTCTATGAAATCTACAAGGTGAGCGTCCCTGATGGACACTGAAAGAGTTCCAAAAGTGTAGAGACTGTGAAGCAGCCAGTGACATATACAGAGTAACAAGTGGTGACAAGGTGCATATGACATGCCCACAAAGTACTCAACCTGAAGGAGGCTACAGTGTGACATTCTGACCTCGATTAAACATCTTGCTTCAGCAATTTGAACCATACATTTTGAAAAGGTTGTCAAGTCTAGATGAAAGATGATTGCACGGATCAGCGTCTCTCTCGTGTCTAGTTACGTTCTGCACCGTCTTTGTTATCACTCACAAAGATGCACCAGTGTAATGTTGTGCTGTGCAGTATAACAGCTCTGCTATAAATACCTTAGGACCCACTTAAGATGTTTGTTGTCATATGCCTCATGCTGATTGGCCATTGTGCATGTTAAGCACCGGTTCAGAGGCCTTTACACAAAGTCAGTACCGTAGTGAAGTTTAGGCTGTCCAACAAAGGGAGTTGTTAAAAGTCCTATTATGATGAACTCTAACATGCTTTGATTGTGTTACTACAGTCGTTCATGCTGAGAAATCTGATGTGTCAAATCCGTCCGAAGCCGATATCCATCCACCTGACTACTCCTTTGAAGCCATAACTGTTGTTTTATATTACACTGCAATGCCCAGGGGTTTCTATTTTGGTCATTTTAATGGTCAGTGGATCTGTTTAAAGTGGAAGATCAGACATGGAAATGACACAAGATTCTTAATTAAGAGTCTGCATATCGTAAAACCATCATAATTAAGAGAAGCCTTTGCTTTGCTTTGGCTGCAGATATGCACGTCTTTGTGTATTATCTATTGGAATGATTCTTATTCTGCTCTCCATGTATGAGGATGCACGAAATTAGAAATGAGATGAGAATAAAGCCCGGTGGCTCACCACAATGGGCCATAATGAGATCTGACTCATAACTGCTGTTATGGGGACCAAAATAAATTCAGTGTCATAGATGGAGGTCGAGTTCAGAGCAGAATCGAATGAATGGGTCACTCGAGTCTTTAGTGAGGGAAACTCAGAGTTCAATACATAAGCGTAATAGATCGTCATAATCAGTGAGTTGGCTACTTCACTTCCCAAAGAGCTGTGGGAAAGAAAGGGAAGTTTGTGCGTGTGCTTGTCTGGATGTATGCCTTTGTGTCGCCATTTTTGTGTGTAACTGTGTTTGTGAATGGTTTGTTGGAGTGATGTAGGTCACAGGCAGTTGTGAGGAGTGTCTGCTGTGTGTGCCGCCTCCTGGATGGAGGTGCATTTCTAACCTTGTACATTCCTAACTGTGCACTTCTCTCACTGATCTATAAGCTGATTTGATTGAAGAAAAAAGGTCAAAACACAAATGTGAATATTAGTATGATATGCAGAGATGCAGCAAAAACACAAAGGAAACAATCATGATGTTAAAAAATATTGTTCTCAGTTGATGAAGACCTGAAGGGAAACCCTATTGATAGTATCACGGAAAAAACTTAATATTAATTGAATATTTTTCCAAGAATGCTTTGCTGTACACAAAAGCTTTTCAAAGCATAAGTGAAATGATAATTATGTCCTCTGGACTGGAGGGTCACCAAATAGTAGAAGACAAAACGATCTGTGGCTTGCCAGCAGCGTCCTTCTGCTTACTCACACACTCAAGTGTTGCACCACCTCCATTTGCATCATCATCATCATCATCAGTATTCATCACCTTGAGAATCTGAATTTTTGCCATTCGCTTGACACCTCTGCAGCTCATGGCATTTCAACCAAATAATCCAAAGAAAAATGGCATGCAAATGGGTCGTCCTGTGTCTGTGTGTGTGTGTGTGTGTGTGTGTTCTTGCAAAGAGATGATGGCTTGAGAGAGAGTAACGCAGTAATTAATATGCATGAGGGTGCAAGTACTTGCGCGTGTGTGTGTGTATGTATGTGTGTGTGTGTGTGTGTGTGTCTAGTTTTTGTATATATTATGCCTGACAGGCCTGTTCCTACAGCAGTCCACTGCTAATACAACACACTGCAGTTGATTCGTTGAAGCTGGCGGCCATCTTTTCTGTGGTGCCACAGTGACAACTTGTGGTGGTTCACTGAAACTACATGACATCTTCTTTATTTGCAAGTGCCGGTAAAAGTAAATGCCAGTATAGGGCTATATGATTGTCACCCCCTTCAGCTTTTGACCCTGAAATCTGTTCCTGTTTTTTCAAACTGCATCCAGAAAACTCAATAAGTAGTGTTTTCCCTGACCATCTTTTGTGGGTTAAAAATAATAGCTGATTAAGGAACATACTAATCCCTAGCACAAGTCAATTCAATTGTATTTATAAGCCCAATATCACTAATCACATTGCAACGTGACATGCAACAGGTGTGAGTAGAGAACAGACCAAAATAGCAAAATTACGCTATTGAAAATAAGGATGACAAAGTTCGAGATAGACTGTGAACATGTATGAGAATGTGATGCAGAATGATGTCAGGGAAACGTCCAGGTGCTGCCAAACTGGCATTTATACAATATACCTTGACTGTGACAATAATAGGTCTCTATTCCAGTGCTGAAGATCAGTACATAAACAAAGACAGCAGTTAGTTACTCATAAAATCAGGACTCCATAAAGCAGAAACTCATTCATATCTCTGTAAATGTCACTAGTCTGACAAGCACTGCTTGTTAGTTATTTCCATGTATTATTTTTATATAATAGCACATACATACATGTACATACCTGGACTCTTTTATGCTCGCTATAAAGGCAGATTCATGTAGAGCTGCTAGTCTGTTCACGTCCGTCACACTTGCCCACGCTCACCCTTTGGTCTGACTGACTCATCCACTCACCCCTTCATTTGTTAATCCATGCACTGGACACTTTCCCTCACATTTGTGTTGTATCTCTACTTCTTGTTACCGCAGTCTATCTTTCAATCTCTCCATCCCGTTTTTATCCCACTCTTTGTATGTCCTTGAACATGCCATTTTCACCAAAAATCATCAGCACAGAGGGGGGAAGATACAATAGACGAGAAGGAATGAATGAAAAGAGCCGCCGGCTGAGGCTGTTGTGCAGTTTGGTGAAATTGAAATGTTATGTGAGAGGAAGTGCCGCGCCACATTATACTTGATCATCAGTCACACAGTGTGAGATGTACAGTACATCTAAACCCAACGGCCTTAGGTTCCCACACAGCCTGGACTGGTGCAAATCTGGCCCCATAAAGAGGTATTCAAACTAGGCTGCATGAAGATGTCATGGAGTTTGCAAGTATCAGAGCATTATGCAGTAATTGGACACAAATGTTCGATATATTTGACAGTTTCACCGCCAGATAATTAGAGCGAGGAAGTCATTTCATGCTCTGGTCTACATGCGTCACCAGAGAACATAATGGGTCGAGCTTTTATTTAAAAACAGGAGGATGTGGGTACACGAGCGGAGGTGGGAAGCAATGAAAGGAATATATTGGTGATGAATGATGTTTCAACATGTGCCGATGAAGAGTTGTGTATGTGTGTGTGTGTGTGTGTGTGTGTGGAGGGGAGTCTTTAGACAGTAATCAAGGTAATTAGCCATAATTGCAGCAGCCATAAATAAAAGTGACGGTTTTCAGCAGCGAGCGATGTGCTGAAAATGTTTCACTGAAAACGTCTGTCTCCTCTGTGGCACCAGAGGGCGCTCTCAGCATGCTTTAAAATGTTGAAAACAGCAGCCGCTTCCAAATTTTCAAGCCCCACGTTAAATGTTTACTATTTCACTCCTGTTTTACATTTGCTTGCAAGGACGAAATGTGTCCAGAGTACTTCCCTCACCATCGCACTTGTTTGACATTCAATAAACTCAAACACTGCTTGTTTTTCTCCTGAGTTATCTTGTCTTCATCAACTTGTGTCTCTTTATGTTTAGAGACCTTTGTTGCGTTGATTTGTGATGATTTAGATTTGTGATGTTTATAAATGATACAAATTTCAGTGCTGTTCTGCTGTTTAGCTCCTCTGTTTCATGTCAGGTTCTCACACGTTGATCCCTCCTCCACAGATCCGAGGCTTTCTTTCGAGGTTCGACAACGTCCTGCCTGCCAGCCTGGCATTCGACAAATGCACTGCCTGCTCGCCCATTGTAAGTAGCGCAAGTTGCAAATGAATGGTTCAAAATGTGTCATTTCAAATCCACTTTGCTAACAAGACCGACTGAAACATGGACGCATGATGGGAGGTTCTAATTTACTTATCAGATTCTGTTACTATGGAACAACATTGTTTTGAAACACAAATTGCAGCCTTAGCAGAAAAAGGGGGATTCCCATCTCTCCCATTTCTACATTGTTCAGTCAGTGGAGCTGTGTTGAAATGTCGTTCCTTGAGGAATACTGAAGACACACACGCACGCAGGCGCGCGCACACACACACACACAGGAAAGCTGGTAAAACCATATGGTAACAATCAGGCAGCAGTTGCTCATTGATGTCAGTGACTGTCGTATGAGTGGAATTAGCTCCCACCACTGCTGTGCGTGCGTGCGTGCGTGCGTGCGTGCGTGCGTGCGTGCGTGCGTGCGTGCGTGTGTGTGTGTGTGTGCGCACCACGTAAAGATGGGCTGTCGAAGACCCACATACCCCAAATCAGCCAAGTGGGGTGAGAGAGATTGCCTTTTTACTGCGTTGTCATTGGTCCACCGCCAACTGGCCAATCATTGCCCCAGGTGGCCCAGTGGTTAGCTGCGTCCAGCAATGTGATTGGTTACATTAATGTAAGACTGGGGGGGACGCAATTTAGAGAGGGAGAAAGTTAAAAAAAAGAAAAAGAAAAAAAGCAAGAGGTGGGAGGGCGGGGGGTAAAGTGAGGAAGTGCAGGGCTGAAGAAAGGGAGTTGTGATGAGTGGAGGGCTGGTTCACTCTCTCTTTCTCCCCTGATCTCAATGCAGTCTTTGTGTCTATAAAGAGGTCATAAAGCCCCAGATCTATCACTTTCATGTGAAGACAGAGCGAGAGAGATACACACAGAGAGAAACCAGAGGCCTGAGGGGGCGGGGGGGCGGGGGCGGGGGCGCTGGATAGCTTGTGCTCTAAAACTTTAAAGTTTTCTTCACCTACGCTGCTTCTGAAGAAGAAAAAAAAAAGTATTAAGTTCCAGCCCATCTCAAGGTGTCGTGTTTCTGCCTGTGTGACTGATGAGATTATTCAGTCTACACGGAGGGTTCATAAGGATTGACAAGGACTGGGTGAAGCCTGCGTAGTCAGGAACAATGAACAACATGGGTTAGGAAAGACGATCCTTTGCTGAGGCAGGGATAAAGGTTATGTAGTGAAATTGGTGAATATGTTTTGATTCTGTTAATTCCACCCACACACATTTTCCCCCTCTGCTCTGCATTCGCTTATCTGCCTTTCCCTCTTTTTCTTTTCTACCAGCCTACTCCTATTTCACGTCTCCTTATTTTCCTCCCCTCGGTCTTACCTCCTCTCCCTTCCTGTTTTCCCTCCCCCATTTCTCTCGTCCCTTTGTGTGTCCCTCTGTCCATCTATCAGTCCGTTCGCTGTAATGTGTGTGTGTGTCTGTCTTTGTGTTTTGTGTGTGTGTGCGTGTGTGAGCAAGTACATGTCTGTCTGTGTGTATTCCTGCCGCAGTCAGCTGTGTGCTGCCAGGTCACTATGGAAACAAAACAATTCAGCCCCTGTCTGGGCTGGAGCAGTTCCTGTAGAGTTGGGGCCTTTCACTCTGTGTGTGTGTGTGTGTGTGTGTGTGTGTGTGTGTGTGTGTGTGTGTGTGTGTGTGTGTGTGTGTGTGTGTGTGTGTGTGTGCGTGCGCATGCATTTCCTAACTCTTTCTGGGGCTGCAAGCCAATAAAACTACACGCCAGAGAGTAAATCAGAGCTGACGTGGCTTTGTCTTAAACTGTGCCAGACACCTCTTACTACAACTACTTGTACTAACACTACCAAATATGCTACCACTATTAATAGCAAAAACATTTTTTACATTTGCCGTGCAAAGGCTTGCAAAGATACTGAGCTGCTCACTAACACGGCTCCCGGCGTGTCTTAAGGTTTCCCTTCCCTCTGAGCCTTTGATAACTGGGGCTGTTTTCTCTTAAAGTAAATCGTCCTCATGTCACAGATTGTAAGGATTAAAACCTGGTTTCAGTGTGCAGGTACCAGCTTTGATGGATGTGAAAACCCTTTGCCAAAGATTAAAAACCCCTCAAAGAATTTGTGATTGACTTACAGGATTTGTACCACAACACTGAACACATGAATCAAATGTATGTCTGCTCAAGTGTCTGGAGTATTAGAATAATTTCAGCAGACTTTGAATTTTGATTAATTGTACATTTTCAAGGTGATACAATTAGTCATTTAATCGATAAGTTGATTGACAGAAAGATCATGAGTCGCAATTTTGATAATCTATTATGTGTTTAAGTCAGCGATCAAGCAAAAATGCTGAACATCTCCTGGCTTAAGATTCCCAAATGTGAGAATTTGATGGTATGTTAAGTAATTGTGAATTAAATCTCTTTAAGTTTTATACTTAGTTGGACAAAACAAGCAATTTAAAGAGCTCAACTCGAGCTGTGAGACCTATAATTCATCGATAAGGCGCCCTGCTTGCTGCATATATTTCACAGGTTTAGTGTTGCCTCATAATTTAGGCAAGTTTTATGTCAATTTTGTAAGTGTTTTTCTGTCAGGAATCACTCAGGATGTCAGATTATTCTGTGCTGTTTTGTACATGACAGCCTTAAGACAGCTGTAATAGTAACCTCTAATGCTCTTTAGATTTGAACCAGAAATTATTTTCACATGACGTGCAATTTGTGCAAATAACTCCCTGTAATGTAAATAGCGTGCTTTTTTGAAGTATTGACACATATGTTCTGCACAGAAACCACACAGCGTTTACTACACATTCCTTATGAGCTTTACATCCTGTGAGTTGTGCTGAAACTCTGAAATACCCTGAGGCCTGGTGGTTACTTAATGAGTCAGTATGGAGTTTGTGTATTTTCAAGGCAAGTGTCTAACCTGGCTCATTGACCATACATGTTAACAGAGGAAGTCAAAGCCACTGACTCACCAGGAATAGTTTACTCATGATACCAGAGTATTATAAGTGTCATATAATGGCAAAACCACTGAACAAGAGCCTCTAAGCATTTTATTGTAGCTGTGCATCAGTCAAAAGGCACTCACCAGTGTTGCATTAAACCCGTGTTGTAATCAGAAATCTTCCCTTATATCATAATGCTGCTACCAGTAATACTGCTGTACAGTTACCGCTCAGGTAGTTTCAAGATGATATGGCTTTGCTGACAATTGATAAATTTGGGATATAGTTGGATTCTATGACTGTTAGTGTAAAGAGTCTGCCATATATGTGGAATAGCAGCCAGCTATGTTCTCAAATTAAAGCCGCTCTGAGCCACCAGGACTTCCCAATGTACAGTATGTTTAGTACGTTTACGACACATACACACACACACACAGCCCATCATGTGTGATACTACTTAATATCCACAGCGTGGATCCATAAACAACTTCAAGAAGAAAACATCAGCTCCGTCAAATACAGCTCGAGAGTAGAGATTTATGTGGATTCATTAGGACAGAAGCTTTAGGACAAGTGCACATGTGTGTATACATACTGTATGTGTCGCACACTATCTAATCCAGATGTTGATGACTCCGTATGTTTATAGCTCGGCTTAACCGGTGCAATCCATCAACAGCATGCAGTCACTGCTGAAACCCGTCAGCGCCTGATAAACACTGCACACATCTTGTAAAAGTTTCAGGTCTCTTCTGTTCTTCGTCTTTACGTACGTTCATGTTTTTTATTGATTATAATCTTTAACTTTCAAAACTAAAACTGTGCTACAGGACAGGGTTTTGTCAGAAGTCACTGGTCCTGGTCCCGTATATCCGCTGTTGATATGGACATAAGTGAGCGATGTGTTTTGTGTGTGTGTAACGGTGTGTCCGCGTGTATCGCATGGAGTGACTTTCTTGACATTATCACAAAATCATCACAGTTATCATGTTGCTTTCTGTGTCGGAGCAGCTGTATTTCAACAAAGTGGGTTTTGGTCGTTGGCGTCTCATGTGACGGATCCCATGGATGGAAGTGGAGAATCAAAGAAATAAAAGAGAAGGAAGGAAGGAAAGAAAAGAGAGGCTGAAAAGATGAACGAGGGACACGTCAGTGTGTATTGTGTGCGGTGTGTCTGGCTCCAAGACCAGACGCCAGGTCAGTCTGCGAACACACACACACACATGTGCAGGCATTGATTCACACAGTGTGTTGATGTCTGTGGCAGAGGTAACCCTACACCTGCAGAGGAGGGTCTGTGGGCGTCCATGAAAGGCTTGGCCAAGCCTAGGAAGGTAGTCAAGAGGGCAGAGGATCTGTTTGTGTGTGTGTGAGTGTGTGTGTGTGTTTTGGAAAGAAGGTGTGGGTATTTGAAGTCAGCGCTGGTAGGAGATCAAGGTAAACATTTCGGCATGACAGAGACACGTCATACTCGGGACACCACACCCACCGGAGGGGAAAACAGGCAGCAGCACAGCATGCAACCAGGGCTGAACTGCTAACAAAACACCTGCAGGAAGATAAAAACATTAGGTTTCAGCATGTCAAGGGATTATTTTTGCACCCTAAGGTTCATTACACAAACTCAATACTGTCAGTCTATCTCAGTGTCCCTTCTCCTTACCTTGCTTTTCTTTAAGAAATGATCCCACTGAATGGTCACAAGTAAAATACTTTGATATTTACAACTATTTGATTTAATCTTTTTGTAAGGTGATCAATTTACGTAACAAAGATCAAAACCAGGCCTTGCATAACTTTGTTAGCTTCAGCCAAATTGGTGTTACTTACTTACTTACTTACTTACTACTTACTAGCAACAATCAAGACACATTCCACCATGACAAAGTGCATACTGTCAAAGTGTTTTCAATGAACCTACTGAAAGGTCGTGAGCCTTAAACTGACATTCGGATATTTGACGTAGCAGTGACAAAATGCTTGCTGCACACGTAGGTGCAGGTTTCTCTTTCTTCCTCCTCTCTTTCTTGATGCCTCACTTCTTATTGACTGTGTCCGCTGTGTCCACTTCACAGCAGTTTTTAGGTATTTTTCTTTGTTTGCTTGCATAAGTGATAAGGAGGCACCTTCACACAATAGAAAGTCAATGGAGCGATGAATTGTTTTCCCTCTGGGTGTGGGCAGGACTTAATTACGCTCTGTCTCTGTTGCAGAGGTGCTTATTGTTGGTGTTACACAGGTTGTGCTGATGGAGCAGAGCGACGAGGATGCATTTTTTTCTTATACCATTAAAAGTTTATTATTATCTGCTCTTGAGAGAAAGTTTCCCTTTGCCATCAAATGATGTTTTTGCGTAAAGTGGACACCACTTCGCAAGTCGTGATGCATTAGCATGACTCAGCCCTGTCAAATTCAGAGAGGACTGAAAGCATGTGATGTTTGGTGAAGAAAAAACACTTATAGAAATGTCTTGGACAAGATGAAATATTTTACCTGAAAATGCAGTAAAAGGTGAAGAGGTGCATTTGTGTCAGAGAACCTGTTTTACCCTTTTGACTTGAATCAAAGCTTTGAAGTTTCAACTCCTGAGCAAATTAAAATTGGTTTGAAAGGGTCATAATCTTTCTTTCCAGCACAGGCTATGGCATTTCCTCTTTCAGGTAACTTAACGAAAAGCGGTCAGGAAAATAATCTTTATCTTTCAAACAGCCTTCCTTTAACTCTCTGCTGTAGAGCCAATGTATATATATTTGCAGGTCAGTGCCTCAGTAACACATACAAAGGACCTCCATAAACACACTGACTTATTCTTCTCTCTTTGTGTCAATATTGTCAATTACTCTGTAGGTTGTAAATCATTAAAACATGGTAATTATATGGGTCAACATTGACTCCACAGCATGATGCCCTGTATTGGACTAATACAGTGGTATAATTGCCTGTGGTGTAAATGTTTCAGTCAGAATGGGATGTGTTGTTACACCAGCTGTAGACTTTCCTGTTAAATCACCCAATTATTTTTTCTTGGTGTTGTTTTTTTGTCCAGGTCCTGGACCACTATGAGAGAGAGGGTTTCAACTTTCTGTCCAAGGTTTTTAATTCTTCCCACTCATTCCTGGAGGACCTGACAGGGTTGACACTGTTGCACCAGGAGACACAGGCTGCAGAGGTAAATCACACACTCATACACACCTGTACAAACAGGACACACACAAGACCAGCTGCGCTAAGAGACACAGGGCGGAATATCAATATGTATGTGGATAAAAACATGATGTCACACTCAAAGCACACACAACACTGTTTGGTTGTGCGTTGATTTTTTTCTCTCAACCCGGTTTAATAAGAGAAAATCATTTTCATGTTTTCTGTCTTGCAACTTTACATATTTAATGGTCGATTGTTTGCTGTTTTGGGCAAAGAGTGACCATGTCCTTACTCTGGAAGTCGGGGCCCCCTCCCTGGAGCCAGTCCTTGGGGGGAGCTCGCAGACACCAACTTACAACATCATAAGAATGGGGTTTGGTGTATTGTAAATCAGGCAGCTGCAAGATTGGCAGTGCCCACCACAGCAGCAATCCAACGGCCTGCTGGTGGGCGTCAGTTGAGAAGGAAGTCATCGAGCTAAAGAAGAAGGCATTTGGGTTCGGTTTATACTGTTGACTCAGCAGACAGGCATCAGGAGACCTGAAGGACTCCAGGGTTGAGCTAATCTTAACCATCAAATGATCTGAGCTGCAACTTCTCAACCTGACCGACATTCCCTTTGTGGAGGAGACAGAGGACTCAGGGGAAGCCTTGCACAGCTTTTTGGCAGAGGTCACTATTAAACATATAAAGCACTGCAGAGGCCAGGCACCAGGAGCGGATGAGATTTGCACTAAGATGCTGAAGGCTCTGGATATTTTTGAATGCTGTGGATTGTCAGTTCCCATTTTTAAAAATGGAACAAAGGGTGTGCTCCAGTTATCAGAACATCACACTGCTGTGCCTCCCTGGGAAATCTTTATGCTGGAAATGAGGTTGTGGATGATTGTAGAGCCTCAGATTCAGCAGGAGTAATTTAGATTCAGTCCTGGTTGTGGAATATTAGACCAGCTCTTTCTGGAAGGACCTTGATGGTTCACCAAGCTGGTACCTTGACACCAATTCTGTTCGTGATTTTCATGAGCAAATTCTTTGGGCACAGCTGAGGAATAGAGAATGTCCGATTTGGTCATTTTAGGCTTGCGTCTCTGCTTTTTGCAGCTGATGTAGGACGTAGGGATGGAACAAACCCAAGTAGGTGAGTCGTATTCAGAAAATGGTGGAGAAAACGGTGTAAACCCTTCACCTTGCTAGCAGCTTGAAGGGCTGCAGGAAGAAAGCTGCAAGTATCTTGGATTTGTTGACAGGTGAAGGCAAAGTGGTGCAGTGTTGAGCATGTGCAAGACATTTGTAGTGAAGAGGGAGCATGTGAAGCTTTCAATTAACCTGCCGCTTCAGGGTAGTAATTGAAGAAACACCACTGGGGACAGAGTGAAGAGCTCAGACATCCAGAAGGAGCTTAGAATCACAGGTCCTTCACAATGAAAGGAACCTATTGAGGTGGTTTGGCCGTCTAATGCCTTCTTGACGTGTCTCAGAGTGCGTTAGAGGGATTAGACATCCCATCTGGCCCGGGAATGCCTCGGGAGAAGTCGGATATCAAGCCTGGGGAGAAGGAGTTCTGTGCTTAGTCTGCTGGAACCATGACTTGGACCTGAATGCAGGGCAGGAAATGGATGGCTAGATAGAGCTTAGCATGGTCCCTCAGGAGCAGAGTAAGTTTTATGACCCTGGGAAATCCACACAAAAGTCTTTATGCAGAAACCTTTTGTAAGAATTTAATTAGTACCGTTTCTCAAGTTAAGGATTTGATAGCATACACTGTTTTAATTCAAAGGCAGTGATATTTCTGTCCTGTAACCTTCTTGTAATTATTGTGTAGCCATGGCAGCACACAGTTGATGTCTGTGGAACAACGAGCAGCATAAAGTTCCAACAAACATCCAGAATACTTGGTGGTGGAGCAGGGGTGGTTTTCCTCAAGACTCCCCTCTGACATGAGACAGAGGGAGTGGAGGGAGAGACAGAAAACGAGTGGGTGTGGGGCTGGGTCTGGTCCTGCCGAGCTGTGGGAAAATCCCACGTACTTTCTCCCCGACTCCTACTCATAACACACAGATGGAGGAGGGGAGGAGAGAAAAGCGAAGCAGCGAGAGGGATATGAGAAGAAAAGGAGTGTAGACAGGAGAAAGAGTGGAGGAGAAGAAAGAATGGAGAAAGAAGATTAGGAGTTGTAAAAGGAAAGGAAAGCAGAAGCTAGTGAGGACCAAAATAGTTTCTTTTTCCATCTTTCCCCATCTTCTCTCCTGCACTCAAGCTCCCTCTCTTCCCTTCCTCTCCCTCTTTCTCCTTTCCCTCTCCTGCTTTCAATCTTTACCTCCTTCCCTATCTTTCTCTCCATCTCTTCCTGCCCTCTCTTCTCACCCCCCTGTCCCTGATGAAGTGCGTTGAAAAGTCTGGCGTAGGTCCCTTTCTCTTCAATCAGAAGATGGAGAGATTGTTTTGATTGCTCAGCCCACTAGCGCCAGAAGTCTTAGCGCCTGTTTCCTGTACACAGATTAGCTATTCTGAAAACTACTGCCACTTGGAGGACGTCCCTTCAAGGTTTTTTTTTTCTCAATTCCAGGAAGGGACAGAAGTTCTTCTCCCGCTTGTGAAAGCATATTATTACTTATTTCATGCGGGAACCCACTAGAAACAGGCCTGTGGCTCATTTCGAGTCTACATCCCATATTTTAAGAAGTACTGGCTCAAAATGATGATAATTCTAAATCTAAGAATTAGGGGTTTCAAGGGTCCTTCAAAGGTCCCTCCTGAGTCATCACTGGATGATGATTATCACTTGCAGCAGCTTTTTTAATGACTCCTTTCTTTTTGAAGGTTTAAGTTTACCTAAGTCGTGTAAAGAGAAACCTTCTTCATCACTAACAATATTTGCCTTTTCCGTGTGTCCTCAGAAGTCCGACGTACTCTAGGTCTGTGATTTTTAAACTGTGTGTCAGCCTAGTTGCTGATTAGGAACACAGTAGAGCTGGCCATGTATTGCCGAATGTTTGGCTGTGGATTATAGTGGTCTTAAATTGCTTTATTTGCATAATAAGTCGTTATTTTTACGATTTTATCTTATTTCCCCAAAGCGTGTTATTGAATTTGTTACAGACTGTGTGTGTCTGTGTGTTTTTGTGCATGTAACCATTCTAAACTATAATCTACGTCACCAGATAGCAGTACTATGTACTTATGGACTATTTTGGGCGAGTTTGTAACCTGAGAAGTACTTTTTATGCGGTCACCACAGGGTTTTGGGGGAGTTCAAGTTCGGTAAAAGTTTAGACTGACTGAAAGCTGTGTGTGTGTGTTTTTGTGGGTGCATGTGTGTCTTTGTGTGTGTGCGTGAGCATGCACAAATCAGTGTGAATGGCGTCTTTGTGAGATCAGTCCTGTTGGGATCATTCTCTGGTAGGAGCATGGCAGGGTGGAAAAAGTACTATAAGTCTGGCGTCTGGCAAATTAGTTGCATGTTTTTGAAAGTTTGTTGAACATTTGTTTGAGTGTGCAACATGCTGTATCTTTAGCCTCATGAAACCGTTCATTTTTGTGGCAAGGAAAATCAAACATGACAAACCATTTTTAAATATTTATGACATGATCTGTACAAGTACTAGATTTTCCCCCCTTTTACTCTACAATTTGGGATGGCCAGTTTCCCTTGTATACTGCAGGCCTTCTAACTGTTCCCTCCACTGTCACTTCCCAGAGTGCAAGACCTCGTTTTACTTCAAGTGAAGTGCTCGTTAGATCAGCTAACAGTGTCTGAGGCCTCCTTACCTGCGGCAAAATATTATGTAACTTTCTGAAACAGACAATCCAGCATCTCCCAAGAAACATGTCCTAAAACAACACCTTTACCCTCAAGTGACAGAGCCCTCTAACGGCTGTAACAATTATGGCTCTTGAATGATTTGTAAAAGCTTTGGTAGGAATAGACTAATTATGTCATTCTGTTGAAGGGGCAGCAGACCAGAAAATGCTTATGTGTGTCGGGCAGTTATATTAAAAACGTGTTTGGTTGTTTAATTTGGAGGACCTGCTGAACAATTTGACAAATACGCAGCAATTTCCTGGTCAACATGTGAACATAGACAAGGTGTGAACTTCTCTCTTAAGCTCTCTTTTTTCATTCTTTGTCACTTTTCAGTGTTTAACTGAGTGTAACAATGAATACTTTTGATTGGAGGCAGTCTGGGAGTGTACAGTTCATCGCATTGAGACTTTAGTAGGTATAAGGTTTAAACATGTTGTAGGACCTAGTTTGTTTGAATGTTTTGGCCTTTAGACAAGTGTAATTAAACAGAATTAACCTTGAACATCCATAGAGCCACTTTTCTCAGCATTTAAACAAATGCTAAACCAGGTAACTGTGTCTCAGTGCAGATGTGGGTTAGCATGTCAGAAGAGGCTATTGTGTTAGCTGATTAGCCTTCCTGAGTGTAACCTCGCTGCAGAGGGCCGGCTCGGACAAATCGACACACACACACACACACACACGCACACGCACACACACATACACACACACACACACACACACACACACACACTCAAATAGCCTGAAAGGAAATGAGTGTCTGTACAGGATGTGGTACCTCTCCTCTGATGCCCACCCAATGTCTTTGGCATGCCAGATAAAGTTATGTAATATACTGTATATGTTCATCCACACAGGCACATACAGGGGTCAGGCTAATCCGTGTTATGTAAGAGGACACAGGACTGAGAAGATGGATTTTCTCCACACAAAATTCTACCAGCACAATATAAAAGGGCTGTACCCTAATGAGCACCTACATATAACAATAAGGTGGTGCCTCTGCTCCAGTACAAAGCCTTTGTGGGTCAGTTTAGTTAGGTGATTGCCGTGGAATCATAGTCACTGAGGGAAATGTTGGCTCTGCGGCTTCTCACATTAAACTGTAAACTAAGTAGTGAGATCAGGTTCAAGAGTTAAAATCCAGCCCTCAGAAAATCACCTACCACTGTTATTTAAGAAAAACAGTGCCATGCATATCTGCATATGAACGCAGAATCTGCTGTCAAGGATGAGATTTTGGGATCAGAATCAGTTTGGTTGCAGTTTATAGTCCGTTTGTAGCTCGAGTAGTGTTGACCAATCACGTTTTAGCATGCCTGGTTGTCATGCTGGTAAACAGTAAGTGTGGAGAGTGAAAGAGGCGTAACACATTGGCTGAAATGCAATATCAGAACCCATCGGCTATCATCTGATAAGGATTTATCTTTTTATGAGCTTTTTTAAATTCATCTGTATTCATATGCAGATATCTGTTCATAGATAGTAGCCGAAATGTCACCTTTCCATCTAAAGGTGCACTCTAAATAATGTACTGCACACAGAGAGGGAAGTCTTGGCTCTGATATAGATTTTCCATTATCCAGATATCCACTAGCTACACCGGAAGCACCGCAACATGGCTTTTGCCTCGTCCATGGACGATAGGTAGCCGATGGTTTCTGGCTATAAAGCGACTTAAATAATATGAGAAATGGGAAATTGAAAAATTATGCATGATTAGTGTATTTTCCCGGTGCCACCATACTTGCTTTGACACGTGATTTCAAAGGAAGCCCATGATCATTGCTCATTCTTCATGTTGAAAATGTCCCATTGTCATTTTCAGTAAGCGATGCCATTTGCTTGCATGTATGTGTGTGTTCCCGCACACAGTAATCTGTCCAAATGTGAACGCCCCATACAGAGGATGTGTGACGCTCTCAGTACAAAGGGTCTTTCTGCAGAGCTCCCTTCCACCTACTCCAACCAGCGCTGCCAGTAAGTCACAAGATAAAGACGTTGACGCTGAACTTTTGTGTCAAAGAATGTGTCACTTGTTGCACTTTTTTCCTTTTTTCCTGGTTTTTGCGGTTTGATCTTGTGACATGATTTTTTTCTTTATGAGTCTCATTTGAATAAAGTGACAGCTGCTCCTACATAGTGATTAACACTAGATGCAAAACATCTTATTATTTAGGATTAAGTACTGCATATGTGGTGGCACGGTGGCGCAGCAGGTAGTGCCTGTGCCTCACAGCAAGAAGGTCGATCCCCGGGTCAGGCGGGGCCTTTCTGTGCGAAGCTTGCATGTTTTTCGCGTGCATGCGTGGGTTCCTCCCACAGACCAAAAACATGCTCATTAGGTCAATTGACTCTAAATGACTCTAATTGACTCTAAATTGTCCCTAGGTGTGAGTGTGAGAGTGAATGGTTGTATGTATGTTGCCCTGCAGTCGGCTGGCGACTGGCTCAGGGTGTACCCCGCCTCTCGCCCATCGACAGCTGGGATAGGCTCCAGCCCCCCCCAACCCCGAAAGGGATAATCGGGGGTATAGAAGATGAATGAATGAATGAATGAATGAACTGCATATGTGGTGGACACATATGGAGCAAAAGATCTGCACTTGGTATGATTGTGTCCCATAGGAGTTAGCACAGAACTGGGTAACATAGAAAGGGTTTATATTGTGGATTTAGTTATGCAAAAACACTGTTAGGGTGTAACCTGTGCTTGTACAACATCATCCTTTCACTGTCGTATTTTGAAATGAAATCATTGTAAAATTACCTCAATCTCTACTTAATAATGTGCGACCTTCCTGGAAGTTTCCACATCCAGGACTCCATGGGGTCTGGGGGCCCCAACTTATTATTTAGCTGACACTCCACATATCCAGGGTAACTTATCATGAGTTCAGTGTCTTGCTCAAGAACAGTTCAACAAGACACATTTACAGTCAGAGCATCAAACTCGTGATTAATTAAGTTTCAGGGTAATCTTACTCGCTCGTTTTTTTTTTTTGCCTTCCACCACGTTTAAGATAACATTTGTTCTCGGTCTTGTCCTTTGACACGCCTCTTTTTGTCCTGATTCCAGCACACAGAGCCAGTGTTCAGTCTAATAAAGACACCTGTGTTGCTCCACATGTGTGTGTTTGGCTGTTTGATAACAGTCTGTGCGCCATCAGATGCCACAAATCATCACCTTGAGTCATGCTGATGCCCCGAAGGAGCAGAGGCTACCCAGCCACCCACGCTCGGCCCTGCTCTGGCCTGTGCTTCTCTACGTAAAACAGTGCGCTGGCGATAAAGTTGATTTAGTTGTGTTGGCTCATCACCCAGCAGCTTGGAAAACACACAAGCCAAGCATGCATGCACACGCACACACACAGTGACACACAGTAACGCAGACTCTCTCCTCTCACCAGTCACATGCTCTCTTTCCCCTTTCTCTCTCACCCCCACATAAACACACATACACACACTTGAACGTCAGAGGGGCCCATGTATGTCAGAGCTTTATCCAAACACAGCTACGGTTGCTACATGCTACAATTATTACCAGATGGACTCAGGGAAAACATATTACAGTAAGTCTGCTTTTTCATTAGTGCACTGCGCACCCTCCTATGAGGCCGAGGGATGGAGGGAGAATGGGGAAGGAGAGCAAGACAGACATTTCAGAAAGTGTAATTCATTTAGAATTTAAAGTAGGGTACGACTGACTCTTGTTGACCACTGTGGTCGAATATTTCCATTTCCATTTTCTTCCATTTATTTCAAGGTCCTGTGAAATCCAAAATTTCTTTAATTTTTTGTTGCTATGTTTTCAAAACATCCAGTTTTATGTCTGTATATCAGTCCCACCCTCTCCTTCTTTCTAATCTTACACTCAGGGGAGCATAAAGAAATTCTGTTCCATGAAATGTGATGACAGAATGTGATTCACCGCCCCCCCGCAAAAAAAAAAAAAAAAAACCTACAACTTAACCTTCATCACTAGAACCAGTGACAGTCACTTGGCTTGGAATTAGTGCCAACAGAAACAACAAAAGTAATAAGTTAATTAAAATGTGATAAGCCCCTTTATCAAGGCAAAATGTCTAATGTCCACTGGTTACAGCCTCAGAAATATTAAGATTTCATGCTTTTCTCCGTGTTATATCAACTAATGCTTGGGTAAAACAGGCCCAAGCACTAGTTAGATAAAATATGAGGAAGTCACTTTGGGTTCCATTAAATTGTTTGGGGCCTTTTTCACTGTTTTATAGCTGATTAAATAATGAATCTATAATGAAAATATTCACCATCTATTGCCCAAAGTAGTGGAAGTATCATTTTTGCAATGTTTGCAATGTCGTCCCCGTCCTTAGCAGTTCTTTCCACTGCGACGGGGTCAAACACAGACATGCATGAGCCGTAAACACGCCCTGTTTGCATCCTCTTCCCTCGCTCTGCAAATGGGCTTGATGTCAATGGCGAGCTGTCCTCAGCGACAAGGTGAAGGCTGATGTCGCTCTGAAGTGTTTGTGCTTTTGAATTCTCAGTGCTGATACCCTGACCTGACATCTCATTTCAAGCAGAAAGATGTCTTTATAATAAGGTGCACATATACACTTTTAACTTGCTTATTAGCATGCATGTTAGTAGCATTTTGGCTCTTTAAGCGTTTATTAATGCCTTATTCTGCATGACCTTATTCTACTACTACTAGGCAATTAACTAAGAGTTTTCCCTCAATTACCTCCTAATTACTGCTTATTGATAGTAATTAAGTTGTGCATGAATTACAGTCTCAATAGCATAACCCTTAGTAACGATAACCCCCAGAATAAGGAAGCATTAAATGCTTTATAATGACTAATACACCATAATACACATTCAGAAAATATTTTGACAAATAAAACATTATATAATTTGCCTTTTTCTTCACACACACATGTTAGTGTCATCATGCATCACTGGTGCTAAGCATGCGTGTATTTATGTCCTGACGTATGCTAGCTATGTCTGCTTGACATCAAATGCTCTGCTAATTATAACTGTGTGCTCTACTCACGGGGATGTATGTCAGCTATGTACAGACACATCGCACCTCCTATACTTCCTTTCTGGACATAGTTTCTTTGTGTCTCACGCACACACACACACATGCACGTACATATTCAGCTCTATTCATAGTTAGTCTAAAGCTCCCTGCTTCTTTACAGGCTAAATTCAGAAGCTTTGTGTCAGTCAGTGGCTTGACTTATAACCTCGCTTGCTAACCCTCCTAACCCTTGCCCGAGTGTTTGAAAGTTTTCTCCATTGTGGATGTGTGTATATTTGTTAGTACAGATTCCTGGGTAGCTATATTTGTGAATAATACCTTACCTGACGGCTGTCCTGACTCTTGAGTCTCCATGGTGTCCTCCAGGGTTACAATTATTTTGCATTCCTCTTGTCACAAGGCTGGCATGTTCATTATAAGACGCATAACAGTGATCATAGCAGATAATGTCCTTCTTTTAGTCCTCTTCTTTTGTGCCTCTTTTTCAACTTTCCAGAGGGCATTTCTTCATGAGCAATCTGTGTTAGTAGCTGCAGTCATGTGTCTGCACTCGCACTGCATGTACACAAACCCCATCCTGGTGAGTGCTGACTAACACAAACATAATGAAAACATTAGAAATTAAGGTAGTGTGACAAACATAATAACACAGAACTTGTTGGAAAGGGCCCTGGGTTTAGTATAATATCTCCTGTATACTTTATGCTTAAAAAGTGCTTTGTCATTTTGGGAGAGAACAAGAGTGTCATTTCTCGGAGGCAAAGTATGACTTGACGATTTGAAGTTAAAAATTGTAATTAACCTAGATTTTGAAATCACAGAGCAGAGACATTCTCAGAGGCTATTTTTCCATTAAAGTCCAGAATAGGGCTATTTTCCTCCATTTGTTCACCGTTTTGTAAGAGTCTGTGTTGCTCCTGGACGACAGAGGGGAAAAAGCCATCTGTTAAATAACACACATTCTGTGTCAGAGCAGATACTCATTCAGGACTTCGGTCAGGTGGGCCAACTATGTCATCATTCCTTCAACCCCCCCTAACCCCCCCTAACCCCCCTCTCTGTTTCTGTAGATGAGGTAATATGATTCTCAGAGCTAGCATAGCCGCTCAGTGTGTCCCTTATTACACGGTGCTATCTTCAGCAAGATGCCAGTGGAACATAGATATGGAGGATAGATACACTACATTTAAAAAAACACATTCATATTTAAATATGTCCTCAGTGATACATCCTGTTCTTTTGTCTCATTTTGTCCCCATAACAAGCAAAAACAGTACTATTTTTAACTCTGCTTCTCCCCGGACTCGTGACTAACTAGGTTACCTGTAGGCTGCTTTCGCTTTTGCATCACTATATTTAAGTTTTTTTTTTAGACTTTTCCAACAGATTACATCGATGAAGAGGGCGGTGTGAAGAATAGCAGGTGATAAGATCTGAATGTCTTTAGCGAGCACATTACTCCACTTCACAGGGATTCTGCTTTGGTGGGCTGTCTATTATTAATACACTTGTGCACAGGGCTGGAGCCGGTGAAGAGGTGTACTGTAGGTGGGGAGCAAAGGGGACACATTGGCACCCAGGACAGCTGTCTCACGACTGGGGCCCAAAGAGGCTTCATTCAGAATTGCCAATCATCAGTCATAGGCGAGGTATTTTCATAAGGCATAAATAGGTTTTCCCAACTTTTCCCTCACTGCATGGGAAAACCTACAGCAGCCCCGCTCCTATACATGGCCTCTCCTCCCCGGCGCCAGTCAGTCCAGAGCAATGCCTTCTTCTGGCCTGGCAGCTGGCTGTATGCATGGATAGACGTTAAGACAGACAGATGACTGGGTTGCGACAGAGTAGTAGTCTGGTCGTCCCTGTTTAGCTCCTACTCTTCTTCCTCTTCGGTAGCTTTTAATGACTATTTCTGTATCTGTGTCAGCGTTGCACTTTTAGAAAGGACTTTCACCTCCGAGGGCTCCGCTCACACATCACAGGGATCGTTTTGCTGTGGAAGTGTATCATCCAAAGTATGCAGCTCTATATGAAAATGCATTCTTTAACCTGGACATTATGATATAAAAGATGAAAAGATTGTTTTTTTTAATCAGCATTTTATATACTATATGTTTCAAAGCAGCTTTATTGGTCTGTTTTAATGATGCCTTCAAATGGGGTCATACTTATTCACAAAAAGAGCCTTTTTGCAAACTATTTCATTGATATTGTGACATATGGCCATGGTGTCAGATGGATGTTATTTATTATTATTTATTTATTTTTATGTCTCCTGTTTTCTCCTTCTTAGACTGACATTGAAATGCAGAAAAAAACAGTCATCACTATTTTTGAAAAGGGGACAAGAAGACATCCATTTTTAAACTCAATTGCCTAGCAACCTCGTTATCATCAGCCATAAAGGCCTTGTGTATAACAAACGAAGGGCTCGTCAATAACAGCATGTTGTTTCAGTTACATGAGTGAAATGTGTTCCAGGAAGCCTGGTTTGAGAAATGGATGATTTTGACACACAAACACTGGACAACAATTTCCAAAGCTTTGATTTTACAGCTGAAAGTTATCATGCTCACGCTCATTTTATCCTCCATTGCAATGATGTCCAGGTAAATGGTAAAAATTCTGCGTTCATGTTACAAAATAATCCACCTGGAATGTGCACTTCCGCATATGTAATTAGCCAAAGTAGCATCATGCCTGATGACGTCCCATTGAGGCAAAATTTGAGCCATTTTCAGCCTCTTGCTGCTGCAGCGACACAGTGGCCTCATTGAATAACCGAGGCTGTGTTTTAAATGACCTGAATGGCAAAACATATTGTGTACCAAGGTGTGCTGAGACCTTAATAGACCATAATAATCCAGTTCATCAGTAGAACTGGTATTGGTCAACACCATCACACACAGGGTGGATGTTGTAGGATTTCAGTTTAAGAAGATTTCTATTTTATGTGTCGGTGGAATTTTAGTTCAGTGTTACTGAAAAAAATACAGCCAGGAGGTTCAAAGATAGTTTGAATAAGTTCGAAGATGCTGAATGATGAATTTGAAGGATGTTTACGTAACTGACTTTATCGTTAAGGTCAAGTGTCCCTCTGTATGCTGTTAGCGAGTTGATAAATCGTTTCATTGAAACCCCAGGAAGTGAATGTTATCAGTAGGAGAAGCACACATTGTGTCCTGTTAATGCTCTATTGTTTCACACACTCCGCAAACTAACATTCACTCCATATATTTAAGGCGGGGAGCTGAGCACAGAGCATGTAATAAGTGTAAGTCAGTTACTTCAAAAGTCCTGCTTTCTTGTTTGTGTTAATGCCTACACACAATGTCTTGTGTACATAAACTGAATCGAGTTACATTTGCATAAGCGTGTCCAGCTATTGTGCTGTATGTGCGTTAAAAAAAAAAAACTTCCATTCAGTCGAAGTATTTTCATGAATCCTGTGCAGGAGCCTTTATTCCCCTGTTCCTGGTTTGGATAATCTTTGATACAGAAAAACGCTCCAGCTGCATCAAAGACGGAGATAAGTGCTGGTGTGTGTGTTTGTGTGTGTGTGTGTGTGTGTGTGTGTGTGTGTGTGTGTGTGTGTCTTATATAGCCTGATTCTAGCCTGCCTGGCTGGTCACAGGTAATCTGCCCTGGAGCCTCTGGCCTGAAAAAGAACCAACCCCCCCACCACCACCACCACACACACACACACACACACACACACACACACACACAGACTCGTCACAATGCCAGTTCTTATCTTTTTCCCCTGATGCTGTTCTGTTCAGCACATGGAAGACAGTGATAGCATCAAGCCTCTGGTTCAGATAATTACTCTCTCACACACACACACAAACATAATGCATGTACATACATACACACACACACATTTGGCATGTTTGTTCCCCCTTTTCTCTGACTAACCAACACTTCTGCTCATGCACACACGTCTGTGACTGCCACCATTTCCTCTGACCTATTTTTCATATGAAAACAAAATCACTTTAATGACGTTAAGCTAAGAATTAGAAACTGCAGATTATCCCACACCGAATGTCTAAAAAATATGGTGACACTCATTATTGAACCGCTGGAAAATGTAAGACGACCAGTCGAACTGTTTAGTGCTCAGGAACATCTGTGTGTGGCCTTTTTGTCCTCGTGGTTCCCAGTATGGCCAGTATGAAGTCCAAACGCTGCATGAGTGTTGACAGTAGTTTTGGTTTGCTTGATGAACTGATTTTCCAAAATGATCTGTCACAGTTACCATCTCCTCTGTAAAGAAGAAGCTGTTGACAGTGATTGATTCTCAAAGTGAAGAAGTCTTTGTAATGAAAGACTGTGACTGTCTGGTGTTCTTAGCATCAGATCAAAAGATTGCCTCGACTGCGGTTTACAAGGCACTGTGCCTTCTTTTCTCCTCTGTTTGTGTGTGTGTGTGTGTGTGTGTGTGTGTGTGTGTGTGTGTGTGTGTGTGTGTGTGTGT
>JBBMOE010000018.1:8758762-8773449 GCA_037975065.1 Chaetodon trifasciatus
ACATTCACGGCTGCTGGAGTGTAAACTTGCCAAAATCCAATAAAAAAGAGGACAGAGCTGTTGACTTCCCCCATATTGCAAAGATTAAGATGCTCCTCAGCTCACTTACTACTGTGTTAGGCTATTTAGCTGGACATGCTAATGTCAACACAGTGTTCTTTATACATGGAGTATTGCTGTTACTGCAGTCCCTTCTTCAGCATCCAAAGCTTGACAGGCCTTCAGTGGCTACTCGCTAAGCTGTGATTGGACAATCACCGTTTGGGGGAGGGGTTTAGCCCACGTTCAGTTTAGGGTTTAGGATCAGTTTTGGAGAACACTGGTCTCCTAGTTGGCACTGACGAGCTGACAGGTAGCTGTGATGTAGCTCTCATTTGTGAGAGCTGTCCATTATAGAGGGAATGACCCGCCCCACTCTGCCTCTGATTGGCCTAACCAATCATCGCTCCTCATGCCGAAACCTAACCAACCAACAAAGGCAATGAGTACTTGCCAATCAGAGTCAGAGGAGGGTGGGTCGTTCCTTCGCCATCCTAGAAAAAAAATGGCTGTGCAGCTTGACTTTTAGCTCATCTTTCTCTTTGAAGCGTTTTTCATTGCATTTGGTCACAGTAGCTCAACGTACTCTGGCTGATCGTCTCAATCATTCAGCGCACTCAACAAGAGAATTCTCTAATGTTTTTCCTCAGCAAATTACTTAATCGAATTTTCCGAAATTGTTGTGTTCTTTGTTAACTTGGAGTTACTGATTCCAATAAGCTCCCTAATTGGACTGAACTGCGAAGTAGCTCATTTTGATCTCGGCTTTGCGGAAATCTGCTTATGCATTGCAGCAACAGAGGTAACTGTTGAGAAACATCCCAAATTCTCAGCCCTGCTTGAAAGAGTGTAGTAAAGTTGTTGGCTTCAGTTCGCAGAGCTATTCACGTTACATAAGGTCTCTCCCCCCTTCAGATCGCCTCTTTCCCCTGTCCACCCCCTCTTCTCTTTCATTTCACACAAAAGATTTCTCAAAACACACACAGACACACACACACACGCCATCAGTGCGGCGTGGCAGGCGTCCAGAGAGGGGCTCCAGTGTCGCTCCGTTTCAAAGAGCTCTTTGCTTGCTGTCCTTTTGATGCTCGCTTTCCAGCAGCAGTGGAGCAGAAATGCTGAACGTCCAGCTTTGATATGAATTTAGCCCTCGTTCCCCACACTGTCCTGCAGCTCTGCAGCTCCACCCTGCAAAAGGCCTCCTGAAGTTACACTAATGAAATCAATGGGAATATGACACAAAACGACGCTCGGGCTTAGCCTGCACACAGCAGATGGCGGCTCAGGTCAACAGGCTGCACAACAGGTTAGATAACTTCTTGCAGAGTTCCCTCTCAGGCTGGAAAACAGGCCCAAATGACTCTGGCCACATGACTGCCTCTGCCTCCCTGGTGATGGTGGCGGACACTGCCCTGTAGCTAAATTCAGTGGCTAGCTGCAGATCACGCTGAGGCAAGAGGTGGTTTTAGCAGTTGTGACGCTCCACCCTTCACTGCAAACATTACATTTAGTCTTCACGTTGTTATTACTCTTTGGGCCAATTAATGGTGGTTGTTTTTCGTAAACTGGACAACAAGATGTGAATTTCCCCTCCAGGGATCAAGATAGTCTTATCTTGGATGTAAAGCATGCATCCCTTATAGCAAAAGGTCAATGATTTGGGACATCAGTGTGTTAAGAACGGTAGAGGCAGGGCATGTTTAGCCTAGCTTAGCATAGAGACCGGAAGCAGTGATAAGCAGCTAGCAAATCATGCCCAGTGACTGTGCACAGCTTCCTGGAGTCTTCTCATCACTGCTGTGTTTGCTGGGTTTGGTGCCATCTTGCCTGTACAGATGCCTGACATACTCAAGCCTGTGCTCACCAGCTGTATCTTAAAAGCCATGCTACAGCTGGAGACGCTGCACAGAAGTGCCGGGCGGATGAATGAACTATTGTTGTTCCAGAAATAGTTAGAGCCCGCAACTCCACCTAAAACCACACGCCGTCTTTTTTAAATAACGGTTTGCGCACTGATTAAACAAAGGAGACACAGCTTTAGAAGCGTTAGAAGGCTTATTTTTGAAGGCTAATCACCTCCTGGCTCTTGATGTTCATACCTGCATGTGTCGCCACATGCAGGTTCCATTTTTAGTTCAATTCGATGTCTGGCTTCAGCTGAGATGCGTCAGGGATGAGTCTAACTGGTAGTTCCTGTAGCTTTTTCTGTCCAAGACATTTTGTCTTGACGCATCATCCCAGTATTGACGCAATACGTTGATTGTTTCACATGAACCTGCCAAATCTGGACCCACAGTATAAATGACTGAGAGCTCTTGATGTGTCCTGTTTGAGGGCCTGCTCTGTTCTCTGAGCCGAGGTGGCAGAGTCATTACTGGCCCTTCAGTCCTGAGCGCATCTCCTCCATGTTCTGTTCCCGTCATACTGCTGAACTCATTCACTGCACACAGCGGTTACTGTAATGATGTGTGTAAATATATTCTCTTTTCTCTGCAGGCTCGCCTCTTCACACACGACACAGACGCACAAAGCAGTAGAAAAACATGCCAGCATTTAGGACGAGCGGTACAGGCTAATGTTTTATTGACCAAATGTGAACTCTATTAAACTTATCAGCATGTTAATCAATAATGAAAGTAACTGTCAGTTGCAGCCATACATGTTTTCTAATGTGCTCCATAAAGGCCTTTAAGAATAAGAGAACCACTTTTTCTCTTATCTTTATCTCTTCTCTTATCTTTTCTTGAGGTGCCTAATAATACATTGGTTCTGCGTGTGTGTGCATATACTTCTGTGCTGCAGGCTGTATTCCACGTTAGTACGAGCTGCATGAAAAGAAAAATATCACAGCTCAAACTTCACTACATTTCTTTCAGTTTTCACCGGGTTTCAGTCGTCGCTCTGGAATTCACATTTGGAGCAGCACATTCAGAGGAATGCAGCGTGTATGTGTCAAAACTGTGTGTGTGTGTGTGTGCGCGTGTACACACTCAGAGCCATGTGTGTGTAACATTCCAGACTGTGTTAGAGGTATGTGAATTACGTCTTACAGAGAGAGAATGCGAAGAATCTGCTGCCATGAGAAGGCCGCTGTTGTTTACTGACACAGTAGTGAAAAGGAGGTTCCTCGTGTGTGTGTGTGTGTGTGTGTGTGTGAGAGAGAGAGATAAAGGGGGGGGTCACATGCTGCTGTCACTTCCTGGCAAGAAACCTTTTAGCTGTGATTGTGAGTAATTGTTTTCAAAGCTATTGGTGCATGTGGCCAAGACGGGAGAGCTGCAGGCTCGCTGTATGTTCTCTAAAGTGCATTTTGTTGACTTGCAAGTCATTTGTTTAGACGGAAATCCATCTGTTTATCCTGTTCATCCGTCTCCTCCTGTTTTGAAAATTGAATCAAACATTCGTGGCTGTTAGTAGAAGCGTATTGAATCAGCGTCGCCTCCACGGTTCAGACACTCTGAGCTAAATCGGTGGCTAACCACAGTCAGAGCCCGTACTGCTCTGTGTTGGATCCTATTATGGTGTTCTGGTGTTTGTGCTGTACAATTCTGGTCACTCTGTGTATGTTTACTCTTTTAAACAGCTCAACAGAGCTTTAATTAGGTGGTGAAACCTTCTGACTATTTACATACTGTATGCAGACATGAGTGCTTTACAGATCAGATGCGGGCATTAAGCACAGCTTGCAGACAAAGATGCACTTTTCAGCCAGTTTCGTACTATTCCTCTGACCGACTGTTGGTGGCAGTAACGTGCAAAGAGGCCGTGCAGTGCAGCTTGAAAGGCAGTGAAGAAGAACGCAAGCAAGCAAACGTGGATGTTCACAATGCAATGCTTTATAACATTTGAAAAATGGGCTTTACAGATGTTTTATGAGGAAGGAAACACACATTTTTTAAGAATACAGTCAACATAATGACTTCCTCGTGAATTGTTTATTACAGTCTTTAACATCTTTTTCTTTTGTGTCTTTTTTTCTCATTAGATTTGGGACATGAGCGATGATGAGAGCATCTGAAGAGCTGGAGGAACAAACCCTGAGAGGGACACTCCAATCCATGTTTCTGTCTGTTTCTTCTTAAGGAATCTCACATTTACAAAGGACAAGGGGACAAAGGCTTTGAGGACAGCAGTAGACAACACACTGATAAAATGTATGTAAACAAAAACAAGCACATCAGAAAAACCTTTTCAGAAAAGTTATTCTCAATTTGGATTTGAGATCAACCAAAGCGTTGGACGTTCAGAATAGAGGAGCAGTACAGTAAAAATGATTAATAATAAGTGTCCAAACATTCAGTGAATACCTGTTACTGTCACTTGGTGATGTGTGATCAGTCATACTTGCTCGGTATTTGGAGTCAGTTCGATTCCCTGAACAAAAACACGTATTTGTACATTTTGTCTTAAACACTTAAAAAACCCACTAAATGGTCACAGGTTCAGTCCCTCCTGCAGCGGCTCCATCGACACATTTAACGAGTTTGTTGAAGAGTCCTTTGGCAAGACGTTGACATGCTACATCTGCTCGCTCATTCAGGTCGGAAAACCGCCTCAGATAAATTGAGAAAATACAAAAACACGTGTGACAACTCAGCAGATCCATCCGTCAGCACGTCTGTTTACTGGAGACATGCGGTGCAGTTAATACGAAAACCAGCTTTGTTGCTTTGCACACAGATGTTACTGTACAGCGACTCAGTGGACTCTGATATGGAAACGATTTACTGTCACTGTAGGACAACCTGATTGTACCGTGCTACAACAGCACGGCAGAGTCGAAAACAGCCTGAGGAGAAGCTGAAGGTCTTTATGGTTTGTCTGTGTTGATGCATGTTTGTCTGTGCAGTTTATGTCGCTTTTCTTACTCTGCCAGGTCCTATTTGTCTGAACTGCTAACGTGTACCATATTTTAACTGTCATGACATGTACATTTCAACAGCCACTTGGATATTTATGGAAGAGAGGTGAAAAACAACTGAGATTCATTCCAGAACTTGAGATTGACGTTAAAAAGTTACATCAGAACTGTGAGAAAAATGCTGAACTCCTAAAGAAACTCCAGAATTCAGACTTTTCTCTCAGATTTTATTATTAAACTCTTGGCTTTCTTGATTCCAGCAATTCTCAGAGCTGTTTTTGTGGCACCTTTTCTCTTCTGTAAGTATTACACCACAAACTGGAATAAAACATCTGTATTATTTCTGAGTCTGTGAGCTTTATATTACTGTGAAAATAGCAGTTTATTCAGGTGTGCCTTTATTCCACTACACTACATCCTTCCACTCAGTCAACGGTGCTGCATCTTTCTACCCATTTCCCCCTTTTCTAGCATCTCTGTCTTAACCATCACACAACCACAAACACACCAAAACAGTCACAAACAGAGGCCCACACAGTCAGACAGTGGTTTAAAAGCATTTTATTGTTCATCAAGGCTACTTTACGTACAAAAAAGGTGGCCTGCCAAAACCTTTTTAGTAGGAGGAGACACAGAGCCACAAATTGACTGTTGTTTTCTTGATACAATTTTTTTGTCTTTACAGTTCAGAGTATTACTACCACTAAGTACATGCTACTTCCACTTCAAAAAGGACCTGGAAAATGTGGCACAGTCAGAGTAAAGACCAACTCCTCTTTGATTTATCTGCACAATTTTCATGTTGTTTACTTGATTACAGATGCAAAATGGCCTCCACAGATGGGAACAGCAACATCAAATAGAAGGGTGACATCCTCAAAGCTCATTCGCCACTCAGATCATCTCAGCCTCACCGACTGAAGCAGATGAACTGGAGCACAAAAATTTCTTTCAGGTTTTCATCAATTGAGCTTTTTTGAGTATTAGTATTCTCAAATGGACTGATGGTTTTACTTGTTGCTGAGTTCCCATCTGCAGACCAAAAACAGTTATCAAAAAACCTTCAAAACCTGCAATTTGTACTGCTTATATGCAGTGATGGAAATTTTCCCTGCCTGCTAGCCCGTGACGAATGTGGATTTTTATTTTATGTTTAATAATTAAATTTGGAAATGGCCAGCAAGACTCACTGGGCTAGTGGCAAAAATTGTGCGCCAATCAACGCAAAACCTCCAACCGGACGACCTTTTCGCTCAGGAGTGAAACGTTTGTTCAGGCGTGTCAGAGGTCACATGATCGAACATGAGTTACATGACTGCAGGACATCAGGGACCAATGGAAGTAGCGATTGTCATAGTCACACCAGTGGCTTGTTGTGGTTTCATACGTTTGCTGTGTTCCTGCACTTGAACCTTTACTCTAACAAGACAAACTCTATAAACAAAAAAGATCAACTTTTTTCACAAAAAGAAAATGCAATGATTACAATATAAGGACAGGGAAAACCAACAATTAAATAGCTACATATCATTAACAAATTAATTGTTCCTCAAAAAATACCTACGATTTTTTTCTCTGTACATTCGTTACGCACAGCGTAATGATGGTCTTATAGTTACCTATTATAAAAAAAAGTATTTTTTTTAAGTGATTTTCCTACAGTGTGTAGGGAGTGTGTGCCGAAGCAGAAAGAGAGCCTCCTACCTACAGGGTGGTAGTGAAATGATAATGAGAAAGAATAATAATAGAAAAACAAAATCCTCTGGACACTGAGCCCTTTTCCCTCGTGTTTTCTAGCATGTTCTACATCCAATCTCAAATCAGGGTCAACTAAATCTGAGAGGAGGGGGAGGCATCACTGTGAGACCTTCAAAAGACTTTCAGTGGCAGCTGAACGTCTCCTGGCATGCAGGTCGTGCTTACAGGAGCTCAGCTCCTGAAGCTCTGCCACCTCCCAAAAAACCTGCCTGCTGCAAATCACCATCCGACCCACTGAACCTGCCGCAGAACGCACATGCAGATCGAAAGTACTGATTTGTTAAGCAAATTAAATCACTGGCAGTTTGCATTGTGATTTTTGTGTATGTTGAAGATTCTAGAGCTTGTTCACATCTGTTCAGATAGCTGAGGATGGAATGTGTGGACATTCAAGAACACTGAGAAAGTGTTTAGAGTAAAGGATGTACTCATCATGCTTGATTTAAAAAAAAAAAAGAAAAAAAAAAGACCTTAACCAATCAAACGTGAACCTCGTCACCTTTCAAGCTCAGCTCAGAGACATGAACGGTTCTGCAACTCTGCTACTTTTTCAGTGTCCACTCTTATGACCCCAAGTTCTCTCAATTCTATGTCCTCAAAAATATTGTGGCATAAACGCTTATTTGTTCCTTTATCATAGTGTGTGGATCAATGGCCGATGTGCTAGATGCCAAAAAAAAAAAAAAAAAAAAAAAAAAGGCTAAAGTGGACACCAGCGTGTAATTCTGGTAAAGACACATGAAAACCCTGTGAGCAGGGAACTCTGGGACAGTTGGCTGGTTTTTAGCTCTGTCTGTTGATTCGGAGATACTGAGGCCTGTACAAAGTTCCCTATAGGAGGAATGTATGCCACCTTGGCGCAGGCTCTTTTACAGAGTGAACTGTCTCAGACTGCAGCAGTCTAGCTTAACTGCAGCAACAATACAATGTTGTTCAGAAAAGAAAGCATTGAAATACAACAAAAAAGTCTGGACACCAAAGTCGGGACACAGAAGGTCAACTGATGACGGTTGAAAGAGCTGTGACATCATGCCATAGATTCAGATAACCACCAATCATCAGCCAGGTGTTTTGCTGTGTTTGCCACTGTCTCTCTGCTCCCATCACAGGCTCTCAGCATCAACAAAGCCTTGTTTTCCGAAAGCATCACAGCGTGTTAGCCTGTGCTGTTCAATGAACTTTTCAGACTGCCGCAAGGTGGCGCTTTTTAAGATGACACACATAAAAATAAAAAAGTCCTCTTTATCTCAGGCTGAGGTGCTTTTTAGGAAAACAAGGCCCTGCTGGCTCACGTGTGCCAATTTGGTGTCTCAGCTCAGTCACGCTGAAGGTTGTAGCATCCTGTACCACCGATGGATCAACATCTTAAGAAAACCTTTACGTGCTGCGCATCCCAAAGCCAAACTTCACTGAAACAGTCACTGCTCCGCTGTGGAAATGAGCTCTTGGACGACCGTGCCGAGACGGATTTGAGAAACGCAGCTCTCATCGTTAAACAGAGCCTGTCCGGAGGCTGTCCCGCTATAGATGTTTGTTACCATACTGATATTAATGGAAAACAAAAATACAAAATTGTAATAACAACAATAACAATAATAATATGGAGTACAACTGACCCAGCAGTGAGTGTATAGTGTCTATGTCTGTTACTGACAATGAAAGAAGTAACAACTAACGTCCAAATGAAAAGGCTAATAGTAGTTAAGATTGAAATGCTTAAAAACATTAATAGATACCAGCTATTAAAAACAAAACAAAAAATCATGCATCTGTAAAAGCATTAGTTTACCCTTCAAACCTTGTAGAAATCTATCAAACCACAGTGTGTAGGAGAGGGAGGGATAGCGGGGTGTAAGCCAAATATAATTACAACACCTGTGTTCAAAGAGGTACAAAAACAAAGGCGTGTTTGAAGAGATCTGAATAATCTTCTCTCCCCCGGTCTAGAAACCAGACTTTTTTCTTTTGTTTTGTTCAACCACAAAGTGACATGCAGCGTCATCTCTCCCCTCATCACTGTCAGCAGTGAAGCCTGTGAAACACATCAAAGCACATTGTTCTGCAGAGCACAGCCGTCAACACGCTGCAGGTTGAACGACCGTGTTCCAGGTCCTAATCTCCTCTCACGATGGCTGCCGTGCCCGTCAACACCACAGTTAGCTGACTCGATAACCTGACTGTGCTTGTATGATGAAATGGAACAATAAGGTTTAAGCTTGTGGGGTAGTTTTGTTTTAGTTGGGCTGATGTTATATTGATCTATACTGATACCAATCAACACCACTTAATTAACAAACTGGATGTTAGTGTAGTTTCTGCGTGTAGAGCAGACATGTAGGGCTCAGCGGTATGATGCATTTACTATCCCAATGTATTCTGAGTGCTGAAGATACATATAATGTCATATGAATTTTCCTCTCATAGCACTTACACATAAAACTTTGCATCTTCCCTACACTTGCCATGGTAGTGCGGCCAATTTCTCCCACAGTCTGCCTGTTTATCTGTATCCTCACCTAAAAAGGTGCTTCATCAATAGTTTGGACATAACTTGGTTTGAGAAAGTCAGGCCTGCCAGAGGTGGTAATGCAAGCAACACTCTCTTACCGTGCATGTATGCCTTTGCACTAATCAGCATGCATGCATGAACACATGGTATCCAGATCCATATTACTTTGCATTACATCTTCTACCGCCCGGCCCCACTGGTTTGTATTTTCCATTTTTCACACATGGTTTCAACAAATAAGGCATAATAATGTGGTTCATACTTTTCTGTCTGAGCCAGGATGAAATGATTCCCAGGTAGATTAAAAAAAAACAAAAAAAAAACATAATGGGAGATCAAACAGAGGTTCCAACAAAAGCTGGATTACACCAGACTGCATCAAAATCAGGTTTATCAGTCCCAGTGTGCAGTGCCAGATTACAGTATTGACATGCCACTCTTTACCCTCTACGGCAGTAGTGCAAATCAGACCGAGTCGATCACCCAAGTATACACGTACAGTAACAAAACCACCAGAACACATACACATGACAGAGCGGGAGAGAGAAGGAAGGTGAGAGTGAAAACAGGTAAAACGCAGGGAGGACGTTACACGATGAGATTTGTGTTGTTTTGTCTTCGAGGTGGGCATTGATAAGCATCAGTGTCGGAGGTTTCTTTGGTAGCACAGTCAGGTGGTTTGTGATTATTTTCTCCTAAGCGTTTCTCGCTTATCTTTTCTTTCAAATGTCGGGCATCTCATAACGCATAAGCAGTACACAAAACTACTGTTAAAGGAACAAAAACAAACAAAACAAAAAACAAGGAAGAAAATTAATAATTAAACACCTCCTTTCCTCTCTCTCTTTATGTACATATAACTACAGACGCTTGCTCAGCTCCAAGCTTGACATGCAGGGATGATGAATGATTGGAAGGAGCAGCTTGAGGCTCCAGTCAAGTCCCAAAGTCGAACCCTCACCGCTCACTGCAGATTATCGTCTGACATGACCAAAGCAGAGCACAGAAGGACAGAGAGACCATGTTGTTATTGCTTGGTTGACCCTCTATGAGTGCATAGGAAGAGGGAGCAGGCTTTAGGTTTTGGATGTTTTTAGCAGACCAGCAGGCAGGCATTCCCTCAGGGATGCTGGTGACAGACCAAAGTGACAGGGGCACGGGTGTTGGAGCCGGGGTGGTTGGGAGGGCTGGGGGAACAGGGGCGATTCCCTCTTAAACGCCTCCTCCTTCAGGAGACCACAGAAGGGGAGTGGTTGTGATTGACCATGTGACTGTCGGGGGAGGAGTTTGGGCTGCTGCCGGACGACGAGGGGCTCCCCTTGTTTTTAATCTGCAGCCAGGTTTCGCCCAGTGCCTTGGCGAAGTGGTCGTCCACCGAGCCTGTGATGGACACCGAGTTGGTGGCGGTGGGCTCGGGCTCCTTGTAGTTCTTCCCGAGACTGCGGCGGAAATGCTCCTCAATCACCGGGTCACAGGCTGTGTTGGCTAGACCGGGGAGGACAGAAGGCAAGAGGAGGAGAGTCTTTAGGTCCTAATGAAAATCTCTAAAACTCACTTGTATAAAGTTCAGTGGGCAGTTTATTGCCTAGCATCAGTCTCAACGTTGGTCATGTGCATTTTAGGTTAATGGAAAAATACTAACTCCTCCATCTACTTCACTTTTTCATTGTATTTTTTGAAGTATTAAAAGCACCGTTTTAAATTTCACTGTTAACCTCAATGAGATCATTGAGATTTCACTGGGACCATAAAAACAGCCAGTTATCAACCCACAGAAAACATGAGTGACACTCACAGGACGAATAAAACAGACGTGTGTTTGGCCGAGGCCCCAAGCGACTTTTTCAGTGCAGAGATAACAGACAAGGTAGTAAATAAAGCATGTTGGGGCCTCGTCACAACAACTGATGTGTTACAGACTCGCTGACAGAAAACTGGGATGATTTATTTCAGCATCACTGCAGCATGAATGTGGAGCGCATCATCAGTATGTTTCCTACAAACTGCTCTGTGATGGAATTTAGTTTGGTTCCAAAATTACATCCACATTCATAAATATAGGTCAATTAGTAATAATGAGTGTGAAGTCATTAGTGAGATATCATGTTCACTCATCACTGCTCCTTCTACCATAAACCCAAGAACTGAAAAACTAAATTCAAATGTAATGTGTCTGTCTGCTGCACTGGCATGAGCGCACTCACTGTTGATTCTCCTGTAGTTGTTAGCGAGGCTTGAGCAGCCGTTGTGGGAGACTGGACAGTGAGACAGGTTGCAGTTGCGGTTGTTGGCTGGGGCGCATGTGATCACTGAAGGACGATTCTGAAACACAAAGACACAAATTCAACATGTATGGACCCTGAAAAGAACATAAACGACTGTCTCCAGAGTGGGTTAAAGAAGATTGATTGATTGATTGCTTTATTACAGACTCTGGGTCCATCCATACAGAACAAACAGATAAGTGCACAAGCTAGACAAAGATACATACAAACACAATACAAAAACAGACAATAAAAAGCTTAATTAAAAATTTTTTTTTTTTTTTTAAAAACCCTATTGCCTCTATTTCAATAGACAAGAGTAAATAAAAATTAAGAAATGCACAAAGAAAGAAGGAAGACGGAGTAAAGGGAGGTTTGAAGCTTGAGTGAGAGAGAATTATTCAGTGACCACCACAGTATGAAAACATTTCTGGGTAACAAGCCAAATAGGAAATTTCTACTCTCCACCATCCAAGGAGTCCGGCTAATGAAAGCACATTAGTCACACGGTGTGGGGAACCTACAGGAGCTGAGGTTTTACCCAACAATTTGCAAGAGGTGTAGTCAGTACTAGACTGAAAGAAACAGGATGTGCAGCTTACCTGCTGGCGCTCCACAGCGCTGACTGTGTGCGGCACTGTGGCCATAGCTGCTGTGCTGCTACGTGCAGACTCCACCATGCTGTTTTTGGTGAGTGCCAGTGGCTGGTCCATGCCGGCTAAGCTGGCCAGGTGGTGATGGTGGTGGTGGGCATGGCTGTACAGGTGGTTCCCGTGGACTCCCAGAGCACTGGGCACCACCACGCGCTCGATGGGGCTCCGGCTGCGGTCCTTGGAGACGGGAGAGCTGCGGTAGTCTCCATTAGGTTTCCTGGGGAACAGAGACGGCAAGAGGCTCATTAATTTACTCTGCACATTGGAATGTGTTGGATTGGGGTCTGATTAAAACGACAGTATACTGACTCAGAATCCAGCAACAAGACTGAATCTCAATACTATGAATCTATTTTGGTTTAGCTTTCAACAATTATAATTAAGAAAAGACTGAAACTACAAAGGTTTTGCCACAATGGTGACATATTTGCTATGAAGATAAACAACATCCTCAACAGTTCTGTACATTGCTTTTTGCTACTAAACAAGTGGAAATTTGATAAGAAATCTAGAGCTTGAAAAAAATCTCTATTTTTGCAACATGACACCTAAACCAACGTTTTGGAAAAGCCAACCTTGGGTGAAAGGCTGAGCTCAAAATAAAACAGAATGAGACAAGACTGGGAACAGATGGAGTGTCGAGGTAGAAGACAAACAGGAAAAAGATGCGCAGGAGAGAGAAAAAGAGAGAGAGAGAGAGGGAGGGAGGGAGGATGAGATGAGGGAGAGCAGAGAGGAGATAAACAAAAGAACTATTGTAAATGGGGCTCTGTGTCAAACACTGCAGGACAAGCAGAAGCTATTAATACTGACCTCACACACACTCACTTCTCAGATTGCTGAAGGCTTTTGTACAAGCATGTGCGCACACATGTGCACACGCACGCATGCACGCACACACATACACACACACGCAGACACACACGCGTACACACACTCTATCTCGTTGCTATTAAGTCTAGGAAGGAACACTCTCCTAACTTTATCCGACATGGAAGAACTCCAAACTTGCCCCTGCACAAAGGGGCAAACAGGCACAAAGTTCAAAGCTCTAAAGTGGTTTCCTCAGTACAGCAAATCAGCTTTATCTCTCCAGCGAACCTGCAGCCAGCTGCACTCACTGCTGTCACATGAAAAGTCCTGCAGTGCTAATGCAGCACAGACGTCAGCTGCGGACTGTAGTTGGCATGCCTCTTCTAATGTTTTTACTCTTTCTTCCCTTGACTTCTATTCCACTACACACTGTCCACACTCGCATCCATGTGCTGAATACTCAAGGTGAAAGCAGGTAGGCTGGCCACACTCTTTCCATATGAAAGAGAATTACTTCCCACCACAAAGAAATCCGGCCATTCTCTCCAAACTGTGAGCTCATATTTTAATCACTGAGAAAGCAGAGATAAGGATAAGGGACTCAAGTAATGACAGTTTAACAAAACACAGATTTTGGCCTCTTTTTTTTTCCAGCTCTGATGATAATGACTTTGATATGCAGTGAAGTGGTGGTGCCTGATACCGTGCACACTTGCTTGCACTTAAACAGGTACTTATTATTTTGCTCAGTGCGTCAAATGTGGTTTGTGTTTTCAGTGTGCGTTTTCAGCTGTGTATTACACCCTTGCTGCAGCTCCACTCCCCTCCTACAATTTGAGGCCCAGTTGCAGGGAGCAACATCTACTGTACTCGCCTCTCGCTATCTCTTCTTTTCTCTCCAGCTCTATACCAACACATCCATTCACAAATCGTTACATTCACACTGACCTCTTCCTACATGCACTTACATATACATTATACATACACACTGAAGCCTCAATTGGCAAACAGCAGTGACACTTACTATAAATAGGAAGCATTCAAACATCCCTTCTTTATTCTTCGCCAGATAACATATAGTGGCATTTCCCCACCCATGTGAAAGGAAGGTCTGAATGTGAATACACAACTGACTCTGCAGTGAAAAAGCTGCAGCAGCCCTTTAAGGTTTGTTTGGATGCAAAACAACAAGTTCAGGCAAACAGTTGTAGCTCCATGTGACCAGGCAACCTGACTGCAGGGTCAAGCATCTGGAGCCCACAGCACCGTGCTCCACAAATAAATAGTCTCCACAGAATACAGAGAGGGAGAGAGGAAGAGCTGAGGAGAGCCGAGGAGGGGGGAGCCGTGTGTGAATGGTCCGGACCTCTACTATAAGAAAGAGCAAGGTCAGTAGTTTCCTTCATTTGTGCCGAGAGCTTACATTAGCATGGACCCCCTCCTTTCTCTCTCTCTCTCTCTCTTTGTCTTTCATTCTTTTTTTCACCCTCACAATCGGCAGCAAACTTCCTGGGGGTTAAAGAGGGAGAGACTTGGCAGCGCTTTTGTAAACCCTGGCCGACAGCTCACCGACAAGTTTTTATGTTTTCCCATAGTGGCATCAATTTGCAATTTCATTCTTTATCAAATAGCAAAAAATAACTGCATTGTGGAGTTAATCAAATACAAATCAGCCCATAATAGTCACCCTAGTGTGCTAAAGTGGACATATTGCGTAAATTACTTGTACAGGAAACATCGACCTTTAATCAAATGCTACAAACCAAAATCCTGTTGTATAAATCTGTTAT
>JBBMOE010000018.1:8778357-8852747 GCA_037975065.1 Chaetodon trifasciatus
ACACACACACACTCTTCCTCTCTTATTTTCTCCCCATTTGGCCAATGGAGAAACTTCCATGAGAACAACTCACTGATGAAGTTCCCAGTAGAAAGCAGCTGCAGTTTCTGTATGCTACAATACTTACTGCAGCAAAATGACTAAATTGGAGTTGGTTTTAGCGCCTGTATCTACAGCATCACCTTTCAGAGGAACGTGAATGCAAAAGAAAGCTTACATACTACTGTGAAAAGCACATAAGATTGATTTTCAAACCTCTGAACAATCCAGCCCCTGTGTTCCATTTTCTTAGCGAAAAAGAACAGGGAAAACATGAAAAAGGAAGATGTGCCCCAAGCAGTGACTGCCAGACACTGTTTGCTGAAAACATCACATCAGCCCCTCAGGTTCATCACAATCTGACTTGGTAATTATGTGTTTTTGGTAATTTACAGAACAAAACAGCTCACAGTATTTTGAAAAACACACATTATGGTTACAATGAAAGACAATAAATTCTTAATTTTGATATACTGCCCGGGGGGGTTGTATGTCTGTATGTCTGAGGAAATCAACAAACTTCACACCCAGCAATCACATGTAACCTGGCTGCTGCAAATACACTCTCCTGCAGTTATACTCCCCAATTAAAAGCCTGCGCAAAATCTTGCTCTGTGAGTGGCTGTTATTCTTAAGGAGGGATGAAACAGCTGAGCAAGAGGACTTTTATACTGGCAGGTCTACAACTGCAGAGTGGCAGGCAGGCGAGCAGGCAGCAGCAAGCTTCCAGCCCGCAGGCTCCACTGGACAGGATAAGGCTTCTTTGTTCAAGACTCCTCCTACTCCTCAGAGAAAATGAGAAAGTAGCCCCTGCTGCCTGACAAGGAGCCCACACACACACACAGGAGAGATGATCACAGATTGGCAAGCACACATGCATGTATGGACAGGACACACAACACATGTGCATAACTGCACAAACACATGCAGACTCAGGGCAGACATACACATCACGTCCACGGATCAGCCTGCTACGGCGACAGCCAATATCTGCAATCAGACTTTTATACGAAGAATTTACCATGCCATAAAGTTTTCTGTGACTGCGTGTTCTGTGTGACTTCACAGCAAAAACTGAAAGAGACACTATTAAAACACCAAGTCTGCCGAGGAAAATACACTCGCAACCACATTGTTAAATACATAGGCTGTTGACAAAAGCAAAATCCATTCATTTATCATGCCTGTTAATGCTTTCCCTCATTAAAAAAGAAGCTTTGGTTGGTTCAGAAAGTTCTCTTTCTCTAACCCCATCCTGTGCCTCTCCCTAACCTCAGCTTGTTGTGATTGGACAACAAAGGAAACCTGAGCTTCCTCCTTCATTGCCTTGCCTCAAGTCTCAAGGTGTCAGGTGTCTGTCTGCGCCAACACTCACCGAAAATATGACTGAACTTACAGACAAAAGAACGCCAACTACGAGCAGATTGACAAAAACGCACCTTATTTAGCAACTGGTATAGTCAGCGCACAGGAAAACTGCCATACAAGCAAAACAGAAAGTTAAAAAACAAACAAAAAAAACAGGTGAATGACGACAAAAGCTTCTAAACATGCAGGAACAGTCAACACAGAGCAGAGCAATCAGTGCAGACAGAAAAAAACAAGCTACACAGACAGAAGCAGCCAGCAAAATCCAACAGCTAGAATGGTGTCAGATAACCATCTCTGACATTTGAACTGTGTGTGCATGCGTGTGCGTGCGTGCGGTGGGGGGTTGCAGTGGTTCATTTTCTGGTTTTCTGTCTAGCTTTTTCCCCTCAAGAAGTCCATTGTTTTCAAATTAAACCTAATCATTGTTCCTACAAATGACAGATGAGTTAAATGAAGCAGAAAGCTCATTTATGTCAGATCAAGGCAGGTTGACTGAAGTACCTCGCCGTGTTTTCTATAGAGGCTGTTTTTACCTTCTATTTTTAGCTTAACTTTTTCTGTAACAACAACCCATCATTCTGCACTTTAGCGTAATCACTGTTCTTTGGACAGGCACAACAGTTCAAACAAGGAGGGAAACTTTTCAGAGTCTGACTCTGACTGCAGGTTTCAACAAGTCACTCAGCAGGTACCTCTGCCAGGGAAGAAAGCCCTCTGAGAAACCTCAAATTAAATGACTAAAAATAAGACATATTTAGGATGGGCCTTCGGCAAATAGGTTTCCAGGATGAAAAATATCTTGATGAGCCTTTGTAGAGAGGCCTGAATTTAACTTCAAGTTGCAACAAGTCAACTAGCAATTGACTTTTCTTGGGTAGAGATTAACCTACAGCTCCAAGAGTCAAGTGACTTCAAGGTCACAGTTAAAATGAAGATTAAAGAAAGGGATTATGGCTTATCGCAGGTTACTTCTAGGAAACAATCATGGTACAATGAGCAGTTTGAAAAGTCACAGTCGCAGTCGTTTCAGTTTTACTTTCGCAGAACCTAATTTTAACCACATAATATGGTTGTATTGAGAAGCCGTGGCAAGGAGTTGCGACACCAACTGAAAGCTAATATGACAATAACTCCCATTGTACTGTGGCAGACCGACTTACAAAATAAAGTCCAACTCGTGATACGCGAGTAGGAGCACTTGGTTATCAATGTATGCAGCACTAAACCGCATCGTGCATGAAAAAGATCTCACAGAGTGAAAAACAACCGAGACAACAGAATAAAACACTAAAGGGTAAGATGGATTTACTGCCTGGTTTCTCGAAGAGTATAATGGTAATTCTGCCACCACGGACACATCCATAACAGAAAACAAGATGACTCTGCACAAATGTCAAGACACACAAGATAATCCCTTGTTATGTGAGCCCAAACAGTCACAAGATGTAGGAACAAGGACCCTTCCCCCTCTGCGCCACTAGAACAACTTGATTCAAAAGTCAGATTCCTACCTGGAAGACAAGCTGGGCAGAAATATCTCTGCCCTGTCACACAGGCAAGTAAGCATATACAACTTCTGCAATTACTTTTGTTGTGGTAAAAGCCCTTAACCAATTGCGGAAATGACGGGGCAGGAAAGCAGAGTATTTAGCTTTGTTGTGAAGTGTTTGGAACACACTGAATATTCAGATCACTCTGACAGAAGAATGGAATGATGTTGATACTTCTGCATTTGCTGTAACTCGGGTTCGTCATTGCACTTCATTGTAATTGCTATGAAAACAAGCTGACTGCAGCTGCAAACTTTCCAGAGTTACCTTTAAAGTCTAAAGGTGTTTGTGCCAGTGTACACAAATGACAGTGTGTACTGCATGTGCATCCACATGTGTTTGCACATGCTTAACCACATAAATACACTGCCAGTAACAGTGCTTTACTCTTAATCCAGGGCTTCCAGTATACCGAGTGCATCCAGGCGTACTGTGTTCCATTGTGTCACCTCATAGCCATGTTGACTGACAAACAGATGACTGTGATGAAACAAGTGACATAAAAACATCCATCCCTAATTCGTAACAATACTCTTATTTTCAGTAACAGGACATATTGCTTAGAATTAGCACACATGCAAAACTGTACAGCTCTACCTAACACCTCTTTGACTGTCTCTGCAATAAATAGCAATGGCTGGAGTCCCATGACTGACTCGGTCGAGCTGAGAAAGAGAGAGAGAGAAAGAGAGAGCTTTGATTCCACCGCCCCTGGCCCCAGCAGTCCTTCACAACTAATCAGCGCTCCAGAATCCCTGGAATCTCTGGAAGTGGGAATGTGGGAACGGTGGAGATGTGAGTAATCTTTCTGTTGTGCAGTCCCTGTTTCCAAGCTTCCAGAGATCTGTGGCTATAAGGAGAACACTGTGGAGCCAGCTAAACCTGGCGTAGCACCCTGGAGTCCAAACTGGGACTTCTGAGAAAGGCTGCCTGTGCGCAGCTTCACCAAGCGAGGAGCCCGCAAACATATAGCCAACAGTAACACTTGTCAAGTCAAAAAAGTCTTCTTTTAAATCCAGTGAGTTCTGTGTGTGCATATGTACGGTCGCTTCTAGGCACCAAGGTTTGTGTGTGTGAGAGACAGAAAGAGAAGCAGACAGAAAAGAGAGATGTGGAGTATTAAAAAAATGGAGATATTCTTCAGTAGCAGCCTCAGGAAATGAGCCTCTAGAAAAGAACTTAAGTTCAAGGTCTCTGTTATGGATTTTATTTGAAAGTGCCCGGTCACCCATGCAACAACAGACGAGTGATTCTCAGTACTCACAGCTGTGCAGCAAACAGTCGGCTCATCTTTGCCACATGCTCATTGTCGTCCATGTCGCTGTCCCCCTGGTCCCCGCTCAGCTTCCTCTTGGTGGGGCTGATGGGAGGAGGACCTGTCCTGTGGCTGGAGATGGAGGAGATGGAAGATGAGGAGGATGATGACGAAGAGGAGGATGAGGAGGAGGAGGAGGAAGATGAGGACAGAGACAGGGACTGGAGTCTGGGGTCCCCCCTCAAAGCTGCTTCACCTGAAAAGAACAGCGGGGGAGACAAAAAGATGGAGAGGAGGCAGTTAGAACTGAGAATGTAAATATGAACAAGAGGCAGAGACGAGGCAAACTGCACCTTTACACAAACTATGAAAAAAGAAAAGATAAAGCCAGACGAGGCTGAAAAGAGCTGTGTTATCATACAATCTGAATATTCATTAAGTTTGCAAAACAACAGCCCACTATACTTTTGGTTATTTCAAACATGAACTGACACTGCGACACTGCTGCCGTCAACTCACACGCTTACACTTCCAACACGGTGCTTAGCCATGGATGTGAATTATGGTAATTAGTCGAAATGATGGTATTTCCAAGTAGAAGGCAACTGTTTTATTGCCACTTTAAACAAGTTCACCACAAAAACTACTTCATGACAGTGTTACTGTACAGGCTGTGTTCCAGCTCAAACTTTGGATTTTGTTGATTTATACCGTTTGCTGAGTGAGGCACAAACCTCTGGCATAAGCAGAGGAGTATCTGGTTGGGAATGTTTTGGAAGAAATAGTTGTGGATGGGTTCTGCATATACATGTGTGTGTGTTTGTGTGTGTGTGTGCGTGCGTGAACTATTTCTCTGTGTGTGTCTGACTCCCTGCTTTCCTCCAGTCTTGTCCTGGTACAGAAGGCCTACAGAGCTGTCAGTGAGTGGGAGTAAGAGCAGAAGAGAATCAGGAAAACTACCACTGGCTCTGTCTCAGCACGGGGACTTTCCACTGCTTCGGCCTCATGTATCTGTCTGACTTTTCCCAAACAAAACATAAAGCCTACACCAAAACGCCCATTTCAACTCACAGCTTTCCGCAGAATTACTCCCATACTCAACACAACGCTACACCGACTAGCTGCTCAGCACAGTAGAGATTTAATCATTCAGACTGTCTTGTATGCTATGATTGTGTTTATTCTGCTATGCTTCCAAATTGCATCACTTATAATTTAGACAGGCAGTCATAAATAAACCAAAGGCACAGAGTAGCAATGAATCTGCGGGACATTGCTCATTTTTTAAATTCGCATTATTTCTGTGGATTTAAATGAAGAGTTTATTAGAATACAAGACTTTATTTTCAATATTTAAAAAAAGAAGGAGGACGTCTCCTGTCAACAGTGTTCTTTTGGAGGTGAAAACAACAAATTTTGGATGCATGAAGTCATAAAATCTGTGTGAAAACCACTTTATAAACCGATCTGAAAGAAAATTACATCATTAATCCATTCAGAAGGCTCAAACACACACACAGAAGCACGCACCCACACTGACATGGTTTTGTAATGTCACAAAGTGTGTGCTCTATTCCCCCACTGTTCCTCTATGGATGTGTACTTTTAGCATGGCCTCCCTAACACAGCAGCACCAGCTCCTCTCCTCTCTCTGGCATGTTCCTGCTCGCCCCACTGTGTACCATGGCAACAAGGGTGACATCATTGTTTTTGGCAGGACAGAGGGGAGGCAATAAAAGAAGAGAGACAGTGACACCACACCGGCCAATCAGGATCCAGGACACATAATAGCTTATCAGAGGTTCAGGAATGAAGTGCTCAACAAGGGGGGAACCTTTGACTGTTTCCCCTGCAAACAAAAAAATAAGATGTTTGATCATATTTTGGACGAGTCACACAGTGCTGATCTAACTGCTGCTGAACAATGAACCTGAGCAACATTTCACTCAGCTGCCAATTAGGTGCACCTATTTAAAACTAATGCAGCCCTGCGAGAAATCCCACATTCATGAAGGTTGTGACGTTCAGTTTTTGTTCTCTGTGGTTTGAAGAGATGATGATTCAACCCTGTGATGCAGTTTGACCAAAAACTGAACACTGAGTCAGACTGCATTAGTTAGTAAGGTATACCTAAGAAGTTGGTGTATAGATTTATTTCTAAATTAAGTTGTGCAAGGCATGCCCCTTTCACCACGACAGACTCCTAACAGAAAAATGTGCTTATTGGTGTAAAATGTATCACAGTGATATTTGAAGAGCAGCAGGTAAAATGAAATAAAGATTGGCAGACGCACAGAATTACAATACTAGAAAGGACCCTCAGCTTTGCTCTCCTCATCTGTCTTTTGTGCAGTTTACCTTCAGCTAAAAAGACAGATGGAAACAAGGAAAGAAGCCATGTGATTGTGTCAGTACTTGCAAGTACTGACACAATCACAGACAAGTAGACATGCTATGCTGCGTGTGAGAAAATTAGCTGCAGCTATTACTGTATGGACAAGTAATACTGACTCAAAGTACTGCACTTTAGAGCCATATATAATATACATTTGTTCAGTGCATAAAGAACACTGCAATATTACAAAGAAAACATTTTTTTTTATTTGCACAACCAGCAGACGGTGTAAGGGGGCTGTTGTACGGAAGTAAAAGTCCACTCTGTCTTTTCCCTTCTCTGCTCTCTCAGTTCATTAGGTCCACATGATCAAAGCCCATTTCTCTTGACAGAACTTCAAACAGCTTGGAATCAGGATGAGATTGGATTACAAACGGAGGTGAACCTCTCCATATCTCCATTTCCCTCTCTCCTTCTCCCCTCTCCTTTCCCCCATCAGATACTTAAAAAAGATGAGTCCAAGCATGTCCTCTTCTGTCTCTGCAAAGCAGGAAAGTGATTATTTTTGGCTGAGTTTCTCTGTAACCTGAACTTGCCCCTCTGGGTTGCCTTTATTTTTTAAGCCCATAGAGGTTTTGGGCTTTAAATACTTGAAAGGACACACAAAAAAGCCCTTCCACAGAAGTTCTTGTCTGTGTGAGCTGAACTTTTAAACCGGATGTTAGATTGGTTTGATCTCTGGCAGAAAGAGGAAGAGAGAGCAAGACAGACAAAGAGGGAGAGAAGTTGACAAAAGTCCATGGCTTTGAGGAGGTTTTCAACCTTGTTTATTTTCTCCTGCTCAGCAGCAAAAAGGGACAGTCAGCATTCCCCTGCACCCCTCAATGCCAGGCCTACAACTGATAGCAGCTTTACAGAAAGAGAAAGGGAGAGTCGGAGAGAGAGGCAAACACATGGACAGACAAGCAGAGAGAGAGTCTGAGAATAAATCAATGCCACAACTGACACAAACAATCATTTCCAAAAACATAATCAACACCACAGTTTAATATGGCTGGGAAACAAAATGATTTGAAATTAAATGGGAGCAATCAGGTTGGTGTGGGATTGCAGGAGATTTGTGTCTACATTTAGCAGTTGTTTACAAGTTGGAGTTGTTGATAAGCAAAATCCATCAACTCATGAGTAACTGTAACAACAATGTTAATGTAATAATGTGATAACCTGTATGACATACTGGAACCTAAGGGCACACAGAGAGGCAGACATCCACTGGGTTGTTCTAGTCTTCAGCAATGACACCATGGTTTGACTCCTGTCCTCCTTTCCTGCCATGCTACCTGGTATCATAAGCACTGACTGCCAGCACTTCAAGGCCAACTACAATATGAGATGTCGTAACTGCTAATTAATAATTGAAACCTGCCATGCACGCATACATTTGGGTACCATTTGTGATTAAGCATGAATTGCTGGACCTGGTTCTCATTCAAAACCAATTTCCAATTTGCAGACCTGCTCCATCTATAATCTTCTGCCTGGGGTAGGAATCTTTGGGCATCTTACGAATCAATTCTGATTCAGAAACGATTCTCAATATTCAGAAGAAATTCTTGATTGAATGAAATGGGGGCACTATTTTCAGTGTCTTGCTCCAGTATACTGTGTGCCAAATCATTCACTGGTGTCCACTGAACTACAATATGAAAAGTAACTGCCATTTAAAATAAATGATGCACATCCTTTTCCTTTAAAAAAGTTGATGGTATTAATGAATGAATTTGGAAGCATCTTACAGCCCTATGCTTGTACGTGAATAACAAAATGAAGGGGTGAGGGAGGCTTTGCTGTGGTATGAACCTTCTATCTTCAGCCGTGGTGAGCAGCCTCTCTGCTGCACCAGTGGCTCTGGGGAAAACCACAGTTGTACAAGATGTGAGCAGGGGTAGGGTTTTCTGGGTGAAACAAATTGAGCGCCAAGTGATTTTCTCCACCTCAGTTGGTTGAAGTTGTTTAACACTAATGAGTGCTGGTCAGCCAGCCCTGTTTGTTACTGGTGATCGCTGCTCCACTTCACGAATGTTAGTCTCTGAATGGAGGCGTAGAGAGTTCAAAATGTAGTTCACACTCATTCCACGAAAGGTTATTATTTGAACAATTAATTTAAAAAATAAATTCTTGTAACTGCTGCCTTTTTTTAAGATGAACTACAAGATGACTCGAGCGTGTGTGCGCTGTAGATTGTCAGGGTGCTGCCCTTTCTACCCTTTCAGTTGGGGTTGGTATTTTTTGTTCCACAGATTTGGATTTGGGAATCGATTCTGAATCATATGAGAAGATAAGTACTGAGATTCTATCGTGAACCGTTTTGGGGTTTTTTTCAGCCACCCTACTTCTGTTACATCAATGCAAACTTTGGCAGTCAAACTAAGGTCAAGATCGGTGTTACCATAACTCAATTAACACATCCGGAACTACTATACTTTCAAATGACTAAACCACAGAAACACCTCTGTCTGACTCTTTTTGTGGTATCATTGCACATTCATGCATTGGAAAAGTCACAGAAGGAAATGGATGAAGATCACCGTCTTATACTAAACTGTGTCTGTGCATCAGCCCAAAAACAATAGATATCGATGGAACAGTCCCATTTATCTTGTTTCTTGTTTTCTTTTAAGGCATCAACAAGATGTGTGCTGTATGCCACTTGACATCCTTTCCAAAATCAGCCTGATCCTCAAATCATTAAAGGTCAGATAACTGGGGAGGTCCATATAGTGAAAACTTGCAAATGATATCAACCCCAACTATCACATTAATATGGTAATTCAAATGTGTCAGACTGTGTGGTGTGCATTTTCAATTATGTTCTGATGTATATTTTTTTTAACAGGCCACATGCTGTACTAACACATCTAACACTTGTCTTGATCAGGGTATGGGTACAAGTGTGAGATAATAAGTATCATGTCTACATGTGCCACACTAAAGCTCTTGGGACAGCGTACCAGTATAAATGTGTATGTATGTGTGAATTTGAATGTATTTGACTATGTGTGCTCGAGCATACAGCAAGTCAGAACACACACACTAGCACAAAGCTCTTCCAACCCCTTCTTGGCTCAACATGTTTGAACATGAAGAGCTTTTCTTTCATTCCTTTTACTGATTGGCTCCTTCCCTGTTCTTTTATCTTTGTTTTCTTATCATGAGGCACATGATGGAGTCAGATTTTAGTTCAGTCAGCAAAAAACAACACACACACAAAAAAAATACCCAGAAAAACAAATGGATGGGCCTGCAGAGATGTGCTTCCAGAGACAGAAATAAAGCTTTATGTCTATCCCATCAGATAAAAGACACCCAGGGGAAATACAAGTACAAAAATACCACTAAAAAGTAGTCCTATATCCTCTTTACTTCTGTAATTTTCTTAACTGAGAAAGACCGGATGAAACCTGAGAAAGGTGAAGCTTTGCAGGGACACAGAAAACCCTTCTGATTGGCTGAAGTCCCAGGCCAGTGGCAGTCTTATCTGCTATACCATCGCTGCACTAATGTGAGTTTACTGTCACTTATTTTTCACCAGCATTGCATGTGTGTCCAAACTCCTAAGCAAAACTTGAAAAGTCACATGCCTAAAAGCAAGAATTGTATCTGCAGTTTGTCAAACAAGAATTACGGCAAGCAACACAACACTTTTTTCCCCCACAAAGCATCAGAAACAGACAAAAGTACAACTTTGTACAAGGACACCTTGACCAGATGTTAACCACTTAAAAAAGAAAAAAAAAAACACACCTCATTTTCTACCTGCTCCTATAAACTGGTACCTGGCCACTTGACAAACAACCAACAAAATGGGTTTCAGTCACACAGTCTTAATAAGAAAGCTATGACAAGCTCATTATATGCTACATGTAGAGAGGAGCTGCTAACTGCAGCACAGTAGCAGTAGGGGAAAAATAGGCACAAGCAAAGCACAGAAAGACTGAAAAGAAAGCCTTTTGATCAGTTTCTCCTGAACATGTTTTCCTTTGTGTCGCTGCAGCTTTTGTATTTTTGTATAAAGCAGCCTAGAATTGAGACTAATTAGTCACCACTATCAGGAAATATTTAGTAATTTATAATCCTGGCATTTATTCTACTGGGTTCTACGCAGAACAGAAATGAACTGCATGTAAAAAGCTCACAATTTGAAGTAGACTTTAGTTGGACAGCTGCAGACCTGCTTTTTTTGTTCCTTTCAGTGCTGAAGTTGATTCTACAAGTTGTAGTAGCAATCAAGGGCAGAGGGACGGAAGAAGGCACTTGCATTTAGCCCCCAGAAAGACTGGATGATATTACAGCCCCTGACATGTGAGCACAGAGGACAGGAGCTGCATTACTCCAAAGTCAGACCCTTTGCTAAGACATGGAAGCTCCTGCTCCGTGCCTTCATGACATAACACGAGATCCTATGCTGTTCACGCTTGAATAAACTTGTGGTCCACACTGCACAGATATGTGAAGAGAAGAAGAAGAAGAGCGATCAAAGACCTAAACAAAAACATGCGAATTCAGTTTGTTCTACAGCGTTCAAATCACTTAACAACAACCTGCGTCAATACATGAGACTACACTTCAACTAAAGGAAGATATTTTCCCACAGTTATGACAAAGACAGGAATGCAAGAGGTTGACATGAATAACGGAGAGCAGAAAGTCAGAATAACTGAACAACTAGTAATAGAGTGAGTCAACCACAGGAGGAGAACCATGAAACCCACACATGGCTTAACGCCGCCGTGTATCCAGCCGTTCATCTCAAACATTAAGCAGATCTTCCTTTTGAGTCGGGTTTACAAACATGCTACCAGTTTGTCAACAAATAAAAGTGTTAGCATGGCTATACGTGAAAATGAATGCTAACGTTAACGCCGTTGCTAACGGTTACAACTACGCTCCATGGAAAAATGACGTTCGTTGGCATGGACGTCGAAAAGTTAAAAACACTTTTAGTCGACATAAAGAAGTCGTGTAAAAATTCATGTACGTGTATTAAAACGTACAACCTTTACGCCCGCAAAGCTTGTGGAAGTTAACAGCTAGCGTTAGCATGAGTAACTTTAGTGAAAACTCCGACCAACGACGTCGCTAACGTTAACTCAGCGTAACGGCAGCGGCCACTTCGAGGGTTTAAAAACAAGCGGAGCAACACCCACAAGCAGCCCAAAGCCTCCGATTTACCTTCGTAGCAGAGAATACCGATGTTGTTGTTCATCTTGTCCAGGTACTGGTAGTTCAACAGGTCCATTTTCGTTAGTAGCATTTATCGAGTTTTTACGAAAAAAAAGAAAAAAAAAGAAAAAAGCTGCTTTTTTTCTTCTCTCAAGCGACGGTCAAAAAGCTAAAGGCCCAGCCTCCAACTTTACTTTGTCTAGAAACCCCCTTTATAAAATAAAAACCCCGCAGAGAGGACAGAAGAGGGATTTCTGCAGCTACTATGATTAGTTTAAGATACTTTTTTTGACACACGCGTAAACGTATCGCGGCGATAAAGGGCAAAAAAAGAGAGTAGCGTCAGTTCTCCTCACAGCCAGCTGTAAGTCGACTGCACTGACACGCAGGCTATGCTTGGTATGACTCCTGCGCTGCACCAGTGGTTTCCTCTGCTGCTCACAGGGGCGCACTGGGCATGCTCGCTAAATCCCTGGAGCGCCTCAAATATCAGGGATGTTTTACGCGCAAGATCAGCCCCTCCAAACACATCCAGAGAGAAAGAGAGTGGCAAGAGAGAGAGAGACCCGAAGAGCCGCAGAAATGCCGAATTGAATTTGAAAAGTATCACAAGTCCCAGTGTTGTAGTTTTGCCACAGGATGTTAAACATCGCTGAGATTGCTGAGATGCAATAGAAGCCCAAGAAAGGAAAATAAAAGTGACAACTGAGGAGATTAAAGGTGCAATAAAAGTACGTTCAGTTTGCTGTAAGCTTATGACAAGGTGCGAGTCCCTGCAGGAGTATTATGAGAATAATATAGTTATAGTTTTAGTTATAGGGCTTGGCAAGTCGCTTTGAATTGACTGTTTACAGATGTGGAAGAAGGGAGCTGAGAAACAAACAGACTGAGGGAAGGAGGACATTTTTACAAATCACTGGAAGGACAATGAAAACAGAAAAACATGCTTCCTTTTATGGGGTTTCTGCTTATAAACCTGGCAAAGATGATGGTTGCCCTCAGTCTGCTTTGTTTGTTTGTACGTGTGTGTGTGTGTGTGTGTGTGTGTGAGTGTGAGTGTGTGTATGTAGCTCCTTACAGCAGAAACGAAAAAAATAAAAGACTAGGGACTTTTCTTTATACCACAGTGACACATCAATTAGATATATGTAAATAGAATATATTATATAACCTACATGAAGAACAAATGTGTGTAAATTGTCTATAGTTGTCTTATAAATGGATGGAAAACAAACTTCACTTCTGTCTTCTTCACTTCTTTTTCAGTGTCTAAAAAGTTACCAAGGCCCAGTGAAGTCTCAGAGTGGTTCTCTCCTGCCCCCTGGTGTTTGAGATGGGCTCTACACACGTTTTATCCTCAGTAAAAAGGGGACTGATGTGGAAAGACCAGGAGGCAACTGGGATAAAAAGAGGAAATAGATGAATAGAATGTGAATATGACTGTCATCAGATTACATGGATTGTGTGGAGAGAGCAGAGAAGAGTTTCCTCCGGGGTATCTGACTGAGAACATAATGGGCAGGGTGTGGCTGCGCTTCAGAGTGTGAGTTTACACAGAAACACGCATTTGCCATGTGTGTGTTTCACCGTGACGCATACCTGTAAAACACACATACCAGGAAGTGAGAGGTGTCACTATTTTCTACTTGCTATGTTTGTTGTTAAGCACCAAAACACCGCAACAGACTCCTTGTATGTGAAAACCTATTTGGCAACAAAACCGATTCTGATTCTGATACTGATACCTGAAACCTGCCAGCTCGATGGATTCGATTTTTAAGTCAAAATTTGATGTCCAATATTCTCAAAAATAATAAAAAATGGCATCCAAAATGAGAAGAAATCATTCACCAATTCTACAAAAAGAGAAATCAGTGTGAGAAACAACCCAGTGTTGCATTCCAGCTCTTTTCCTCTGTGAAACTGTTATAAACAAATACAAACAAGCTGAGCACAGAACAAGGAAAACCAGCAGGAAACTAAATTATGAAAAACCAAGAGGAAGAGATCTAGAAGGAGAGAGAAAGCTTTCAAGGCAGGTGGATTTATTTTTCTATCCTGAGCTTCAGGCGGGTTAAAAACACTAAATTCATCAGGCAGCGTTTGACACAGACGCTATGGCTGCTTCCCTGACCTCTGTCTCACTAAAACAGGCCTCTCCTAACTTCTAACACAGCTCAAAACTGGATTAACAGACTAATTATACAGAGGGCTTGTTTACCCCCCTCCCTCACCCATCCTCTCATGCACACACACACACACAAGCCACGACTACAAAACAAACACCAACATAGTGTGTACGCATCTACACAGACACACTCATACATCTACCCTTCTCAAACACACATTATTCCACATCTTTCCAAACACCTCCCCCCTTTCTTTCTCGTACAGAAGTACACACAAAAGGCCTCTCCCCTCCTCCCTCGCGGCCTCCCCCTCTAACGGTGAACTAAGGAACATGGTTCTTGTCTCATTGAACAGCCATTGTTTCCAGTTTCACACACAACACGGCTGAGTTCAGACAGAGGGTTCATTCAGTGCTGCTGCAGCTACTACAGCTGCTGCTGCAGGTTACAACTGACTCAGAGGCCCAAACGTCTCAAAGGAAAAAGCCTGAACCCCCAACTTGTTGTCTATTGCTAAACTCATATTGTATCAAGTGTGTGAAAACATACAGAAAAAGTTGTTCCAGGAAGCAAAAATTAAATTAAAAAGCTTTAATAAGACCTCAGATGGTTCAGGTGCACAACAACTCACACATCCTGCAAACATCTTCACACATATTCTGCTGGAGAAGACAGCAACAATAGATTTCTGCTTTATTTAGATAAAACAGCACCATTAAGGGCAATTTTTCCACAGGAAAAAGCGACACCATGTTGCAGTTTTAATCCTATAAGTTAAATGCATTTATTTGAAGTCACTACTAATGACTATGAAGGAGTTTTCTAACCTTTATCATAACCAGGTTAAGTCCCACTGAGTTTATGGCCAATGCAGCAGTATAAAAGCTATCAACAAGCAGATGTGATACAAAATCTAAATCAGTATAATAAGACCAAGAGGTACCTTCAATACAATAAAGAAATAAGCCTGAAATTATTCAGAGAGGTGACATTTTTAACAGATGGCTGATGTAGGATGATTCTTTCAAACTGCATTAGTTAGAGTACGGTTACAATGTCTGAAAGAGGCAAAACGGCTAAATCTGAAGCAATTGTCAGAAAAAAAGGGATTTAAAAATTCAGCAGGTTGCCTTGAAAAAGGTCTGAATCTAAAAGTCGGATTGGCATCCACAGGTAGCTCTATCTTACAACATTTAAACCACGCAGCGGACCAGTCAGACACTATCACAGAGTCCTAGACAGTTCAATGAGGCAGCTCAGCGGAGCTCCCCGTAACGACATAATGGCTCATAATCGACGTAATCTCTTAAGACTGTCAAAGAAAGCTAAAATGTATCATCTAGATGGTGAATTGTTGACCACCTGTGCTTTGGCTCTTCAATTGCCAAAAATGGACTCAGTGTGTGTTTTCACTTTTGCCCAGACTTTGTGTCTCTCATGCAGTAAATTAGACAACTGAGTGAACCCAGGATGACTACGACTACTTTACTCTGTGTTTACAACATAGGGCATGCTTACAAAAATACTAATAAAGCCATCAGAAGTAAAAAAAGTGTCACATTATCAATTAAAGTCGACTTTGCCCGATCAAAATGAAACAAATCGTATTAAAAATACTTGTATTACCAAGTACTTCAGTCCAGTTTAGTATTACTGCTGGTTATTAGATGCACAACATGTTTCCCTCTGGCTGCTCCATTTGCTACTCATTTGTCTTTAAATTATCCCAAATACTTGACTTAAAGCTGACTTGAAAAGGGAAACACAGTCTCTAACACAGTGTCTTTGTTCTGGCTTGGCATGTCGTAAGACTGAATAAGTATACTAAGGAGATTAATAGTTACACAACAAGTCGACGAAATTCCACCTGTTTCTACCATAGGGACAAGTTGTTACACATACCTTAGCCTACTGTGGTAATAACCTTTTCTCCTCACCGTTTGCCCAGCGTGACTCAGGAGTAAAGAGCTTGCTGTGAAGCTAATGACCTATAGTGATGTCAGCTATAGGAAAAGGCAAGCTGTGGCAATGCTGTTGTTAAAAAAATAATAAAACCTGAAGCATGTCATACTAACTTCTGCGGAATAGCATCACTGCATGAACACAAAACCTCATTTTACCAATGACTAATTCAACTACTACATGCGTAAGCTGGTTTGTAGTTGAATTAGTCCTTTGGCCTTACAAAATAAAAGTTCAAGTTGAACCTTTGTAATCCGGTTTGAGCTCTACTCTCAAAATGAAATGGGTATCGGGTCTATCACACGCTTACTCACTTATATATCATTTAGCTGTGTGGAGACACAACTGCCCTTCATCTCAGCTGGAGAATTCCTGCTTTCCTCTCATTACCACCTTTACTTACTTCCTGCCAGTCTATTTATTTATCTAATCTATCAGGACAAGGCACAACCGCACCTACTTAATGTCCCGTGGTGTTGAATGTCTCTCTCAACAGGTCTGGGCTTCTCCTGGGAGTAGGTGTGTCTGGATAACAACACACTGCACAGGCCAGGTGGTGATTCATCCTAATTCCGTATTAACATGCTCCAGTGTTGTGACACAAACACTGGCAGAATGAAAGACCGCAGGTTGATGGTAGAGTGTGAAGAAAAGACGCTCGACTTGCTTCTGCCTTTCTCACTTTTCCTGCTTCCTTCCTGGCATTCAGTCTTTGAATTTATTTCTGAAATGACCTTTACAGCTTGTTGAGGATGGATAAAGGAAGAGTGACTTCCTTTAAACTTGATTATTGACAGGACAGACCTGAAGTAGAAGTTAGGATACTGTACTGAGCTCGGCTTTCTGTGAGGACATTTACATCATCTTTCTGAGCATTCAGAGACAAAATTACACAGCTGCAACAAGACACCCTCACAGAAGGTTCCTGGGAGTGTTCCTGGGAAATATCAGGTTGCTCCACGGAAACAATGACAACAACAGGTGATTGTGTGGAAGTGAAGCTATTCGGTCATTTCCCACCTTTGTGTTTGTCTGTGGAAACCCTGTCAGACGTTAACAAATCCAAGGTTTTGTTTATTATTAAACACCAGCTCAGCATTCATTCACTTGCTGCGGGTATGTTCAATTTCAGCAATTATGTAATTATATTACATTGTATATTATGTTTCCTTTAAGTGAAGTTTTTGGATGGCAACTATGCTTTATAATATACTCTAATATCGCGTAGCACTGCCACTTAAAAGGACCACCACACCAACAGTCATCATGGTTTCTCAGTATTGTTTAACAATCTGCAGTGACAGACACAAGATAAACCAGCTGAGGATGTGCAAAGAGCTCTGTTGCAGCCATGACATCTAAATCTGTGCTGCTGCTCCTCCTTACAGCCAATCTGTGCTGCTTCTCTTTTACCATTTCAACAAACCATCTCACTCTGCTCTCAAACTGACCTGCTGTCTATCTGTCCCCCCTCAATTTAACAAAGCTCTTCTCTTACAAGGCAATATCAGGCCTTGGCAGCCTTTGTTAAACATCCATCCCTGAACCTTTTCTCTCCTCCATTTCTTTTTCCTCTCTCTGTCTCTGGTCAGTGAGTGCTCTCCCTCCTTCCACCTCCTCTTCCCCTCCAGCCTGCCTGCCAAAATTTGTTTACAGCATAAAGAAAACAAACATGAGGCAGACTCTGGATGCACTCTCACACGATGCAAGATCAGATATCTACTGTATGTTATTACAGGTATGCAACTGCCTGGTACGCAGCTGAGATCTGATTGCATGATGCAAGTCTTTTCTGAGCAGTAAGCTGAGACTCATGTGTCTCATATGGGAACAGGAAAGGTGTAAAGGATAGCACGTGCAGAGCAGTGACACCTCTTTTCAACAGAGCATTCACTCTTTCAGGCTAAAATGGCATATCCAGCGTTCAGATGAGCCTTTTGAGGCTGGTCAACGTTTGTTTTGTTGGTAATTCAAAGAAGATCAACCATTTCAAACACATAAGACCAAGCATATCTTATTTCTGGTCATGGAAAATGGTCAGTGCCTCTACTGACCACCAGGACATATGACAACATTCTTGCCATGCTAACAGTTAGCTGGCAACAAACTGACCCCGGGGGCTTATCATTTATTGGCTAAGACAGCTCCTACGTACGACAGCAGGCTCTGTGCCATCACCACTCATGTTCTGCATCTGCGTCTGGATTTACAGCCTCGGTGCGCTCACATGTTGTCAACACAACCTTATCACCGGATGCCAAGGCTACAAATACTACACATACTTCTCTGAGAGGAGTGTGTTCACAGACTATCAGGTATTGCCATGTACCACCTTTCCTGACTTCTTCAAAATAATTGATTTTCTGGGGAAATCACCACCAATCCTCCAATTAACATCAAAATAAAAGGGAAGAGAAAGACAATAAATGCATAATGATTAATGTTTCTTTAAACGTGTTCACATAAACCCAAAAGAAGTTCAAATGTAATAAATGCTCTGTTGTATTTTTATGTTGTGTGCTAGCTCAAATGTGGAGCCATTAATCAACATAAGTGACTTCACGAATCACAAAGAAAACTCAGTGTGTCTCAGCAGTAATACTTCTTTAGCTACTGCAAAGGTTAACTTCATCTTTGTGAGAAGCTTCGCAATCCTGTTTCATTCCATTCTGAGTAACTATGGCGAGTGCTATCAAAAAGAGAAGAATGCAAAGTATGTGTGGTCAGCACGGCCCTGAGAAACAGCTCCCTTGCTAAGACAGCAGAGCTGGTATGGGACCAGTGAGCGTGGCATTTACTGAGAGCGAACGTGGGACATGAGTTCTGAGAAGTAGCCACAGCCTTAAATTCAAGCAGCCACTGTTATCAGGGGAGGACCCATTAAAACCTGAGCATTTGACCACTTCACTCAGCTGCTGCATCGGGAGTGAGAAGCTCTGTCTATGAAACAACTTTGCCTTTTCGGTGTGGTGGATGACTTCTCATTCTTTGTTCTGAAAGATGTATAATAGTGAAACTTCTTGCTGGCAAGTGAGAAGCATCAATCGGAGACGTAAGAGATGAGACGTGTGGCGATCAACAACCTGCCCAAGCCAATAGAGCAGTTTACAGTGACAAGGAAATCACTGCAAGGTAATTTACCATATCAAATTTGGGAGAAAAGATAGCGTTCTAAACATAGATGGCACAATGAAACAGTCATAAATTACTGAAATCACATCTTTTCAAACATAGCTACACACAACTATTTTAGAAATTTCCACAAGTGAAAAACATGTTGTCTCGTTTAGGATGAAACGCAGTCAACAATTCAAAATGATTACTGGTACGTAAATGTACCGAGAAATTTTTTTGGTCAAAGTGCAAAACAGAAATGCCATGTGTAGAGAAAAATAAGGGCCGGTTGTGTTTAACCTCGTGACTTGCAACCGTGACCCTTCTGACACTTGACCTTTGACCTCGTGACCATGGCGGCCCCTTGCCCCTCTACTCTTAATGGCCGCCTGCTGAACCACGACACTTAACAAAGCGGTGACGATGACGTGAGTCCCTGTGCGTGTGTGTGTGTGTGTGTGTGTGTGTGTGCAGCTGTCAACAGTAAGTTAAACTGCAGAGGGAAGCGTATCTAGAGGCACAGAAGGAGGGAGGGAGGAGGGTAAGACAGCAAGAGATGGACTGATGATAAGGAGGAGTGACTGGGAAGCTGTTCATCTTGAAGCACTAAACATATTTATTTATACACACTTTACATTTAAATCAGTATGATTGTACAGTGAGCAGCACAGGCAACCCACCTCTAGGGTGGCCCGTGTAAGTAACAGGCCTTTCTAAACTCTAATCCCCATTCCTTTCAATAGAATCAAAATAAATGATGTTACAATTGTACCAGTGCTCCCATGAAACCACTGAGGGAAACGGCTAGCCTGGCTCTTGCCAGCGATACAAACTCTGCTAGCAGCATCTCTAAAACTCACTACACATGGAGGAATTAATTTACATTTTTCATCCAACTCTCTGCAAGAATGCTAATAAGCTAAGTCAACAGAGTCTTGCTTTAATGTATGTAGGCTACAGTTTCAGTATTTTCAGACCACAATGATGAAAATGTGTCACAACATACCATTATAAATGAGGCACTGCGGTGCAACAGAAATGTTCTGGCCTACAAATCATGTTCTCCAGATGTAAAAGGAACATGCTTACCACTTAAACCAACACACTATGACAGAATACTGTCCACAAGAAAGGGAGTAGATACTCCTCAAAAAAATCGAGATGCACTGATTTGTTAAAGCAAAAAATGTTTGACCCTGAGGAAGATAACAAAATGGTCTTGTTGTTATGCAGCCATGTCAATAAAAGTCTTTTGTGTATTGACAAAGCAGCGTGTATTTGTGTTTTTGGGGAAAGCCCACTCCTGGTCTTGTGGACAGTATCAGGCCTGTCCATGCATCAGGAGCAGCTGCTCTGTGTTTCATTGGTTTTCATGCTGTTAGATACAAATGACTCCCTTATTTTCTATAACACTGTGACAAACTTTTACCAACTCTGTCCATCACAGCATCTGACCCATCGCAACCATTTAGGAGCAGTGGGTAGACCAACACGCCCCAAACCTCTGTTTTTAGGCCAGTGCCTCTGTCAAGGGCGATGGCAGGATTCCTACAGTGATATCTCACGTACTGTAAATGTCTTCCATGATGAAGAAAGAAGGAGATAAAACAGGTGTGAGAGAAGAAAAGCAGGAGTGTGGCAATAATGTCTGAGGTAAAGCATTGCTCTATAAATCTTTTATACATCACTTTGACTTAGTCATCCGTGAGACTGTTATAGCACTCATAAAAAACTGCTGATAAGCAAGATTTATCAAGACTCCTGCAGACTCCTTGACCCACACACACACTGACAGCAGGCGATAACTCAAACACTAAGAGTTAATGACATCATCGTGCCCCATTAATCAATAACAAGGCAACAGACACTGACTGGGAAGCTGACAGAAAAGCAGGCAGTAAAACACAGCTGCTGTTTGAGACAATAGAGGAGACATTTCATGCATACTTCAACTTTTATTGCATGCACACACAAATTTGAGGACACAAACAAAAACTACAGCATGCATACGCAGCCACACTAGATGCCTGTGTGCTCCACATTGTCCCCTGCTGTTTGGTTTATGACTGTTATGTTCGCTGCAGACTTCTGCCAAGAACTCATAAATTATGGCAAGTCGCTCACACACTTAGCAGGCAGATCAGTGCATGTCGAATTGTTTGATCAGTGGTGGCAGCAGCACCTTGTCTACTGAGTAAAATTAAGCTACTCTGTCATAGTCTGTAAACACAAAACCAGCAAACACAGATCTGAGAACAGAATGAAAAGACTGAGCCTGTGTGTAGACTGCAAATGCAGAGAGACGTGCTGCTGGCAATCATTATTTGTTATGTATTTGTCAGTCAACTGTCAGGTGTAAAGGATTATTGAATTTATTAAAAGATGGGGTAGCAGTAATTCTTCTGTAGGCATCAGTGACACCATCAGGGAGTTTGTATATTTATTGCCACAGACTGAGAGTGGAAGTTTAAAAAGTTCAGCACGGTGAACTGTGTGAAGACTCAACACTGATAAGACCTTGACATGCACTTCACACACTCTGGGCCGAGACAAGTGATATTACATCTGACTAGGCCACTTTAAGTATTTGCTTAACACCTACAGTTACTACTTCAGTGGATTTAAACAGTGGAAGTACCACAGGTGCAATGTGTTGTGTGAACAGTTCAACATTTTGTGAATTATGTTTATCTGCTTTGTCACCAGGCTGAGAACATTGCTACCTTACATCTGTCTGGTATGTATGCAGCTATTGCCAGAAGCTTAGCTTAGCTTATCTTATTTTAGCATAAAGACTGGAAGCCAGGGGAACTCAAGTTCTATCCAGAATCAAATAAAACCAAATATCATTGTCATCTCTACAATGACAACGACATGATTTGCAGTTTCATAGGGGTTTATAAGATAAGATAAGACTTTATTGATCCCACACCGGGGAAATTCAGTCGTTACAGCCAGCAAGTATTACCAAAAGCAAACACAGTGCCATAAAAGGGTCAAGATAAAAAAAGTGTACAGGATACAGAATAGAAAAACATCTATGTATATGTGCATTATGTGCAGATTATAAAACTACTAAATGCCATAAAAATCCTACTGCCACAAAAAGTACTATTGCCAATACTCTTATGAGAAAACTACTCATGTCATGCAGTATGTGCTGCACTACTTCTTGGCTGGAAGCAGTGACTCCCTGTTGTCTTGCTTCACCCTGAGGTTGCCAACCAACAGCAGAGACTCTTGCAACTATTGAACTATTTCGTTAACACTGTTATGCAAATGTAGACTAAATAAACAACAGGCATGTGTAACATGTCTGTTGTTTATTTAGCCACAGGGAATGGACCTTGGTAAAGAGTGCTCACACTGGTTTTAGCAATCCTGTAAAAAGGGATTATTGGATGCCTAAATTGCTTTAAAACTCACTTTATTTTTGTTGTGATTGTCTCAGTCACTAAAACATCCAAGAACCACTTCATGTGTTAAAGTTTCCATTCTCTTAACGCCAAAACACCTTAACAGGCTGTGCAGGGAAGATGAGTGACAGAGTTACGCTGCTCACTTCGTAGGCTTATACGTGCTGTCAGTGCCTAACACCTGTGTTGTGTTGCGCAGGCAGCATTGAGAAATATCTGTCAGAAATATGGACAGGCTGGAGGGCAAACCCACACCTTGTTGAAAAAGCTCTACACACCCAAATCCCATCCCACTCACGGGCATGAATCCTCGGTCAAATTACCTCCCACCTAGAAAACTGTTTGCCTCCAGCACGGTTTAGACAAAGTACCATGATGCAAGTTCTCCGATTTCACTTTCATAGTTGATCTGACTATAAACAACTGAGCATCGACAAGCTCCGACTAGCCTTGACTGCTCTCTTACAGAGAGGATGATCAGGCCTTAAAAAGTTTACATTTGCAAAGTCTAGTTACCTATCTTGCAGTACTTCATTCATATAAAACTTTAGGTGAGGACCCCCAAGATTAGGACTATGACAGGATCTGGTAGTCTGGTCCACCTCAGTGTGGACCTGCAGCACATGACTGAGTGCTGAGTACAGTTTGCCTGCCTGCCATGTGACAGAATCTGATTTTATAATGTACATAAATGCAAAATACATAAAACCATAAACAGTGTCTGTCAACATTTTGCCCGAAGTAGGCTATCCAACACGATTCAGATGACAGGAACGGAAATCCAGCAAGGATCAGACTCAGTTGAAGGTTTGTGAGTCTGCTCAGGACCTGTTGTATGTTTTAAATGTTTGTTTCCATCAAAAAACTATTCAGTCTTCAACCATGCAGCTCTGTGAGGCTGTACTTAGGCACTGAGGAGCTTGAAGCTAAAGGCTAACGTCAGCATGCTCACACGCTCAAAATGACAATGCTAACACACTGATGTTTAGCAGGCACATATTAACCATGTACACAATCTTAGTTTGGTGTGTGTGCATGCTACCATTTGCTAATCATGTCATTCGTTTCAGAGCTATTTGGTCATAAAGTATTGGAGAAAAAAATGACATGATGATGCCATTAGATTAGATCAGGAGATCAACAACGTCAGCAGGATTTATCTGCAAATTTAGACAGTGGAGATAAAATATCTAGATTTTCTGTATCTACCAATTACTTGCACTAATATTCAGTGCAAGAATTAGACAGAAGAGTCTGCTTTAAGGCACAACTTCCCTTCACCAAGAGCTAGGAAAAGACTGGTGGTGTTTGAACAAACCATGGAAACTGTAACAATGAAGGGGAGATTCTGCAAGTGTGTGTGAGTGTGTGTGTGTGTGTGTGTGTGTGTGTGTGTGTGTGTGTGTGTGTGTGTGTGTGTGTGTGTGTTTTCTCTAAACAAACAAGCGGAATTTCAGTGTACAGCATGTGTATCTCTGCATGTGCAGAAGTAGAGCAGAGGGCACTGTGCAGATCTCAGCCAACCACCTTCTCTTGGCACCAGTTCTTCTTTTGTTGTGGTTCCTGTCAGAAACAAAAGGTCCATATTCCATCTCGTCAGTAGGGCCCTAAACCACCGGCCCTCTTTGGAATGACTGGCTTTGATCTGACATCCAAGACCCAACAAGCATTGTCAAGGCGTGCTGACAGGCTATGTCTCTGTGTTCACACTAAAACCAAAGACATTTCTCTAAAAATGTACTCAAAACTGCTAGAATTTAGAAAGCACTGAGCTACAAACAAAAATATTTTGATGTGTTCTTAGAACTGCAATCCAGACAGTTTAAGGTTGATTTCAAATACAGGTTTGCTTCCAGGAAGGGTGGAGCACACTGAAAGATCTTCCAAGTAGTCACCAAAATTGCTATGGAGGGGTGATGGCAAGCATTAAGTATTTCCCCGCATTCACCATTAAATATAAGGCACAGATTACTTCACTGCTTTCTGAGTAAGTAATTACTGCATATTCAAGGTCAGGACTATTTGACTTAAGACCTGTGAACAGAGTTGTTCACAGACAGCTTGTCCTCCGACCAGAAAGAGGGAATTCGAGCTCACTGACAGCAAGGATCAGACCTGCTGGAGTGTGTGCATATATGGCATGTGTGTGTAAGTATTGGTGTTAGTTTGGTCTTTAGTTATTCATAGACATTCATATCAGTTCAAGTAACTAAATTGCTGCATTATCAATATACTACTTAAGGGATGGACAATTGAATGAACATATCAGATACTGGTGATTGACTGAGTCTTGCCAGTTGCACCGCACACACACGCACCTATGCAAATATATCAGTGGTTGCTGGTCAATGAAGGGTTTATATAGATTCAATTATTTCTGTATCTGAAAAACATGTAGAAGAGGTGAAAGTGCTGTTTTCAGCCCTGCCTTGATCTTGCCAGTCAGGCTGCATTTGGCCTCAATGACCTTCACGAATAAGTCAGGGCAGCCCTGCCTGTGAGGCACAACCGAGGGCAAAAAAAGAGACCGCGAAGCACTCACTGCTGCTCCCTTGTGTGGGTATGGTAATAACTGAAGATGAACGCGTCAACATTTCTATCAGCTGCCCCTCATTTGGATTATGGTGGCTCATTAGACAACACTGATTATAGAAATTTTAGCGAGTGCATTAAACTGCAAAAGTAAGTGGAGATGATATCCTCGTGTTTAGAAGGCATGCAAAGTGAACTGGTGAGTGCATTCTTCTTCTGGAGTCATTACAGTATGAAAACACATTACAACAGTGTATTTAAATACATTAACCCGCAGGGCAGGACAGAAATGTAGATCTAAAGCTCTGATATTTCAAACTGTAACAAATGTGGGTTGATGCCTTCTGCTCTGTGAAAAAAGCCGTTGCTGCTATCAAGCATCACAAGTATTAGACGTGCAAACTCCAAGTACAGTCACTTCAAAGCAGAAAAAATCTCAAAAGGTTCAAGTCCAAATTTAAAAAAAACTCTGTCTTAGTGTAGACGGAGTTTTAATTTTAGATAAGCACCCATGTTCAAGCAGCCTTAATTAATCTGGGGCTAGGCCAACAATCTATTTTGGGATATTATTATAGTATATTTACCACTTTAGAGGCGAGTAGCACGACCTCAGACCAATGCATTATTCACTGACTGTGACTGTAATTTCATTTCCCTCAAGACAGCATTTGTGTAATAACCCGAGAAATACATTTCCAACTGAGATGGGTTATCCGTAGGAGTATGGTTTGAAAAATTGAACAATGCTTTCCATTTGAAGGTCTAAACATTGTGAACTGAAACACTGGCTCTCACAAGTCCTGCTTGGTCCGTCTGAGCTACAGCGGCTGTTGTGACGGCCAAGCCTCACCCTGTTTTGTGGCAAGTGCTCTGGTGTCAAGTGCAGCACAGGCATTGCGAAGGCTCGGCATACATGCAAAGAAGTAGGCAGAGGCTATTGACTCAACAGCCTGTTGGCCTAGTTGGTTTCTGACTAGCTAGTTGGGCAGACTAGCTGGTTGGTTAACTGGCTTTGTAGGCTGGCTGGATCGCTGGCCCACCCATTTCTCCTGCTCTATTGTGGAAACGGGTCGAGTGCATTGTCTTTGGACAAAGAGGCCATGCACGACCCACAACAAAAAGTGACATCAGTGCAGGGGAAAAAACAAAAACACTGCAGGGGAGCAAGGGAGCAGAGGAGGAGGGGAGGAGCGCTCCCATGCCATTTAACTCAGAAGTGCAAGGAAGCTGATATTTGGCTCATTTAAGCCAAAGCATTATGGGAAAAAACTGGTGACAAGGGGGACTTTATACAGCTGAAGCTCTTTCTAAATATCCCCAGTCTCTCAATACACCAAAGAACACACCTGATGATCTGAAAGGTATGTATGCTGCAAATTCCAAGTTGATCAATCAATCCCTCAATCAGCATTCATCTCTGAAAGAGACCTTAAATAAGGAACTTGGAGAACTTACTTTCTCAATGTGACACAGCTGTAACAGGAGCTCGCTTGCACTTCTACCAAATTAAAATATTCATGGGTCTTAATGGAATTCAGTACACCGTTTGGCTTTTAAGAACACAAATCATGGTGCTCCCTGATGTTTGTGGAGCTTCAAATTCCTTCTCAACATAAACAAATTCATACAAGAAGAAATCACAAATCCACCTGCTTGTCATTCCCAGTAAATGCCTCCTCGACAACTGTGATCCAGGTTTAAATCCAGCACAGCCAGAAAGCAGTTATTAAATGCATGTCGCATGAGGTGCAAAGCTGTTGAGGAGAACCCCAAAAAACAACAAACTACACCTCTAACCAGCACAGATCAAGTATCAGTGCTAACCACTCAGTGTTAAGTGTTCTTGAAAGATTCATTCAGCTCTGGGACCTGCTGGCTGTGGAGAGGCCTGCTGACACGGATTGGCCATTTCTTCTTAATCTCGGAAGGAATTTTTGTTTTTTTCAAATGCCAGAAGTCCTCAGACATGATTAGGAGAGGAGAAAACAAAAGACAGAGGCAGACAGGAGGCAGGGAGACTGAGAAAGAGGGAAGAAGATGGACAGAGATCAAATGGGCAGAAACACCGACAGGACGGGAAGACACTGAAATGGAGGGAGACACAGATGACACAGAGAACCACCCCACCCTGATTCCAGTGAAAGCAGGTTAAAACAAGCAAGCAGCAGGTTAAAAAGCAGTGCTGATGGCGGTTGAGTGCGGTTGGTCTTATTTGCCTGCGTATCTGCAACTGCAAGCTCACACAGCACAAAGATGCCTATTGTCTTATGGCCGAAAACGGGACCAAGGCTTATGGCTGAGCATAATGTTGCACTTCATCAACATGTAACGCACAGTGCGCCTTCTGACAGTCCAGACAGAAAAAGCCATGAGTCTGAACTCCACTTCTGCTGACACACAAGATACAAGAGGAACTGAGCAGTCTGATCAAACTTACTCTCTTCTTCATTCGCATGAACAAATGATGCTGCTCTTGACAGAACATCCAGTGGCGTCTCCATGCTTGGATGCCTGTGGGACAGAGGGGAGGGCACCGTGCTGAAAATGTTAAGGCGGACTGAGAAGTGTGTGGCTTTCATCTCTATGTAGCATTTTAGTAAATACTAAGTTCATATCTGATAGCTGAGGAGTCATTAAGAGCTCCAAAACTGTACTTACAATAACAAATAAAATCACAATTATCAATAGTATCATTTCAAATTCTTCAACACCAACATGATACTAAGTTCTGGCACAGATACCAAAATAAGACTTTTTTTAAGTAGCATAGTTACTTTATAACTTTATATTATTTTATTAACTCGAGCAGCTGAAACTGAACTTTGTCTGAGCAGCAAACAGTCTTCCCTGACATTAGGGCTAATTAATTTGCCAATTATTTTCTCAACGGATTAATCATTTGGTCTGTAAAATGTCCATCATAAGTCCCCAGAGTCCAAGTTGACAAGAGGCTGGAACCAGTAAAGTTTTGGTACTTTTGCTTAAATTGATTCTGCTGCCTAATTGATTAATCGACTGATCGCTGCAGTTCAAATACAAAGAATATCATAAGACACAAGAGGGGCCTTTCTGCAGGAGTACTTTCCATACTTACAGTAACTACCCTGTGCATGTAATACTTCTACTTCAGTACAAAAATGCATACTTTTGTCCTATAGTGTAGATTATTTGACACCTTCCTGTGATGTTAAAGCATTTCTTTTGCATCTGTGTCCCTCAGTGTTGAGCCTTCAGCCTGGCTGCGCTATGAAAGGTATTTGTGAATTAAGAAGAAAAAAAAAAAACGCTCCAGCGCGCTTCTCTTCCCTCTTTCTGCATTCCTAAAATACCTTTCCCTCATGTGTCCAGGAAAACAGCGTTTTGAGAGAAATTATAATTAAGCTTCACGCTAAACTGCAAAAGATTTCGGGTTAATTGTCCAATAATTGTCAAAAAAAAAAAAAAAAAAAAACACCATGGGGGGGGGGCGAGTAAAGAAAGGTTTTGACACAACCTGAAACCGATTAGTGGTATATGACCAGCAAGTGCGTCCGCTTTTATTCCCACCAGCCATTTATTTATATCAACCTGACTCACTGCTTCCTTATCTGGCCCTTAAGTTGTGTCCAGGACGGCAAAGTGAAAGGAAAAAATTACAGCTTCAACTTGACTTGACACTATGAAAGACTTGATTTTGCGATTAGGTTTCACTCATTTCCACTTCACCGAGCGCGCCACAGACACAACGACATGTCCCCACATCCCCGCAGGAAACAAGGCGCCTGGAGAGGTTTCTTGACGTGAGGAAAGTTTGGGAAGCAGCCAACGCTGCTTCATATAGTGAATGAAATTTCCCCTTCGTAAAAGCAGGCGGACATTATCTCAACGCAGTCTTCACTAACATGCTGAATATTTCCCATAAAACTGAGCGTATCTGGAGCGCGCACTCATCCCGCAAACCCGAAACAATGTCAGACACAACTTCACGTTTAGCACCACGTACCTCCTTCAAGCGCCACTTTGCTGTCTTCCAGTATGATAAGATCCACGCGGAAAAAAATAAATAAAAACAAAACACGGGAGCGGATAAATATCCCACAGAGACTCAAAACAAAAGCCGCCGTGCTTGGACGAGGAAAGACAATAGTAGCAGGAGCTGTCTGTCGGGACAAACTTGGTTGTAGGCTAAACGAGGAAGAGGAGGAGGAGGAGGAGGAGGAGGAGACGGGAGGGAGGGAGCGAGGGCAGGAATGCCTGGAATGATGGAATTCAGTTCCTAGCAGGTGGTGAAAGTGAAGCGCGCTGATTGGCGGAGGGCTGAGGCGATGATATCAGCATATATTATGATAATAAGAGCGTTGCATCACATCCTCTGAAGGTTAGGCTGCTGTCACCGTGTTTATGACTGCAGGAGGCTGAGGTGCTGAAACATTTAGTGGAGGATTTGAGGACAGCTCGCTGCTAATGCTTTATGAGTGCCTTTGAGCAAGGCAGTAAAAGCCTCAACCCCTCAGTTTAGTGTTTATTTGAATCATTAGTTGTTGCTCTTCCTGGGTTTCATATTTAAACATACAGTGCAAATAAAACCAAACATGGTACCACTTTACATTAAGTCCCCTCTCTTACCATTTACAAGCAGCATATATACATCTAATAAATAATTAATAACACACTATCATGTACACAGCTTTAAGTTGATGTTTATAATACATTCATAAACAGTTATATCTGCTTACAATTACACTATAGTGAGTTATAAACCATGCATTCAATGTTTATATACTGCTTATGAATGTGAAGTAGAAGTGCAGTCCAAAACATTTACAATATCACCATTACACCCAGTCCAATAAAATTACATCCAAACATTAAATTGACAGTGAAATGTCAAAATAAGAATGAATCTCACTGCACATCTACGCTGCAAAGAAAGTGAAAGGATACTCATCATGTTTATGTTGTGAGCCTGTCTTTTATGTTACTTTATATTACATTTCAGGGCAACTGTTGTATTATTTTACCTGATATATATATGTAACAGGTTTAATTATCTGTCACTTTGCAGCTTGAGTTGATTTGTTGCCGTCCAAGTGTACTTTTATTGGTGATGTATTACTGTGCATGCAGCATTTCATGTTGTATCTGGTTTAAGGAAAGCAAATTTTTCCAATGTTAGGTTGTTCAATCTACACCAATATATCATATTTTATAAAATGATAATCTAATTTGTATATAAAATCTTCATCTGCAAAGCAACTAATGACTATAGCTGATGAACAGTGGAGAAACGTGAACAGTGCCAACAGAAAGCCTGTGCAGTCAGCAAACTGCCCCAGAGTGCACAGAGATTATTAAAAATGCAGTAAAGGCTGGTAGATGACAAGTGGAAAAGAAGAGCACACAAAACATCGTACGAGGTAATGTGAGTCCACTTTAAGATGATTCATGTCATTTTAAAGTATGACTCATGGTGTATTGGTGAATAAAAAAGGTGACAGTACCAGGAAGTGTCTGACTGCGCTATGATGGAATGAAGGACCAGTGACCTTTATCATGGCACTGACTTCACTTGAATCTTGAATCTTCAACCTGGCAGCGCTGAAGATCTGCACAGTCACCACAGCTTCATGCTGGATGCCAAAGATTAGTGCCACCAATTCAGTTGAATGTGAAATATGGTCACGTTCTCTCCTTCTGTTCCTGAGTTATGGTGTTCAATAATGGCCAGAAAAGTGTTTTACAGAACATTATGACATCACAGTGAGGTTGACCTTTGGGATATAAAATGCCGTCACTTCATCATTTTATCCTATGAGACATTTGTGGGAAGTGACCTTTGACCATCACCATCTAATTAGTTCATCCTTAAATCCAAGCGAACGTTTGTGAAATTCCCTCAAGGCGTTCCTGAGATGTCGCGTTCACAAGAAGGGGACGTACATACAAACTACCCTTAAAAGTAATGCCTGCAGCCACAGATGTCACCAGCACAGAGGCATAAAAACAGCCCAAACAAAGTGAGGAAAGAAGACTAAAAGACTTCCTCCTTCCATCCTCTTGTATGACAATTAGCAAACCCACAGCGACTAAACTCTCAGATGTAACTGTAAAACAGACCAGGGGATATTATGATGTTCAGTAATGGACCCACCAAAACCTTCCTATGATTCCTTAAATGAGGCTTTAAAAAATCATGCTCCTGAAAACAGAGAAAACACAGTTACTTTATCAAAAACTTTATTAAACCCATTTCCTTTAACTGAAGTACAGCATGTATGTGAAGAACCAATCAAAGACCTCCAGTTGTCAATATGATGAGCTCCTAACAATAAGGTGGCAGAGATGTAAACAGATGTTAACGATGAGGGACATTTATATCAGAAAATAAATCTGATCCTATTTTCTATTTTATGAATACTGACATCAATATGGTACAAACACTAAAAATGGTTAAAATGTGAAGTTCATGAGATTTGATATCTTTGGCAATGTTAGAGGGGGGTGAGGTGTGTGTGAAGAGCTCAATGAGCTCAAGCGCTCAAGAGAAAATGTAGAAATATTCTCAATTTCTGCACTGTTTCAGCATCTGAGCTGCGCATCAGCTCTCATCTGGGCAGCTGCATTCACACAGAAAATGCATAAATACACTCACATTACTCAAAGGAAAGATGACGCACAGGTCTTTTCTTCATTACACATGTGGTGCCCTTGGCATGCTGTGCTCACACTCATCGTGTGCTGTGGCTCTAGACATAGCCGGTCACTGTAGTCATTATCCACAAAGGTCCGGTCTGTAGTACCATTAAATGTCAGTCATAATTCAGTCAGGCTCGTGAAATGTCACCCATTTTTCTACAACTTCTATGAACTGAATGATAAAGGGCAGTTGTACAGACCGTTCTACACTATTCAAACACAGGCATACACCTGGTAATTAATCCCCATTCGCAGAGGCTATGCAGTGATACAGTCGGAGGTGAATGTGAGATTGTCCCAGCCAGTTTGTTTCAGGATAAAACCTATAAGGGTGGACGCCGACTGTCTGGCTGACAGTGATAGAGGAAGACGGGCTCCTGGTGGACAGACAGGGTCAGGACATCTGTGAGACAGACGGCTTCCTCCTCCAACCCCTCCACATCTTCATCAGTTTCTTGGAGCTGTATGACACCGTCTTCCACAAGCCTGGAGGAAAGCAGGAAAACCAGCGCACTGACCATTAACAACCACGTTAGAAGAACACCACGTCTGCCTTAAAACAGCTGTTGCGATGATGGCAATATTCCCACTAGTTGACGAGACCACTCTCATATCTGTGCAGCAGATATGAAGCTATGACTAGCTGGCTTAACTTAGCACAAAGACTGGGTATTGAGGGGATGGGACAGCTCACCTGACTCTCTCTGAAGGTAACAAAATCCACCTTCCAGCACCGAACACCCCATAAAACCATAATTTGTCAGCCCATACTAACACGACCTGACAATGTACAGTGTAGGATTTTGCCAAAACATCCAACAAAGAAGAAGAGTGCCTACCAGCTGTAGCAATGCCTTTGATGCTCTGTGTTATACTGGAGGATTTCACAATGGATGAAATACCTGAAGAGGAACAAAAACAGGCATATAAACAAAAAATGATATCACTCTGCTTTAGAGGCCACAATTTTACTAAACACAGTTTTTCAGTATCAGTGGATGTAATGCATTTGGAAGAATGATGTATTTTAAGTAAGTAATAGTATATTAATAGTAATTAAAAAGGACATTTACTGGCCTAAAATCTGAAAATATAAGGACCCTGTTTGCTACACTGCACGTCTGATTTTGATGAAGCCAGGAGTGATGATGCGTCTTGGAGCTGAGGGGCCTTGGGTGCCATGGGACCACATGTTTATTTGATTGACTACTTGTTTACAGTCTTGTTAGTGTTGGTTCATTGGATTCCATGTTATTCATTTCTAACATAATCCGAAACCTTATTCAATATTCATCCCACATGATAACAGCTTTCATCAGTACATGCGCTCTTCCTCAGATGAGTTAATTTTGATGAAATATCCGGAAGCAATGACTTTCTCCTTCCATCTATCATATTTACATATTCTACAGTGGAATGTCTTCTCCCCTGTTCTACATCCCTCCCCTCATCGTTTAGTCCGAACCTTGCTGTACGACAGCTCCACAGTCTGGGTCCTGAGCAACCTGCAGCAGGATCTCCTCCACGTCTCGGTTTTTCCCCGGGGGATCGACCAGCTTTGTGATCTTTTGCTGCAGTGTCCGAGGCAACGCCATCAGCTGGATAAACTGGCCCTCTGGGCTTTTGTCCACCTGCAGGCACACAAACACAAGAACTAATGAAGGGAGACATAAACAAACTGACCACCACATCCACAGGTCTCATCTGAGTAGTACACTGTAATGAGGAATGAACTGTGTTAATGTAGCTTGACACAATAACAACACAATATGGTTTGTACTGAACCTTCTTATCTGCCACACAGTAAACATACAATTTCTAGCATTCATCTCTATAAAATTCTGAACATTTTGAACACAGATTATATGTAAATGTAGTTAATGAACACATACCATTATTCATATCACATAGAGCCTGTAGCTGATGTCATCAGACACTGGCTGCGTTCGCATTATAGACCAACTGATGCTGGATTTTCATGAGGCCTTTAGTATTATAGTGCTTGTATCTACTAATAGGATACCAATATTTGAGATTTTAACATTCTGAAGACAATATATTGGGCATTTTAAAGAATTTCTACACCTGACAGGGACATTAACAGTTGAAAAATAAACTTGTCACTGCTCTCTGATGAACAAACTAAATCACCTCAAACACATCTGTGGCATCTCTGTACTGCAGCTTCTTGATATTTATGCAGCCTTGCAATGTTGTGAATTCACAAAACATTTCTTAACACGGCCACTAAACTAGGAAACTTCCTGCTGCACGAATTAACCGCATAAGTCTGGAGGTGGTTCAGGCCTGTGTGACCTACTGAACTGTCCAATGGCGTGCAAAGGCACAGGGGTATTTTCCATACGCAGGACACACCGAGCACAATTGCCCAAAAAAACTGCTCACTGCAAAATGTGTTACTCACAAAGAAACACTCCTAACCACTTATAAACATGTTATTCCAGGACGGTGTGGCGTGTACCCTCCCTGGGCTATGGGAGTGGTGTTAACGAATAATAGCAAAGGGAAAATGAAACCTGACAATGGCGAGGCGTATGTATTCACGCCATTCAGGGTGTAAGCAGACATACACACACACGTTTTTCATGTTGTACTTGTTAATACTGTGTTAAAAGGAAGAAACAGGGCAGAGTGCCAAGTTCAGTCACACCCCATTAAAGTTTATTACCAAGGCTGTGAGGACACCCTGTACTATTCAGGCTGTCTTTGTCTCTGCCATGGACAAAAAGGAGACGCATGGACATTTTTAGTACATTTTAAGGCAGTTATGGCTTGTCCATATTTATTCGGAAATATTTCTAGAACAATTTTTCTTTTCAAGGTATCAGATTCAAAGAGGCATTTGGTGAAGTTAGTAGGGACTCAGTTCATCCACAACCATTCACGTTAAAAGGCAAAACTGTAGAAAGAGCAGGAAATGTACTGTTGTGTCGCCCTCATATTGAGATAATAAAAGTAGGTGTGTGTTCTGTGCCTTTTGAGTGTGCTCCATGTTTTACCTCTAGTTTTCCTTGCTGAGGTTTGTAGACTACTTGAGGGCAGTCCCGCAGGATGTTGCTGTACAGAATCCGGAAGTGCTCAATGTTGTCTTTGACGATATTGGAAACCTTGGATTTATCTTCTCCAATCACCATTCGAAAATCCCCTTCAGAGACACACACAAAACATTTTCCATTTAGTGTAATACATTTACTATATCTGCCTTTCAGTCTTAGCACAATCTTACTATGGAGGCATTTATAGGATCAACACAAAGCAGAACATTAAAGTCAGCTGCTTCAATTTCACGTTGCTACATTTGAACAAATTACCCAGATCACTTCTGTGTCTTTAGCTCCAGAACCATCAGTCTGATTTACTTAAGACTCATTAATACACCAAACAACTAAGTCTAAAAGCTGATGAGAGATGGATTATACATAACATTCAGCATGCTGGATTAGAATGCAAAGCTTTTGAGCCACACAGGCCCGACATTATTACAAAGAAAACTACTAACTTGGATATCATTCACTCTGCTGTCTCTGAATAATAACAACAAGAAGTGTGAGTGTATGTGTGTGTGCGTGTGTGTGTGTGTGTGTGTGTGTGTGTGTGTGTGTGTGTGTGTGTGAGAGAGAGAGACAGACCAAAAGGCAAATAATTTTCTTATCTACATCTGCATGAACGTTATAAATGTGTGTGTAGTTGTGTGGGGTAGTTACCAGCATAAGAAAGACCGGCTATCTGCAGGAAGAGGTCTTCCTCAGTGAAGCTCTCCGGCAGCATGAGGAAGGAGGCTGTCACAGCGCTCTTAAGGTTGGCCACCAAAGCAGCACGGAGCTTTCCATTCTCACTCTGCACGAGCATCTTCACCTGCATGGGAACACATGCACGCACATCAACATTTTTACACATAATATTTGGCTACGAGACTGAAAAATACATTCCACTGTTTCAACATATTTTATATGACTTTGTGAAAAGCTAGGAAAACAATAAATGGAATAAATAATGCATTAATTAATTGCAGAATCATGACACTGACTGGTTTGTGAAGGCGTCCAGCAACATACATGGTCTTCCAGTGCATCAGGTCATCAATCAGAGACTCTGTACTAATCACGCCATATTTGATTATCTGAGAAGAAGAGGAAAAGGTTAAGGTTAATAAAGTCTAGCCAGGTAAAAAGAATAAAATATGTTTAGATAAAGTTTCAAGAGCCAGATATGTAATTTACTGATATGCATGATTTAAAGAGAGTCCTTACAGCCTCAGAACCAACATCTTACATTACTTTTGCCAACAGTGATTATTGTTGGTCAACACAACACTACGACTCAGGTTGGTGTGGAAAAAGATGCTGAAACATAAAAACTCCGTTCACCCTCTCATCCACAGGCACCAGTGTGTTGTAGTACACCGAAGCCCCGTGTTCATTTTGTATGGAGCTGATCGTCGTTGGTCCCAGCAGCTTGAGGATGGAGTAGTGTTTGCGATTCTGCAGCAGATTCATGGTGTGCCAGGTCACTGGGTCGTCCACCGCAATCACAAAGTCCAGCATGTTCTTCTGAATGTATTAGAGAATAATTCAATATTGTTTCTTTTTCTTTTTTTATCAATATTTAATGCAATCATATAGTGTTGATATGAGAACATTATGTTAATAAAGTTCTATTGCCCAAAACTGACCATTAGTTTGATTTTATTTACTTAAGTGTGTGCAGTCTAGACCGTTGCAGTGTCAGTGTAACGATGTTGTACAGCTGACTTAAAGTTTAAGGACAGGAGCAGAGTCTGGACTCGTAGGACAGGTAATACTAACCTCCATTTGACCTTGGTTGGTCCCGTGTTGTTTGAAAACGCCAGATCCATAGGCAAAAGCTAAACTGATGTCCTGAGGAAACTGCGACAAAATCCGCCTGTAAAGCACACCGGTGTTGTGCAAAGCTGGAAGAGTCATTTTGAACTAGCTAGGACAGCTTTCCAGGAACACGAGCTAGTTTATTAGCGGGTTAACCGACTAAATAACGTATGAAACGACGTTACGCCCCCACAAAGTGAGAGATACATTTCAGACTGAGGGTCTCAATGCCACTGAACACGACAACATCCTCTGAAGAGCACCAAATTGATCAGTTTTAACGTTTAACTACCTCCATCGGGTCAGCTGGTGTCAGCTGTGCGCTTGACAGTCGAGTAAAATATACGTCACGGAGTGTGCTGCTGGAGGCTCATGGGAAATGGAGTCAGAGATGGAATGTAAGCAATGTCAGCCGTTAAACTACCGGTGAAAGGCTAAAGAAGGACGACTGCAGGAACAAATTTGCATAAAGCTGCCAGTATGACTGAACACATTCTTGAAACGTAAGTTGAGCAACACAATGCTGCATTTAACACCTGGGGGGAAAAAAACAAAACATTTTAACAGCTCTAAGTTTAGCCAGCAGAGGGTGGTTTTCGACCAAGTTTAGCTAGGTAGCAATGAGGTAATCGTGATTTGTATGGATAGGTGTGTGTGTGTGTGTGTGTGTGTGTGTGTGTGTGTGTGTGTGTGTGTGTGTGTGTGCGCGCGCGCGCTCTACCAGCAACAGCAAGTATCTGCTGTTTAATACAATATGACAGTGCTATCAATAGAGAAACTATTAAACAAAAAATATTTGAAGTTAACATGAAGACAGACAGACCTTTGACTTCATTTAAAATCCCTATAAATTTCCTCAATACTGAAAAAACATGTTTATTTCCCTCTATTTTGCCTCAATGCATTCATATTGTAAGTTTTTAAATGGTAATTGTGATAGTATTTGAATACACACTGACATGTTTAGCTTGCATGATGTATTCAGATAGTATAGCTGCACGTGAAGTGCTAACCTGAACAATCATAAAAGCATTTTTTATTTGTTTGTTTTGTGACAATAGAATAGACTCAATAAAAGTCAGGGCTGATCATTCAATTAGCTTTGTTTAATTTTCGTATTGCATTACACGTCTTGTAAAATCTATGAGAATTGAATCATCCTGGGGCCAGACAGGATCCAGACCTTCAGCTTTTGCCGCAGTGTTTTCAGCTTGAACAACACCTCTGAGAGCAAAGCAAATTCTGCTTTTAAACCTGACGTGAAAAAAGACCACATTTTCCTGTTTTTGACAGCTAAATTTAACCATGACTGTGAGATTCATGTTAAAATACTGCAGCAGTAAAAGCCAAAATGGCTGGTGAGGCCATCATCAGTCTTCACCCTGCATTAGTCACTAGTCTCATTTGCTCCATGCTCAAATCTATTTGAATGAATTAATATTGAATGTTGATTCATGACAATTAGCGATATGTCTGCTGCTCATGATGGGATTGTTCAAATATTATCTTCCCTGTAATTGCCGTGAGCCATCTTTTCAGCCAGATGAATATTGAGAAGGTCACTAAATCCTGACTAACAAGCTCACGCTCTCTGTGCCTTAATTCAGGAACAGTGAAGCACCAGGAGGAGTAAAAAGGTATTTTTCCACTTGTTCATCCTATCCTACATCTTATACGCGTTATATTAATGCTTGTGATCATGGTCCCAGAGATGTTCATTAGTCCATATATGCCTTCTGCCAGCCTCCAGCATTTCTTTCTGCCTGTTTTATTATCAGTGTTGCTTCCTTTGAAATCTTTAAAATCATACCCACAGGATTCATTCTGTTATGTGTTTCCAAGGTAAAAAGCAGCTATGATTTAAGCGCAGGCTCAGTGGTTTTCATGAAGTAACCTGTTGATGGTGTTAGTTCTGATTTACTCTCCACTAACTGCTGAGGCAAATATCTGCGTCTTCTTGATGATGTCTGAGGCTTTAGTGACTGCTTGTCGCTGACTTTGTGTGTCAGCTGTCCGATGCTGGGACCACATAGCAGGTCAAAACAAGATTGATAACGCCTCAATTAAAGTAAAGCTGCAGACCATGAATCCAAAACAAGTAGCTGAAAGACAGTAAAAGCTGAGGTTGACTGCAGAATTGGATGATAATTCTCTGTGGGTTCATCTCTATGAACAACACTATTTTTACCTTAAGTGCATTTTTAGATGTGCAAAACATTGAGATATCGTAACCTTTTAAGTTGACATATCATTTATTTGGAGTCATGTTTTTGGTTCGATATCCACTCCCTTTTAGTCTTCTTTTTGGTGTCCACCAGCTCCTGAGGGAAATATCTGCTTCTTTGTCTTCTAAATGCTCCTCTATGTTGACCACCTAGTTGCCAGCTGTGTCTGTCTGCTGGTTAGTGCTGAACAGGATGTGTACAGTGTCTTTCTGTCATTGCAAACAGCTGCCTGCTGCAGCCTAATATGATGTTATGAGAGTGGTGAGAATGACCAACAGTTGTTGGCTAAACAATGAGCGGAAACTCGTTATAGAGCTCCATAAAACTGAGAGGAGGCACAGATTTGGGTGATAATTGTCTGTTGGTTCATCGGATATGAGCGAGTGCTTTGCATCATCGACTTGTTTTCATTTTGTCATTTGGCACATTGTTATTGTAAAAATATCAATTATAGCCACGTTAAGGAGGCTACACATCATAGACAACTGTACATGAAAATTAAGGACTGAAATATTCGTGTTCAGTGCTGCTAATGATTTAGGCACCGGGGGTAGTGGGCTCAACCCATCAAGTGAGGCAAAGAGGAAGAATATTATTATTAATTTCACAGCTTTTCTAGTCTTTAAATCAGAGTCCACCACTCGTCTACTGTTGTAGAGCTTGTGAAGCAACAATAAATTGGTTTCAAGCAAGCAGACAGAAAAAAAAGGCACAAAGGAACAAACCAGAGCGAGAATCCTTCCATCACACCTCAATCTTTCCTCACTGTGTCTGTGTGGGCCAGTGTGAAAATGGCTGAAGTGATCAGAAAGAGAGCGAAGGCTGTCTTTGGTACTTTTTGTCTGGAACAAGAACAACTAATTAAAGTGAATCGATGTTTGTGGCGATTGCACATTGATTTTCCTATTTGAATTGATTCGAGCAATGTTTCTATCCCGTGTATTAGTCTGACAGTGGCACATGATTTACAGCTTACAGCACGGCTCCTTGACTTTGAGTGGCCGCCTGCAGGAACAATTAATTTGAACATCTACAGCTGTGATAGGTTGACTGGCAAAGACCCAGACTGCAGTCCAGCCTGGAGTTAAGTGTTGCTGCTGAAATCTAAATATCTGTCAGTCTCTTATTTCACATGGGCAACAGCAAGCACATTATAATAAAACTGCAAGGAGAGGAATACTGATCAGGGCAGCAGCTCACCTGATAGTAATATCCAGCTTGCACACACACACACACACACACGCATATCCTGCGTGTGTGAGTAAAAACACAGATCCAAACATGCACACACACACATGCACTAGCTAGGAGAATCTTTTCAGCTTTTGCACGCCTGTTGCCATGGAGATTGCCATTGCTGCCCATGTCTTGTGAAGGAACATCAAAAGAAAATGCACCATTAAGCACACAAACACACTGTAGATGCACAGCTGCTCCAGTCCCCCCCCCAAACAAGAAGAGACAAACAGATGCAGCCACTTTTATCTTACTCCACTGAAGGGTTACAGTGTCACAGAGCAGGGAATAAGTTCATCATTTACATAATATGGGAGTCAGAGGCAGAAGTGAAAGCTGAGCTAAAACACACATTTGAGGTAAAAAGACGCACTGACTGACGATGTTAATATTAACAGGGCGCTTCAGTCTCCAAACAATTTTAGTTTCACTTGATTTGTAATAGTACAAATGCTTAAATGTCATGGATTAAAACATAACATAGGTAAAGAGTGTGTGTTTTTCGTGGCGCAGTGATGAGGGCACTTCATAGAAATTGCCCTAAAATCAATAAGGCACATTCATTCATTAGTTGTTTTTAGAACACACACACACACGCACATAAACTCGTTTGCACAACTATCCTTGTTAGGACATTGACAGTCTGACCCAAACCTTAACCCTGACAAGGACTTCAGAAATAGTATATGCCAGAGAGGATTATCAAATAATCACATTCTGTCATGTTTATGTTTTACGTAGCATCCCAGCTCTTTTTGAATGGGGCTATGAGGGTTGGAAGGGACTGCTATTATAAATTGTTGGTTAAAATTGTCTGTACTCAATAACTCCAAGTAGTCTGTTCACCACGTTGTTTTCCATATGTGCTGTTCTCTGTAATCAGTTAATTTATTCATCGTTGACTGGAGAACAGTCAGGGCGCAAGTTTTCTTAATTGTATGGAAATGCGCTGGCAGCATTTTAAAGCACATAGTGATAAATCCGTCGAATGGTGGGTGGGTGAGTAAATTTTATTACATACAGTAAGAGAGTGTAATGCTTTACTGTTCATATGGTTTTGATCATGTTGTACATCCAACAAACCCTGTGTAACATGCTGTTAAGCCTTCAATGGTCTGCTTGCTGTCTTGCCTGCTGAAAGCTTTGCTGTAACTGCTGCTGTTCATTTCATAAGCTCACCTCCACCCCAGCATCCACCTGTAAGACTGCTCAAAAGTTATTATGGTTACTCCCCAATACCTGCTGAGCTTTTTGCTCTCACTGTTGTGAGTGACAGGGTCAGTAGATATTCTGCTTTGCTATAATATTGTTTAATGTTAGAAATGGTAATAATGCATGCACATGTTGCTAAATCATTGCATCTGCCTTTCTTTGCTTGTGTTATGAACTGCTCATCAGTACATCATTACTGTAGTGCTTTTATTGTTGTGCTTCCCAAGCCAACTTCTCTTCTAGTTGTTGCCATGGCAGTTTTGAATCTTGAATTTTGCATTGTGCCTAAAAATATACAGTACGACTAGGCCCCATCGCAAGAATATCAGCATCTTCAGCGAGTACGTTTTTCTGTGTGTGTGTGCATGTGTGTGTATGTGTGGCAAGCACAGTTCTGGTTAAATGGTGTTTTGGGGGATTTGCTGCAGATATCTGAGTCGTGTGTGGGTGTTTTAATCTTGTAGCTCCATCCATCCACACAGCACTGTTAAAGTTCATTCAGACACCGATTGTTTATAGTAGCATGACTGCGTCTACACTGTTCCCTCAAAGTGGTTTCAAAGGCTAGGACAGACATTTTAATCTACGCTGTTTGTTTCTGAGTCATGGCATCAAGGCTCATGTCTTATGCAAGAGGCACAGTGAAGTGACTCCTGTGAAGGTCTACCATTGTAAGACCTTGTGTAAAGACAAGACAGCTTTATAATAGTATAGCCCCATAATAACCCTCTAGTTTCCTGGGTTGAGCCCCCCTGTGTTTTCAATTAACCTGCCAGTGCAAATGACATCACTCCCTGCAAAGCAAACTTCTACTTATTCACTTTTATGCTTTAGTATTCACTGTCCCATTACATCTAATCATTAAAAAGCCATTTATCAACTGAATAAAACTTGGATTGAGTTGAGATTTAATTGAACATGATAATCCATTAAAATTTTGGAAGCAGCAACTCTATACAGGCCCTACTGGAGTTGTAGCATGTCTTACATCAGGTCATGAGCACCTACCATCGATGCCAGATGTTCACAGAGCTCAATGGTCAAGATTTTTCATGGATTATCGAAATTGAGCCAGTGAAGCCGCGTGAGGTTTTACTCTGGCATATTCACCCACACACGTTCGGATATCTGCAGCAAATCCCCCAAAGCAGCGTTTAACTATGACCGTCACAGGCACAAGCAGACACACACACTCACACACAAACACAGCCACCCACACACACACATATCAACAGTAAAAATCATGAAATATGTAAATATCCTCCAATGAAGATAGTGTTTTATATTCTAAAATTCATCGTCTCTCGATGAAGAAGAATTGTATGAATATTTTTTATTGCTGAATGAATGATCACTTTCATTCATTGGGGCAAAATAATGAATAAAATTGCTCACACCTTCATTCAAAATTTTGTGTGTGCGTGCATGCTGGCCTTAACGGTGATGACACTTCAAACAGAGAGAGGGCTGGATGCAGCAGCGCTGGCTGTGTTTGTATATCAGCATCTGTGTTTTTGTGTACATGCCAGTGTGTGTGGGTCTAAGGATGTGTGTGTATGCACATGTGTTTTTGAGTCTGTGCTTGCAGTGTGTGTGCACGTATGTGTGTGTTGATAGATGAATGATGCTCCTGGCATTGTGGATCTGCTGTTTGCGTATCCTGACTGTTTCCTCCAGCGCAGCAGCACGATGCTGATCATATCCCATCATACTCTCATACTTAACAACACACACTCACATGAAACATGTTGGGGGGCCATAATCCTTTTCAGTCAGGGTACCTCTTTTTCAAAGGACGTGATGGTTAAAGCAAGTTACTTATGCCGCAAATGCTGGAGTGTGTTCTTTTAAATGGTAGGACTCTTTCTAATGCACAAATTGCTGCTGTTTAATCCTTGACTCCGTCGTCTGCATAATTTCATGCACACACGTATTATATAATGGCTTTTGGAAAATGTGTATGTGTGTCATGAAACATGTAGGCCAGGATGAGCTTAGGATGTCGCTACAGTTCACACTGCAGCTCTGTGACTCACTCTGGCTCTCTTCTGGTCGACTAAACACAGCCCCCCCCAACCCCCCCCCCCCCCCGGACTTGACTCATCGTGACTTGCTACAAATGTGCATCCTGCATGTTATGCAAAACAATCTCTTTTGAGGACTTATCACAGGTTTTGGATTATTTCCACAACACTGCATTCGCCTTGACCACAGTGCTTCTTGTATCCAAAGTACATTCTATGTGCTGACATCTCTCTTCTGGACATGCCGCTTTTTTAATGGCAAGTAAAGTGGGTTCAGAATTCTTCTGTCATCAGCAGATTTTCTGACATGCTGCGCATCATATAAATTTAGATGCACCCTAAAGGCATCGGTCTTAATAGATTTAAAAACATAGTACGATGTGCAACTGTTTAAAACCTAAAGGGTGAATAAAAGGGCAGAGCTGATGGCTGAATATGGTGAGATATTGAGCGGTAATCTGTATGGTAAGGGCTCATCTGCAACAATTTCTTAAGTGTAAAAAAAAGCCATTATGAGTGACTCAAAAATAGCTGAGGTTCAAAAGAGATATGCCATATGAGTGGTGTCGAGTGAGGTTAAAAGCAGCCCCTCAATGGCACGAAGGTCAAGGAATACCTTTCCATAAATTGAGATAGCATCAGTGTGAATCAAATGTGCACTGAAAGCTGTTTGTTTCCAGAAATCTCAACGCTTGATGCTGAATGAACAGTCAAATCTGATAACCTTCAGTATCCTTTAAGGAATAAATGCCGACTGAAGTAAAGATGGAAGAACAGTAGGTCTCTATTTTCTTCTACCGCAGTGTTCGATCGCACAGAGTGTGGTTCAGACGAGTGTGGGATTTTCCTCCCGCTTGAATAATCTTCTTTCTCCCTCTTTGTCCTGTCATCTTCTGGCTGTTTTTTTGAAGTAAAACGAAGAGCAGCAAAACAGTGCAGCCGCAGCCTGCTTCTGCTGATGGCATTTAGGAATCGTGCTCTACTCATGCCCTGAAATAGTGAATGCATAATGAAGCTGGGCATACTGTGGGGAGGAGATGTTTGTTTAGGAATAAGCTGTAACACAGATGCTTATTGACTCTGTAAATGAAAGGAGAAAGTGTGTTAGAGTTATTCTTTTTGAGTGGTCTGCTAGGAAATCAAGGCTTGCCAAAACTGTTCATTTGCTGGCTATACAGAGGCAGTTTACATGCTGATGCTACACTGCCCTTTGTTACATCCCCTATTTCAGATTATCAAATGATGATGAAAAATGCCTGTAAAATCATACTGATCACTGCAGGGTCTCCTCAAGCCTGGCTGCCCTTGGTCAGTGCTGTTTTCACTGGCTGAAGAACAGGACACATTAGTGAAGAGCAACACGTTCCAGAGGCAGGATTCATTTGAGAGAGTAATGAATCTCTGCTCCTCCTGACCTCTACCTGGGCTTCTCCACTGGAGCAGGTTAGATTACAAACCAGCCCTGGACGCCCATGCTTTTAATGTCAAAACATTGGTACATTCAGTTCCACGAGAATGAATCCACTAGAAAATGCATCAGCACAGTCGCATGCATGAGCCTGCAGTGGAGGGATGAAGAGAAGACAGGTCGAGGAAGAGGAGGAGGGTAGAAAAGATGGATGGATGGAAGGATGAAGGGAGAAGGAGGTGGGGCTTGCAGAGCAGGGTGGATGGTGTTTCCATCTGTGAACTCCACCTTATGCACGCTCGCAGGAAACCCCTTCCAGTGGTTGCACACGGCACGCTGCGCTACAAGGCTGCAGCACGACACACACACGTAGCCTGTGATGTAGGAGGATGATGACAGGAGAGAGGAGGAGGAGGAGGAGGCGAGGCGGGGGGAGGGGGAGACGGCGTGCCGAGTGAGCGAGTGAGCGAGAGGAAAAGGGAGGGAGCGTGAGCGAGTGAAAGGGTGAGATAAGCGGAGGGAGCAGCATCTCTTGAGCACATTCGGCTTGCAGCAGCTCGGGAGGCAGGAAGGCAGAGTAGAGGGGGGAGAGCACCGGCACCTCACCAAAGGGGGCGACACCACACCTCTCTCTCTCAGACACACACTCTCACACATCACACACGCGCATTTGTGAGGAGGTGTGAGGCTCAGGAGGAGGACCACCACATACACTCACGCGCTGTTTTGCTGGCTTAGCTGAGCTTTGGAGAGCTGTCTCTTGAAGACTGGACCAGAGCTGTACCCATTGCTTCATCCATCCTTTCCTTCCTTCCTGCTTTCCATTCTTCCAACACAGGAGCAGCTCTCCTTCACCCACCGCCTCGATCACTTGGACTGATCTGCTCTCTGTCATTCATCTAACCTCTGATCTCTCTGTGCCCATCTCTGCCCGTCTCTGCTTTCACTCCATTGGCAGCCAAGAAATCAAGAGACACAACTCACTGACCAAGAGACCGACCTTTCAGCCGCAATCATGAACTTCCTCCGGCGCCGTCTCTCGGACAGCAGCTTCATGTCCAACCTGCCCAACGGCTACATGACAGACCTCCAGAGGCCTGACCCAACTGCTCCCCCCACTGCCACCTCCCCTTCCCAGCAGGGTGCAATTCCAGCCACGGCACCCGCCCCTGCCCAGTCCCCGACCAAAGCTCCAGCACCGTCCCAGGTGCCAGCCAGCTCCCCCGCAGCTCAGGAGCGGCGTCCGAACCAGCTGGCTCAGCAGCCTCAACAGGCCCAGTCATCCTCCTCCTCCTCTTCTGGTGGCTCCTCTGGCTTCTTCAGCTCCTTCAGCTCCATCACCAACGCGGTCAAACAGACGGCTGCGTCCGCCGCCGGGTTTGTGGAGCAGTCGGCTCCCTCTCCCTCCCTCTCCAAGAAGTTCAAGATCCTGTTGATCATCGATGAGCCACAGCACGAGTGGTAAGTGTTCAGATCCAAGTGACTTTAATGATTGGTTGAGTTTCGTCCAATTGACTAGTGGGAAGTTGATGGTGGCTGTGCTAACTGGCACGCTATTCCCGAGTTCTTGGGATACTCTCCAGATTTGGTGTAAAAAATGTTTGGTTTATAGTCAGCCATTTAGTCTGATTTAGTGTTTATTTGAAAAATATCTGGCCTAATGCTGACTGACCCGTGTAATTACGATTGGTTTTAATTTGACATGAAATGGATTCTTACGTCCTTTTGCCTATTCAGTGTTTTTTTTGTTTGTGTTCTAAGGCTTCATATTAAACTGTCTTCTCCTCTCTCATTGAAGCTGCTCCCAAAATAGAAACAGTCCTATTAATCTAAACAGACAGGGCAGCTTTTCTCTGGGCTTTGGATTCACACATCTCACCACCCAGCACTGTCACCTGCCTCTGCTTTTGTGTGTTTATATGAGCCTTTTTGGCATTTTGTGTGCGCATGTTTATGCTAATGTGTGTGTGTATGTGTGTGCTAGAGAACCATTAGTGTTTCCATTCCTTGACAGCACAAGTTGGCCAACAGGATATTATCTTTATTTGATAAACTCATGCAAGAGTGCGTAGCACTGAGCAAAACACAGTCTACAAGTGAAATTTAAGCTCTAGGCATGGTATTAATGTTGCTACCCTACTTGCTGCTCTCTGGTCCTACAAATCACATTTTCCGACCATAAAGGTTTTCTATGTGGATGTTGATGATGGATTTTACAGCCATTCATTGCTGTTATTATCTCGATGTAGTTTCATCTTGCCTTGAATTGGATGGCTATGTGATAAAGTGGCGGCCGCTTGAGACACTTTTGACCTTTTCTATTTAATGGACGTGCTGGAGTGTTGTCAGATGGCAATTATTGTGTGGTATCCCACATAAAACTGAGCATGTTCACTGTTGCAGAAAAACACCCTCTGCTATGGTCAAAAACATGGCAGAACAAGTGAGTAAGTGGACCTTGAGTTGAGATTGTTGCTTTTTCCAAGGTCAAGAATGATGTGGCAAGCTTTTAAGCCAGCAAGGATGAGAAGTCCCAAAAGAGCTCAGGCTCTAGACCCTAGTGTCTGAGCCCCATTGGCACTACTTTAGAGTCTAGAGGTCAGTGTCAACTCAACAAATCCCATCTGTTATATGGTCAAAAGCTCCAGAACAAGCGAGCAAGTGGGCTTTGAGTTGAGAATGGTTTGTCAACTTTGCATGAACATGCATCTTAAGAATCGCAAAGACACATCAGAAAAATACATTTCCAATTCTAGTTCAGGAAATAAACATGTCTTATTGCCCAGGAAGCGTGTGGATACATCACTCCTTGGGGTTTTGCCATGTTACCTTAAGTGTCTGCAAAACGTAAAATGCAAATGCAAGTAAATGCATCCTCACTATTACCCATTTTGGCACATATTCCAGGTTTCTCTAAATGGGTATTGTGCAGTATTTCAATCCACAATATTGTCTATCCATAACACTCTGTGTATGACCGGCATCTGTTTTGAAATAAGCTGGTGCCATGTAGCATTGATTCAGTAATGTCTGAGTTACAGACACTGGAGAATAAAATGGACTGAATTATTTTTACTGTTTAGTGCAGTGGACATGATTTCAAATGCAGTCAGCACAGGATTATCTCTGAAACCATGTATTATGCATGTGTGGATGCATGCATGAGTGCTGAGGTTCTACTATACTGTACTGACTGAATGTGAATGGCAGCTCTACATTATGGTAATCCTGTATCTCTTGCTGTGAGCATTTTTGGTGGCTTATGATTGAATGGCTGCCACCATCGTGATGTGGTGATGTCTGAATGTGAGACACTGCAGCCTACATTCAGAAAAGAGGCACTTGAATGCATGCCTTGACTTAATGCAGCTCTGCTTTCACAAAATATGTTTTCAGACAGATCATCTGAATTGTAACCTGTCAAATCTCAATGAAAACAACTTAAGAGAGGTTTTCTGTCTCTTTGCACCTTCCGAATTAGGGATGCACATGGTTAACCGTTAACCGATAACAGTAACTCTAACCGATTAATACTAACGGTCAATTTTGTTTTTAAGCTACGTAATTCAATCAACTCATGGGGGTAAAACGCGACTTGCAAGTACTAAGTTCGTGGCTATTTCAACGGACTGCTGGGCCGCGCTCACAACAGAGAGCTACGTGACAATTACATGTCACTATATCGATGAGTACTGGAAAGTTAATTCTGCCGTCCTGTTAACGCAGAGCATGCCAGGTAGACACACAGCTGATAACCTCACAGCTAAACTGGTTGATGCAGTGGAGACGTGGGGACTTAGTGGGAAAGTGTCCGCATGCGTCCACGACAACGCGCGCAACATCGTGGCAGCCAACTCTCCCGGACGGGTCAGCTGGGACTCGATCCCCTGTTTTGCACATACACTGCAGCTGGCGGTAAATGACGGATTTAATGTGTTTGTGCATCGTGTGTGCATCGTCGGAATGACGGAATGTCGGAATGGCAGCATGGAAGGGCATTTAAATCTTATCGGTTAACGGTTATTAATCGTTAAAGGGCGTCGGTTAACGGTCACAAAAAAAATCCAAAATGTGCATCCCTATTCCGAATACATGAGCAAGTGTCAACTACTGTACATAGCCAGAGAAAACATGTGAGAATTAAATCCGACCTGCCTTTCACAGCTATATTGTTGCCCTTAGAAATTACTGTAGCCTGCTGTTTTTGGTACCTCTCGTGGTCCTGTGACAATCATTTTAAGTGATTTGTAACCTCCACTAATGATGTGGTTTGGCTTGCATGATGCGCTGTGGTTTTACAAAGAGGGGATATGATTACATTACTTTTGTGACAGTAAGCATGAAAAAGATTGTGGGCGTTTGCAGTGACTGCAGTGAATGCTGTAAAGTATAATGTATAGATGTGCAGTGGTGGAGGAAGTGCTCAGATCCTTTACTGAAGTTAAAGTACTAATACCGCCAAATAATTTTCAAATGTATCACCTGCCTGTTAATTTTCAGTTATTCTACTAATTGTTAAAGCTGTACTTGTACACACCTTTGGGTAACTTATGACAAAACATTATATTTGATCAACTCTTCATATGTTTTATATGCAAAAATCTTAATTTGTTAAGTAACTAGTAACTAAAGCTGTCATAAACACAGCAAGGGGAAAAGTATAATGCCTCCGTCTGAGTAGAAGTACACAACTTTTGTACTTAAGGGCAGTATTTGAGTAAACGTACTTTACATTCCATCTCTGTAGATGTCGCCAATGTAGAAATACATTTTTGGGTTTTTTGCAAAATGTCCACAAAATGTGTCTGTCTGCAACACTGAAGTTCCTAAGATGCAAACACGAGTTTGCTGCTGTGCAAGGGCAACTCCTGACGCCAGGTAAGTGGTTTAATTTAACATGTAAGAAATGTGAATGAATGAATGTGCAACTTTACAGGCACTATTTCCAGAAGAATTTTGTTTGTGAGCAATATTTCACCCAGGGAACTCAGCATAAATATTAATGTTATTTCTTTGGGACAGAGCAGGCAGAGCCTCCCTTAAAGCATCTGGGCCAGAGAGGCATTCCACTAAATGTTATCGATTTTCCACTCAGCAAAGAGTGGGACGAGAGCTCTCAGTAATAATAACTTGAAAAACAAAAAGTCACACTGGAAATTTGAGACTCTGTATGATCTCCACATTAAGGCTACATTCTGATTGATCAGGAGTGAGAGGACACACTCAACACATAAAAATAGATTTTGAAGCCAGACCTCAGATGACTCCTCACCATGAAACTTTAGGCCTTCATTTCACTTTGAATAAAATCACAAAGCTTGTTCGAAATGACCACACATCGGATTTCTGAGATTTAAGATGCCATCAATCGGAGGCAGTCGTTAGAACTGTTAGTTTACAGCACATTACATTCATTTGGCTGACACTTTCATCCCCTAAGTGCATTCAATCTCCTTGTAGTAGGACTTCAATTGGGAGTTAATTCCAGAGCCTCTGGGCAAACTGCTACTCTGACTTCCTCACATGATTTAGAAACTCTTAACAGCTCCTCATGAAATGTGTGTTTATTTTTAAACTTGGAGCACATTTGATATCTGAGGAGTTTCTGTGAATCGATCCCAGCTTACCGTAATACCACCGAGTACCAAGACACGTTCTGTAAGAATCTAATACAAACAATCCCTGATACATTCACGTTTTTCTTTCTTCTTCCTGGGCGTGGCTGCGCAATAATGGAAGGTATCAATCCTACGGTTGTGCCAGTGCTCACGTGTGTCTAAGCTAGCAAGATGGCGGAGAGGACAGTCTTTACATCATGGAAGTATTCGCATTATTTAAAATTTGTGGGCAAAAGGGACAAGAACATCGCAGTGAAATACAACTTGTGCCTGGGTGATGAGTGTCTGTCAGCTGCAAAAAGCTCTACTTCAAATCTGAAGAAGCACCTGCAAGCGAAGCAGAGCTCCACAACACTAACTTACACAATATTTGCTGTCATGTGCTTCAGATAATTCAAGGTCTTTCACAGCAGTTGAACTGCAAAAGAAATCATGCTGTATAAACATGTTAGGCTATATGCATTGAACCCCAGTACCCTCTTGATTTTGTGTTTACTTCTCGTTATTAGCCTGCAGAGTTACAGATTATGGGCTATTAATTAATTAATTATTGGCTATAGATTAGGCTATTCAATGACGGCAGGGTCAATACATTCAAAGCTAGACTTACAGCTCTGGATAATATAACCAACATGTGCACAGGGGTTTTCATTTTTGGCAACACAAACCTTCTCTAATGAGCATAATGTAACGAGTGACTGTTAAGAGTACAAATCTTGTAATGTAAAAAGACAAAATTAGCAAATGTAAATGTGTATTAGGCATGCTTTGCTAATTCAGGGAAACTACACATGCAGTCACAAACAAGCTGTAACTCTGAATAACGCTGGCATCTCCTTCTGAAATAGCTGGCAGTTCGTAAACAACCACAGGTATCGTGACTCGCTCTTCGTCTCACAGCTTGCTCTCTGAGCTCTCAAATGTCGACTATCGTACTATGATGGCTTTTTTTCGACTGTGCCACAAAATGAGACCACAATGGGAGTCTGGCAATAACGCTGCGAGATGAAAAAGTGAATGTTTTTTGCAGGCAGTTCAGAATGTGAGTGTGTGTGTGTTTGATGTAGTCCTTATGTAACAGACCCGAGCCCATTGAGGTGGGTGAGGGAAGAGACAGTGTCCTCCAGGGCCTTTCAAGGTGATGCTGGCACAGAGGGGAGGATTGAGGAAGATAGAGGGACACGATCAGGGAATCTCCTGTCATCGCTTTATCTTTCCTGTTTGTCTCACCCTCTCTCTGTGTGTTTTCCTGCGTCTCTCTCCTCTGTGCTGCCTTTTATCATGACGGTCTCTCTGTGCCTGGCTCCAGAGAAAGTGCTCCGGGTTCATGACGTGATGAAGTAATGAGAAGAGACGTGGTGATTCAGCAGTTTCAGCCCAAAGGCCGCATCTGCTCTCTTTCCTTTGCTCTCTATATCTGTCTACATCTCTCCCACTCCCTCTTTTTGCTCTCACATTCTTTATCTCTCTATCTGTTGAGGATGCACTCTGCAGTTTCTGCCCGAGTACCAGTGAGGGTGTTTACCACCTATTTTGCATAAATACCCATCAGAGGAGAATCTTTTGGACTGTTGACTTTTTGATATGACTCAAAGTAGAGGGTTTTGTTGGCTTGCCTGCAGGTTGACGCACAGCTCTCTGTCGAGCAGGGGCTGATGGTGAATGTCACCCAGTTGCCCTGCAGTCAAAGCTTGAGCTTTAAACTGCAGCTTTAGCTGGTTGGTATTTCAAAGCATAGCTGATTAGCCAACAAGTACCAACATTTGAAGCGGCTTCACAGAAGTGGCAGGGCTATAAACATGATTTCAATTAGTAATTCTTACTGCAGCAGCTCAGTTTAATTTCTAACAAATGCACCATATGTCTGTTGGGGTTGTTTGGTTTCCTGTGGTTGCACAGCAGAAAACGCCTTGTTTGTATTGACACGTTTTGCATATGATGACAGCAACTTGAAATGAATGTGGACAAAAGTGTTAAGTTTCCGTACGTCTGTTCGCTTGCATTCATGCATGCACTAAAAAAGAAAAAAATCTCCCCTGCTAGTGGAGAGAGGAGTACACAGTGAGAGCAGGTGGGGAGGTGGAGCCTTGCAGATCTCCGTCAACATCTCACACTCACATACACACATTTACAAACACGTGCATTCTCTGTTTCTATATTCTGTTGTCTAATTATACACGATGGGTGGGAAAAAAGCGCTACCTTCAGTACTGTTCCTCGTTTCTGCTGACCGAGTTTACAGTAGAACTGAGATTTGGGAATGAAGCTGTTCATTGTTAAAGGTTGTTCAAAAAACACTGGCTATAAACAGCAAATGGGTCAGATCAGTGTAAAGGGTGCTTGTGATTTGTGCTGGAGGTTTGACTTGCAGTGATTAGGAATTATCGGTGGCATTATGGTTCTCAGCTGCGGGTCACGTTTCCACGCACTCTGGCTGAGATCTGACCTTATTACAGCCGGCGGCAGTGTCATGTTGACTTTATAAGGTCCTCCTGGTTTCCTCGTCCTGATGTCTTGTACCTCTCAGCTGTTGTCACACCAGCATTTTCAGTTCAAGAGGGATGATACAGCAACAACTCCAAGGTAAAATGTGTAACCTTGCAACTTCCAAAATAGGATGGTATAGTTTCACAAGTACAAAACTTGGTTATTGTGTTGAAAGTATGTGTTTGAATTGGTTTTGGGGTTCAAATGCTACTGCCCTCACAAGAAAAATTAAAGCATTTAACGTTTCTTTTTAACGATGGCTGTGTTCTTTCCTTGATCTAAAGTAGTTCTGGCTCCTTTTTAATCATGACTAGAGCCGAAACAGTTAGTTGATCAATTAGTTGATCCAGAAAATTAATCAGCAACAATTTAGAATAGTACTGTTTCTCTATTTTTGGACTTTCATGTGCAACATGATTAATTAATAAATTTAAAAAAAACTATGCAGATTAATCAACAGTGTAGCCCTCATTATAATCGCTTCCAAACCTTAACCTTTGTAATAAAAAAGGGATCTTTTCCAAACTTTTTAAGTAGTTTTTGTGTCTAACCTCGACCTTTTGAAGGCATTGAGAAGAGATGTCTTCCTGTCCATAGTTGGGTCAGATCTGAAACCCCCTTACAAGCTGTTTTACAGTGAAATACATTGTATGTGGTTTAGTTTGGAGGATTTGTTTGTTTGGTCTTGTCTGTGCAGGCCATGTCTATGTAGAGAAACAAACAGCTCTTACTAACAGTTGGAAGACGTTCATTGGCATCATAAATTAGGACCCGTTGACCAAGTTATTATACGCTGGTTTTGTTGCCCAGCTTTTATGATAAGTATTTTCTAATATGCTTAATATTCCCCTGTCTCTGTGAGGAGTCTCCAAGTAAACAGAGGCCTTGTGCCTGCTCCTGGGAGACCAGATTATTAGTGACTGCAGATTTGTGGCTGTGGCTCTGTCAGTACTGACGGACTAATAACCAGCGTTAAGAAGAGCTTTTTTCCCTGAGGCCCGTTAAATTAATGTCAAGAGAAACAGTTATCCTTTTAGCTAATTTGAATGGGACAGGAAGGGAAATATCCCCTAGCTGTGTATTGGTAAGTAGGTATGTTTCCCTTCCATTTTTCCTGACTTTGCTTTTTGGCACACTGTGGCAGACATTTTGTAAATACAGTTAGATAAGCACAGCACTTACTGCCTGTTCTATCTCCATAAATTTACACCTCAACAGGCTGTTAAGCTGAAAAAGCCAAACAGCTTGGGGGGCTTTATTCCAAAAAAAAAAAAAAAAAAAAAAAAAAAAAGCCACAAGCACAAGCAGCAGAATAGTCTGAATGAATGGTCAAGTGAATGATGCAGAAACACAACACAGCTGTTGTCAAAGAAAAAGAGCTAACTAGCAACAGAAGTTTTGACATATAAAGACATATAAATAAAATTGGATTTGTATTTAACTCCCTTTAATGAATTTATATTAATTTGTGAGGTGGGTTTATCAAGAAGAATTAGCAAAAAGAGGCTAATGACGACAGCCTAGCCCACTAGCTAGTTACATTAGCTAACATATTAACAGTTGTTGCTGTCTTTCTCATGTCCCAAGCTGACTATTTATCGTCTCATTATCACCACAAATCTTTGTTTAAATAACTGCTCTTTGTCAAAGAACATTTAAAACACCAGAAATCCTGAACAATAGCTGATGGAGGGGGGGAGTAGCATTATGGACAATAGCTAACATGGTGCGTAACTTTGCTAACGGTTAGCTTAAAGCTCTTTTCGCCCATTTAAAAGATGAAAAGTTTTGGTGTTATTTCCAGTGTTAAGTTGATTGTAGGAAAACTCAGGGTAAGCCGGTATCTCAATATAACTTAATCATTATACCCCACAATGCTAATATTATCAATCTGTTGTAATGTTTGCAAGCATTGCTTTGTTTTTTTTTTTTGTTTTTTGTTTTTATATGCAATAGAGAGATAGAGACATTTTCTGTGTAGGCTTTTGCTTTGAAATTTCTAATGTATGAAGCTTACATAATGTTGATTGTTGAAAAATAGATTACCAATTTTAGAATAGTATCTTTTTAAGAAAAAAAAATGCATTGGAAAATATCTGGACGAGGCCAGTCAGTCAATCATGTGTCAAGTTTCAGGTATAAATAAAATTACACGGGTTACCTCATCTTAGGCAATGATTAATACTACAAAGGTAAATCAAAATATATCAGTTACATACTTTTACATACTATTTAAGACAGCAGTCAGACAAAATATTTTGGTGTTAGTGCTACATTAAAACTAAAGTGCTGCATTTCAAATGGCGTTTCATACACATTAGTAATAGCTAATGATGTGAAAATCAATTTATCTCCAAAGATAAGGGAATCAGGTGAAAAATCAATGCCTCAGTAGACAATTTCAGTTCTACCTTGCATTTTGACCTTTAGTCTCATTGTTGCATGTGCATGTTGTACAAACAGACCTCTTCGGTCCTCTTTGATTAAGCGGCCTCTTTAGCAGGATGAGGACACACGACTTAATGAGCAGCTTATTACCAGGGCAGTCCTGTATAGATGCATCTATTGGAGCTACGGCACAAAAGCTATGACTCTTTTTTACTCATAATAAAGTATATTTGCATTGAATCTACAATATTAGGAGACCCACCTGAAGCAGAATTTATCAGAACTCAGGACTCCTCTCTCTAGGTAGTCCTCCTATCGCTGCGTATGCTGCAATGGAGTGAATGGACCAGCAAAATGACTTTTACTATGTGCTGTGTGCAACTAAAGTCACATATGGCAGCTGGGAAAACTGTTTGTATAGTAATACAAAGAAAGGTGTATTATTTATTATTGTCTGTTGTTAGCTTTGCTGATTGTATTCATGTTGGGAGCCACCCTGACTCCTCTGCAGGATTTCAGAGATAAACCTGTTACTATGCATGAGGCATACAGATACCTAGGGGGGCCATAAACAAGACCAATCAGCATCACAACCTCTGGTGAAATAGTCCACAGTTGCTATGGCAACAGGTAATCCTCTTCAATCGTCTTGAAAATTTATGGTGATTTACCACAAAGAACTGTTTACAGTTTACAGTTTTCCCACACAAGTTGCACAAATGAATGTGAGAAATGAGACATCAAGTTTGTACGTTCACGCACAAGAAGTCTTGCTGTGTCTCTACACCTCATTTCAGCTTTTGTAGATTTATACGTGCCTGAGATACAAAATCCGACAGGTAAAAGCATTAACAAATTCAGTTAGGAGCCATGACAAAATGCAAATCGTTCGTCATTCAAATAATTGATAAGCTCATACATTTACTTCATACATGCGTCTCTCTCTTGAAGGGTTTTTCAACAGATAACATCCGACTGGCAGCCCACAATGAATGGAAAGAAAATAATTAACTGACACAGCTGTTTGACGCATTTTAATTTTTATTGGCCCAAATGGCTCAAATTGGGATAAAAAGCCTGCATTCATGGAGGGGCAGAAGATGTGATAAGCATTTAAATGTGTTATCCTCAGAGCACATCCTCAGACAGCCTCTCTTGGAAGAAGAAAAGGAAAGAGGGCTTGAGGGTGTTCAAACACTGCCAGCTTTCTCACCTCCAAACACCTGGCCTATCGCTGAGTGACGTGGATGTGAATGTCGGATTGTCAGTTTCAGACAGTTACAGAAAATGTTGGATGCGGTGCCCCATTGATGACGTTTGAGAGGTGGGGGAAGGTGGACTTTACAAAGCTGTGTGACCATCTGACAAGCTCTTGTGTTGAAAAGTAACGCCGTCAGGAGTGTTGCTGATCTGTGTGGTGATTTTGGCATAGCAGCCACAAAAGAAATCCTGTATCTGGTCACATGATCCACTTTGTCCAAAACAAACTTTCCCCATACACAATCAATGCAAAAAGAGGAAGAAGAATTATATTCTGAGCATCACAAACACTCTGAAGTGCCTCTTGTGGATTGCTTCCAATGAAAATGAAAAAGTCTTTAAGACCTGCAACACTAAATCGTTTTATCATTCATCTGAGCAGTGAGTCAGCAGGAAGTCACCTGGTTCAGCCGAAGACTGAGCCCACAAATGCTGAATCCTGACTTTTTCAGCATGTGTACCACAGGAAGTGTGCACAGGAAGTAGGAATGTGTCGCATTGTTCAGAATGACATTTGCTGCTTGTGTCATCTTGTGCCAATGTTTAGCCGATTTTTACAATGTGATGTATAGTGTGATGGACTGCCAGAGCTGAAGGAAATGAGTCTTTCCTCTACAGCAGTCTGACAAACATAATTGCTGTTTATATGCTGTAGGGGTGCTAATAAATACATCAGTTCTCCCACACAGTACTGGGATCAGCTGGTCATGTTGCTGTTGTTATATTCTTGGTAACTGACCAGAATGTGTTGGTATTATATGTGTTCATAACATTATGATACCATAACAGAGGCTGTCTGAGTGGCAGTTCAAAACGTGTGCTAATACAATATTTCTTCATCAAAACACAGAGTCACAGTGGAGCTTTATTTGTTTTAGTCACAATGTTAGACAGCACAGTTGTGAAAAATGCAGTAATATTAATGACTTAATAACCTGCATCGGCTCGCTGATGAGCATCAGAGCTCTCGATGTGTTCACCATTGAAAGACATACTGCTGCGACACACACTAAGCTTGTTGAGCTACTTGTAAACATGACTTTGTACCAAAGATCGTTTTTAGCTGTTGTTTATGGTGGATGTGGTTGCATAAGGCCATCTTTTGGAAATGTGTGGCAGGCTGTGTGAAACTATTATGACCTCAATTTTATCAGCAACCAGAAGCTGAGAGACAAAAGAGGAAACGGAACAAACGAGCGGGCGTCATAAAGTCAATAGAGAGACGAGCGTCAGCAGTTTGTGAGATTAATTATGATTTAACCTTTGAAATTCTGAAGCACCGACATTTGGTTTTCTAAAGGCTTTCACAGAACATTCCCCTCGTTAGGAGACATTTATCTCATGTCAACATTTGAAAATCTGTGACAACTGCGTAACCATAAACATCTGCTCATGAAAATCATACAAAATGGTTGAAAGCCTTTGCAAAGCACCTGTCTTTGCATCCATCATTACAAGGAACATTGCTATGAATCAGTCAAAATGCATGTCTATGACAAGGGTAACCTCCTATGTGTCTAGACTGCAGGTGTATCAGTTTAAGTGTAAGTTTTTACTTGAGTCTCACACAACAGATATGCTCTAATTTTAATTTATGCAGCTGTCTACAGCGGCTCCTTGCAGCCTCGTCTCTCAGCTGCGTCCCATGGGCTTACCATGAGCTGAAATGTTTATTCACACTTCAAGTCTATCTCTTTGACAGTACACACAGAAACGTGAGACTGGTGCCCAATAAAAAGGCACTGAATAAATATATTTAACATGTTGGAAGCTAACTTATTTGTTATGTCACCCGTTTTCTGACTGTTTAGAATTGGCACCATCCATGACACACAAATAGCACATATACATATACATATAGTTTACATTGCTTTTGTAAACAGTAACCTATGGCTATGTAGGTTAAAATATGAAAAAAGCCTTCATTATAATGACTTAAGTGTCTATCAATGCTGATGGGAAAAATAGATCAGGAACTTTGCTGCTTGGTACTGCGTCACACCCAAGTGTGACACTGACATGCCTCCAGTCTAGACACGAGGTTGCTGCTGCTGAAAATTTGATTCTTTTAAACAAAAGGAAGTTGCTCAGTTCCTTTATACAAAAATTGGCCAGCTACCTGTTGTATCGGCATTATGTAGCTTTAAAGCGAACAATAAGAAAGATGGATAACTTGTGGTTCTTCTCTTATGTTCTATTACATATTCACTACTCTGTGTACGAGCGAAGAAGGCAGAAATCACATCCAGCACAGTTTTTAATCATAGTGGACCACATGCACAGAACTGCTAGTGTTGACCCTGTATATTCTTATTAGTGGTAAAGCCATTGATCGCATGTAGGTAGCCATATTAATCAGCCTCCAACAAATGAGACATAAACTTCTTAGGATATGGAACTGTTTTCTTACTTTAGTTTAATCAAGATAAGGAGCACATGACTGATAGAAGTCATTTAATTGCCAGTGGGGTCATATCAGCACAGACAAATAGTCCAAAATGGGCTGCCACAGCCACAGGAAGCCACTGGCATATAAATACCAATAGTCACACCATTTACAAGGCTGCACCGATTCAATATTTGCACATGTTAATTATTTATTTCCATCTAATTGGATTTGAAAGATGGATGATTTGCTGTAAAACTGTCCCCAGGTTTACAGGGTTGGCTTTACTGTCTGATTAATTGCACACTTTGGGCTCATTTCTCTGGTAAAATTGCAGTGGAGGAGGCATAATTGATGGCACTGACAGGGCATGATATTATTCATATGAACAAACATCAAGACATTAAACCGTCCTTCAGTATCTGAGTTAGGGGGACAAATGATTTGACCTCATTATTTGGCCTTTTAATTTGACCAATTCGGGCACAAACCACGAGGGACTGCATCTTGGTTACAGCAACTACTCAATGCTATTTTTCTCCACACACACAAGCATAAAAAAAAAAGAAAATGATACTTGACAACAATGGTTTTGTACTGCTTTCATAACTTCCCGCTGTCTAACTTCTATTTATCTCAGATCTATCAGCAATATAAAGACACACATCTCTTCTATCCTAGTTGCCGTGGAAACATACTAATTAGATTGTTTTGCATGGAGGCCGGCGTACTGTATCTGCTGTACTGTGGACATCTTTAGTGTAGAGTTACAGCCGATTAAAAGTGCTTACAGTGCAGCGCACTTTCCCTGAGCTTCACGGAAGCTGACCGGGAAATGCATTCAACAGTTTCTATGACACTGTTCCCCAGCATGAAAATAATGTTTGCTGTACTGTAGTTATCACTCCATATTTTGTGTATTTATTAATGTGAGGACTTCATATTCTTATCATAAAACAAGTCAGATCCACCAAACTCTCTTAGCTGCACAAACTTTTTGTAAATCACTTGATTAGCAACACCTGTTCATGAGGTGGTCATAGGTACATGTTGGTGAGATTTGCCCCTAAAAACATGAGTCAGCTCGAGTTGACAGGCTTTTGGTACTCGTCTGGATACCCTGTCAGTGTAGGCGGGATTCTTAGCTCATCGTCATAGCAACACCAGGTGGACCTGCCATGATCATCTTGCAAAGTGACACAAACACGCAGGAACAATGGAGGCTGTCCTTTCATTTAGAGATCCTTTCACTGGCAGCCACACAGAGGAACGTCTGCGCTTCATCGGTTGACTGTGGCGTGCTTTTGTGGGCGGCCATTTTTTCAAATCTGTTGAGTGGATGAAGAAATTGCACTCTCGATTTGCAGTCGGTTTGCAGGATGTTTGCGTCATGAAACTGACCATTGTAGTGACAACTGTCCCTGAGCAGTCAGTGGTCTACTGTGTTTTCACTTGTACCAGGTACAAAGTAAAATCCACAACTTTTAACATTGGACAACCAAAAAAAAAGAGAGTTGAGCCGTACCGTCAGTGACGTGTCATCAGAGCAGCACTGTACTGTGACATTCACCACATTCAAGTCAGATTTCCATCCACGTGTAGCCCAGATCTTAACCAAAATGTAAAAATCGGTTTCCATTAGGTATCGTTATGAGAACATTTGCAGTTGCTTCATCAAGACAAGCACAAGGTGTAATGCTCCAATCAGAATCCATTAAACAAATGTAGCAAAAAAGCTGCAAAAAAAATGATGTAGTTATAGTTCAACAACTTCATTTTCATTTGCATCTGAGAGAAAATCTGAAGTAGAAGAAAATTGGTGACTGCCACAAATTCTCTTGAATCACATTTGAACGAATGTGTTCACACGAGTGTTTTTTACATGACGCCCAGTGTTCTTTGTGGCTCGCAGCTTGTGCCATCAAGTCATACTGTAATTGTGCTGAAAGTACACATAATTTGATCAGCTCAGCAGTAGTGCAATGCAATAAGCTGACTGGACGAGGATTTTTCCCTTGAGCCAGCCCTGCACAGACCTTTGCAAAGAAGCACCCATCTAACTCTGCTGTGTGATTAAACATGGGGCTGAGGGCTTCCCAAATTAATTCTGAGGTTCCATGAATTCCCCTTGGCAGATTTCAGATGGAGGGTCAAGCCTGCTCGGTGTATCCCTTTTGTCTGCGAGCTGCGAAGAGAGTAAGTTCAGCCCGCCTTTGTTTGTCCACCATTAAGCTACGGTCGATGTGAAGCACAGTTAGATTTGGAGTCAGCAGGGAATCGGGGGGGATCTGACAGATAGAGGAAGTAAAGAGTAAAGGGGAAAAAATAGAGAGAAAACAGAGAAACCAGATAGAATGGAGGTAATGGTTGAGAGAGCTTGTAGGAAAGAGGCAGACAAAAATGAAATAGATAAGAAGGAAGGAAAATGAGCTCAGCAGAGGGAAAGATTGTCTATCCATAACCATTAGCTACTTATGGTGTCTAACAAGAAGCTGTATCAAATAGGGCTGTAGGCTTTTCTCCCCTGGTAACTATCTTCTCAGTGTCTGTTGCTCTCTCTCCCTGTCTCAGTTCAATCCATATAATGAGAGGCTCCTATCCATCAAAGGATCAGATAGGCCTAAAGCTAGTCTGAGCCACCGGCTGCTCGGCTCTCTCCTGACTCTGCTGCTGTTGCCTACGCTTTAGTTGTGAAGCAGGACCTTGTTTTACAACAGACAGTCAGGTACATTACAGAACATTTCACATGCATAGACTTTATGTAGGTATTTGACCAAGGAGTGTGAAAGATCATCTCTTTCAGCAGAGACAGCTGGCTACTACAAAGAAGAGGTAGATTATTCATCTTAATTATGGAGTGCGACATCTGTTACGTACAAGACAAAACATGTTTTATCCTATAAGATCTAAAGTCTTTAAGTTTTAATTGTTGATATTAGGGGTGTATGTTTTTGATAAACTTTTCTGCTCCAGTAGATTTAATTTTAGACTATCATAGAGATATACTGTATATTGAATATGGCAGTTTTCTAGAAGACTGAGTTATTAAACTAAACAGTGTGAGAATGTCTGCTTTCGGCTAATCCCAAATTCAGGTTCCTTATCATATTGATGCAAAAATCCAATATTGTTATAAAACCTGTGCAGGCTTTCACCCAAAGCTCACTGACATCAGGAGCAGGAATTGATAAGCTTTGCCAGTTTGAGGCTCTACAGGGGCTGCTGGTGCACTGTGATATTAATCGGATAAAGTGTTTTGTGAAAGATGAAGTGGTTTAGATAATGTGACAGCTTTGACCTTCGTTCTGCGGCATTTTGTCATCACTTTCTGTAGAATACACGGCATCAACAGAGAGGACATTACAGCAACAGGGAAATGCAGACCCTACACATTTAGCGGTATACAATACAGAAGCCGTCTCCCACCCTGCATCTAGCCACCATTAGTTCTGCACCTTCTGCCAAACCTTCTAGTCTCTGCTGAACCTCTTCCTCTCTCAATTGTTGTAATAGCCAAACTGAAATGTCACGTAGTAAAGAAGCTGCCTCTCTAAAGTGAGCAGACACGAAAAGAAAGTTTGATTTTTACAGTAATCACTCTGTAGTACAGCAGCATTGAAGACAGCAAGTGGAAAGAGGGACGAGCTAGTTGTGACTTTACATTCGCTGAGGCCTGATTGGCTTGCCAGGCTTTTAGGGCTTTAGCCAGCTGCATCACAGCATCAAATAGTAATTCTCTGAGGTCGTAAATGGCTCAGTTGACCATATGGTGTAAGGTGCAATGGTGCATTTTGGCAGGAAATACAGCACAGTTAACACACATACACACACTTATTTGCACCTCTACACTTGTGAGGTCCTTTGACATAATGCAAGCAGTATAGCACCAAATCATACTCTTAACCACTGCAACAACATGCTTTATCACAACTTTTACTCCTCTGCCCTCACCGTGTGTGTAGGCGCACAGCTATAAGCTTAGAAATAAGAAAGAGATTTATTGCCAAGTAGGTTTTCACATACAGTACAGGGAATTTGCTTTGTTATTTGATGTGTAACAGTGACAATAAACATTGTAATGGAAATATGCTTGGCAAATAAATCATGTCATACATGAAGCATGTGACATAAACATTAACTGAGGCTTCAGCTGTGCAGAGTGGTGAGGTGACTGCATACATGAAACAAATATAAGCATTATATTTCCATCTTGCTTTCTACTGCTTGAGGTTTGACTGCCGTTCTTTTAATTGCACCCCCTTTATACTTCAATGGTTTAGTGGCAACCAACCAGAGAATTAGCACACCAGCTGTTCCTGTCAATGCTTCCAATTCCTAACCGTGGATGGAAACATGAATATCAGAATTACAGGATAACTGTAAACAAAACCTAAATCTGGTCTTTACCTTAAAACCAGGTCTTGGTGCCCTGATTCATCTGTGTGTTCTTGAATCTTGGTGACGTAGGACTACTTTACTACACTTAAACCAGGCTATGAGTTAGCGTAGCACAGTTGTTTAAGTGAACATATTTGTACCATACCTTCCTGTCTCACGACTGACTGCAAACCATGCTGCATCTCTTTTGAGGAGCAGTTTATAGTCCAACAGAGCAGGAACACATAAAATTAGATGTGTGAGCTAATACAGCTTTGTCCATTTTGGAGACTCAACTCTCTCTCTCTGTTTCATCAAAGGCCAACTCTGTCAAGACAGTTTGTAAGAGGTCAAGGGTGAAAATTCATGTGCCAAAGATCACGTCAAACTGGGTCATTTACTTCAACAAATGAATCCACTGATCGCCACAATTCCATTGAAATTCATTGATTTGAACCCACAGTTGTGCCATTATAAATACTGGTTTCAAGCCCTGAACCATCAGATGACTGAGGCAAATTGGGCCTCAACAGCACTAAAACATGGATTAAATCTCTTTTATTCACTGCTTGGCTCCCCCCTTCACATACATGCACACTCCACAAATGATACATAGCTGGCTCATGACGTGTAGCATGTAGTAGGTGGAAGTGCCAAACTGTCAATATGGAGACGCTACAAACTGCAAAGGCCAAGTGGGAGATCGCTCACTGTTGACTCTCCATATACAAACACACACACTACACAGGACACACAACAAACATTGAAACACCACCGTAGTATGATGATACATGATGTTGTGTCAGCCTCGTGACTGTTAAGTCACACCAGCCTGCTTTCAGATGAATTAAGAGGCAATCCAACTTTGTGTTTGCAATTAGTTCCAATCAAAATTAATGTCTTTGGGGATTATACAATTCACAGAAGCACAGATGGGCTGAGAGGCAAAAAACAAGCAAAAACAGAACAGAACTATTTGTAATGAATAAAACATAAATTAATAAAGCAGTGAATGAGGGAAGTGACATTAAGGACTATATAATTGAATTGTGAAAAGTATATAAGTATATATATATGAGTAATAAGTACAATATACATGATAATAATAATAATCAGTCAGTGATTTTTTTATGCACATTTAAAAAAAAAAAATTAAACAATGTTACAGAAAGTGAAATGAATACTGAAACTGGTAAGAGATCTATCAGAAATAAACATATACGCATACATAAATACTCCTTGGGAAAGAAGAAAAAACTAATTAGATAAGATAACACACACACACACACACACACACACACACACACACACACACACACACCTCAGTAGTATCTGTTTAGCTGTTGTAAAAGCCAAGATAATCCATCTCTTCTCAAATGAGGACAAGTCAGACTCCCGAAGATCAGTGGTGAGCCCAAAATACACAGTTTTGCAGAAACTTGGAACTTTTTGTGCAGGATTTCAAAAATAACCTGCTGGATTTTAGTCCACCTGTCTTTCAGTGGTGGACATGTGCAAAGTATATGTAGGATTGAAGCGCCATTCTGTTCACAGAGTCTGCTGGTATCAGGTTCCATTTGTGTACTTGCAGTGTGTTATTTTGAGTTAGATTTGATCCATTGCCTGTTTCTTTGTACATTGTATTGATGTTACTCAAACATCCAATCCTCTGGGGATATGTTCGCAGCCATGCCTCTTGCCCCTTGTTTTGTGACATTGATCAAAGGGTCACTCAATTGTTTCTGTAGTGAGATTTGTTCATTTTTATCAGCGGGGATGACCCAAACCCTGACCCAACTTAATGCTAACCCTAGCTTTGAGCCTACAGTACAAACTACATCTTCAGTCATGTCTCACTGAAAATATTTTCTTCAGAGGTGGCTTGGTCTATATTTTTAGCAGTACATAAACTATTGAATGATCATACAAATACTATGGGAATATTATAGGTATACTACAGGCAGCAGTGTGTCTCTATGATCCTCTCACTCCTTCGTGACTACATGTTCTTAGCCCTCCTGCCAGAAAGCCTTTCCACCACGTGGTCACAGCTTGTTTAGGTTTTTCTGCAGCAAAACTACTTGGTTTGTTTGAAGTATCAGAGTGACTTGGTTAAGTTTAGAGAAGATTGTTCACTGGGTCAAAGTCATGTGTTTGTTGGACTCATTCATCCGCCCCACCCTCCTATATTTGTAGACTTTCTTTCCACTAGGTCACCTTGCTCTGAGTGTCTAATATTGCCATGGAGGGGTTTACAGTGGAATTAGTTGAAATGCTGAAAGCCCGGTGCATCTCATACAGATGCTGATGGATATCTTATGTGCCTATTTACAGCATGTTTTTTGCAGAATATTATTCATTTTTCATTTTGGGATTTTGGTGGTTTGAGACATCACAACTCAACCTCATTTGTCTGCCTGCTTCTTTTCAGTCATTCTTCTAATTGACAAGTATTGTTTCAGTGTCTCCCTGTGACTCATAGTTATTCATCCTGTCTACAAACAGAGGCCCTATAAATCAATAGATAAGTAATTGAACTACTGTATGTCGTAGCAGGGAGTGGATGTTCCTTCGCCTAAACTATCCTCTAAAGGAATAATTACCGCTACGCTGAGGAGATTAGAAGAAGAAGAAGGAATGAGTCAACAATGCTTTTTTTTAACCTGAAAACTAATTGCGGGGGGTGCTTTCTGTTCTCTGTAGATAACTATGTGTGTTTCCATATGTGCATGCACTGTAGGGGTGGGCTTGTCTATGTGTGTGTGTGTGTGTGTGTGTGTGTGTGTGTGTGTGTGGATTTACAGTGAGTGACTATTTGCTGTCATGCTGGAGACTGCCTTCTGCATATAGATTCACCAATTACATGTTTGCATTTCACACTCCTCAGGAGAAGTCACATGACATGTCTAAGCATACACATCTCTAAAATGGCTTAAAGAATTCTGGCAGGAAAACATTAGCGTTTAGCTAAAGGAGCATGTGCGGCCATGTATTACTCATGTCGTGGGGACATAAATCTATTTACAGAGTCACATCGTGAGGACTCACCTTCCTTATGGGGACAAAAAACAAGTCCCCATGATGTAAATCATTACATTTTAGGATGAAGACTGGGGTTAAGGTTAGGTTTAGGGTAAGTGTCCAGGAAATTAATGGAAGTCTGTGTAATTTGCCCAGATATGAAGGAAACACGACTGTGTGTGTGTGCATGTGTGTGTGTAAGTGTATGCGTGCATGCGTATGTGTTTGCATGTGCAGTGCGTGCTGCCTTTGAGTCGTGACCAGAAAATATCCTCCCTCCTGAGCACATCTCAAACACCCACATTGAGGTTTTGCTGCTGCCAATAGGGAGCTGCAGTGTATGCTGTTCTGTGCATGTATCTGCTTGTCTCACCGTATGATGGAGCAAGAGCAAAGGGCAGAGAAGAGGCTATGATGAAATAGTGGCTAACTCTCTCCAAAGCCACAGAAATCCTTTAAAAATCGATTTCCAACTGGCAAAATCCCAACTCTTAAGGCAATAGTGATGAGGCTTGATTGGCCATATCATCTGCTTGCAGCTTCCTCCTCACAGGTGGTGCAGCTGCAGTGGCAGAGTTTAACGCTCAGTGTAACCAGGGCCTGATGCTTACTTTTGTCCGGAGGACCACATGTACGACAAAGTTGAAAATTTTAGGAGTGCATAAAGAAATTTAGTGGTGCAATGAAAATTGATCCTATAATTTGTGCTTCCATAAAAAAGGTGTATGACTTAAAAGCAAAATATTTCATTTCTTTGAATACAAAAAGTTTAATTATCTCTGCTTTACACTGTATTTACTTAATAATTCTGTAATTATTTATACTTTAAATCGCTTTAAAGTGTATAGCAAGTATAGAGAGTATTAACATCTCTATAGTAGAGTAGTTATTCTTAGTTTTAAATGCCAAAAAAAAAAGTGTGCTCAGTCTGTGTGGACTCAAAAGAAATCACTGGTCCAGCAGCTTTTGTAAGCTTGTTGTCTGTCCAGCTTTGAGCTGAGCCAGCGGTCAACAGCACAACTGAGATCAAATTGCTCTACACATATCAAGTCTTCAGTTGTGGACACTCCAAAGCAGCTTCTTGTTGAATTCTTGGTGTGGTTTTGGGCAGAGAAGCCTCTTTCACACTGGGCAGCTGAAATGTCCTGAGTTAGTAAGTAAACTTTATTTGTAAAGTGCCCTTCAAAAACCAGAGTTTGTTAGGGGACACGATAATTCAGAATATAAAGTGAGGCCAGCCCATGAAGTGCTTTACAGGTGATTAAAAGAATTTTAAAATCATTTTTGCACTCTGTGGGTAACCAGTGTAGACTGACCAACACTGGTGCAACGTGTGACCCTACATCATGTGTTAGTTAACAGTCGATTGGCCATATTTTGGATCAACTTGAGCTGAGACCCAGAAAAAAGACTCAGGGTGATAAACAGTGAATTACAATAATGTAATCTTTCCTAGTTGGAAGAAACAGGAGTTGACCAGTTCCTCTATGTGACACTCAAAGTTCATATATTGAAAATTGACTAATTAAGAAACCAAGGGAGAACATGGACAAAAGAATAGGACCAAGGATTGAACCCTGGGGTACACCACATATCAGCCGAGCAGGTGAGGAGACATAGTGGCCACAGAAAAACTTCTGTCTGACAAAACCAGTCCAGAACAGACCATTATACTGGCCTCACTGCTCAAGCCCACTAAGAAGAATTGAAGGAGAATAGACGTCAACAGGGTCAAAGGCTGCTCTTACATCAAGCAGCAACAGAACTGAACATTCCTCAGAATGCATTGAAATATCATTTGAGACCTTGAGCGGTTTCAGAACTGTGCTTCAAAACCAGACTGGAATTTATCAAAGATTTCATTGCTGTCCACGACCTGTACAAGTTTTTCATAAACTGCTTTTTCCAAAGACTTTGGAAATAAAAGGAAGTTTGTATATAGGTCTAGTTAATGGGAAGCAATGTGTCAAGATTTGGCTTTTTTAACACTAATAATTGCATGTTTAAAATGATCAGACACACAGGCAGAGCTAAGAGAACTATTCACAATGGAGAGTATGTATGTTTCTAAGAAACTAATAACATCTTCAAAAAGCGAGGTGGAGTCCATGTCAAGAGCGCTGGAGGAATGGTACATTTGGGAGACAGTGGCTGTGAGTTCTTCCAGTGAAACAGGGCTAAACTGGCTCAACAGAGAAACACAGGCTGCACAGTCAACCACAGCCTGAGGTACAAGGAGCCTTTATTTTAGACCTTATCTACAAAGAACAATAAAAACATTTCACAGTCAGTAATAGAAAAGACTGGTATAAGGGGAGGGGCCGGGTTCATCAATCTATCAGTTGTGCTAAATGAAAGTCTAGGATTTTTCTTATTGCAATCAGTCAGTCATATTAAAAAATGAAAGCAGTTGTTTCATGTGAATAAAAGGAACCTCCAATTTAGTTTAGTATTAAGATTCAGGCCCAAAGTAAAAAGTGGGGAGCACCAGCATGATCAGCACCAACTCCAGTATGTTCTAAAGGAGTTGATGACATCTTTAAAGTTAATTTTAATTTACACCTTTATCTGAAATGTATATATTTTTAAACTCATCTACTTAACGTGATCTGTTATGCAGAATAAAATGTCTAGGTGTTTTATTTTATTCTGAAAATAATGGGACTGCTCTGCCTTACTTTGTAGCCTTGCTTGTAGGGATACTTCGTCCGCAGCACCATCTACAAGCCAGTGTCCAAGGAGTTCTGGCTTACCAGGATTTTGAGCCCTTGTCACTCATCCTGGATTGCTGCTATATTGCTCTGTGCTCTCAAGGATAACACAGAGCAATTGAGTTTCCACATATTGCAATAAGTGTCTCAAATGGCAATGCAGTGTCTTGTCAAATATATTCTGTCTTGTTAAAGGCTTCTCAAAATGCCTCACCGGGTCTGCCAGGCTGTCATATCTGAAGATAAGTAGGTTGGCTTGCTCTCCTGGCACTCCAAAAGAATCCAGTATTGTCTGGATTCCCTTCACAAAACCACCAAACCTTGCTTTGATAACATCCACACTGATGTTGATGCTAGCTTCCATCTGCCGCTTCAGCTGTGGATGTGTGAGACCTGTGACGTTCCTCTTGAGTGTAATTCCCTTCACACTTAAGTCATGGCTGTGACATCATCTGTATATCTCTCATCCTCAAACCCTTCTGCTGTGCATCTAATACAAAGATTTTGAAGGTGCTCCTGGTAATCCTTGAGGTGATCAATTTCTCTTAAATCCTACACACTGACTTACCTTAAACACAGCTGGAAACATATCTTATGACCCTGCTGCTGAGCAGATGAGGTCTGGATCTCCTCAAGCAGGCCAACTGGCTTTGGCTTTATCTTTTTTTAAGCTCTCAGATGGCGTGGGTGACGATCGAATCATTCCTCTATACTGTGAGGCCAAGGGAGGCCCAAAGAAAGTGGCAAAATACTGCAAATAGTCTCCATTTCCATCTTTATCTGTTTTTGAGTAAATAAGTTCAAAAATATAAAATATAAAAATGTTGGAAATACATTCCTTAGTCATCTCTTACTTATTTGATTATTAAAGTTATGTTTGACTCTTGAACATATTCTTCTAAACCACTTCAACTTTGAATTAATTTGTCTACCAGTTGTGGGTAATGACTATCGTCAGAAAACGGACCTCTTTTGTCCACTCTTGACCTTCAGTAGAAGGGGATAGTGAGGCTACAAGACGCTTCATATCTTGAAAAACCACTGAGTATTGATCAGGGTCACCTGTCAGAGGAACACCTTCAAAGCTCTGTGTATTTGGGAAATCCATCGAGTTCCCTTGACACTGCTGGGACCGCAGATGTCCACTCCAAGTTCTTGTCCGAGAGCATAGAGCTCTTGTTTTGACTTGCCACTGAAGTGTTAGGTTTTCCAAATTAGATGCAGCTGATTGTAGACTACCAACACATTCAGTTCTGTCTTATGTAGGGTCCCTATGCAAGTTCCAATCTGTGCAAGGAGCAGACATTTCCAAAGAAGATATCTTCCAACACAGAACACTCTCACTTACTCACACACAGACTGTGCTGACAAACATTTTTTTACTAACTTCATGATAGAAGCGTTATAACTAGCTATGATTACAAACCTGTGTGGCCTACAGTGGTTTGGGATTATATGGCACCTTGTCTCATTCTGCAGGTTGGCAATCACACTCCTGTGGGTGCCCATTTTGACAGAAGCCCTATCTGCACTGAAAGGCTCACATTTTCCAATCTTCCATGATCCCCTGGGTAAACTCCATTGGATGCGGCCTTGATGCCATACAAGACCCCTTGAAGGAAAGCATAAAGGGTTACAAAAAAAAAGGAAACTCAATTCTCTGTAACTTTAAAATATTACTCTAAAATATATTATGCTAAAAAGAGAAACAACTTTCTCTCCAAGGGTGTGAATGTTCAAGAGTCTGTTGTCCAACCAGAAGGTTTATTGACTTTCTGCTCCCCAAGAACGGCAATACACAATTTTCCAGTCTGTGTTTGAGATTTCAGTCTCCGTCAATCAAAACAGCTAGATGACGTGCTGCTCCGAACCTCTCTGCTTTCTTTTATCGCGTGGCGTTTGTCTAATCATCTGCACACCTTTTGTCCTTGTAGTATGATTGATTTCCACTCCATTTTTCTGTGTCGTCGTAAGTGGTTCAAACTTCTCAAACCTCTTCTTTCACAATGCAATATCTGATATTAAATTTTATTTTCAGTTGTCTCCTCTTATCTTCTTTGGAGAGCAGCACCAGCAGCCTTCCCAAGCCTTTGTTTTGTCCTGCGATGTATCCATCACTGCACATGAATGCCTCCACGATTTGCTGTGTTTCTGTACGGTATCTCATTCAAGGTGAAGACCAAGTTTCCTGCTGGCTTCTGCCCTTTGCAGTAGTTGCAGTACATTAAGTTGTCCACGAAAATGAGCCATGGGTATGTTCTCTACCCCTGCAGGTTAAAATTGCTTTTCCTACAGTTACCATTTCTTCATCGCCTTCCTCCTCCATCTCATCCTTTTTTCAGTGGAAACTTATGAAAGCCAGTTTCTGTTGCACTCTATCTGTTGAAGTAATGACAAACATACTTTGCGAACGCTGCTGGCTGACTTTAGCGATCAGTCTAGCTTATTGCGTGCTCAAATTGTTGTGTTATCAACCTTTTTGTTGAAAAACAAATATTGACTGCTTCAGCTGAATTTTGCAATGCTTTTAGCAGAAGTGCTCCAAAACACATTTTATAGTTCACACATCTATTTTTTATCATAAATGTGTAAACGCACACTGTCGAGGGTTAACCCTCTAGAGTGCAATAGCGAGCAGTTTATCATGGACAGGACGGGTGTGAAATGGTCTTCAGGGTCAGAGGTCAAGGCCAAGGTCCCTAACTTTTGGCCTCAACACAAGACCTCAACTCATTGCACTCATCTGCTCCTCTACTCAATCTGCTTTGTTTTTATCCTTTTCAAATGACCAAACTCATCCTTAGGCTTCTCAATCCCATTGTTACACCATGCAGTCTCCTGAGACAAACAGCTATGATAAAAATAAAAGAGAGAGGACGCAGCCCAGTGGAGAGAAAATCATCTCAAAGCTAAATTACCTCTTTTCAGCTGCAGGGCAGAGTGTTATATTTCTAAAATATTATTCTGGTGGTCCTTTAGGATAGGCATATTTGGAACTCTAAGTAATTTTAGGGTAGTTTATTTCTTTTGTCTATCTAATGGACCGTTTTTGGAATATGATGCGCAGATGGAAAAAAATTCACTCAAATTCACCCCCACATCTTTACTCCTCATCTGTTTCATGAAAAGACCTACTTTTTGTCACAGTATATCAGTAACAGGTCTGGTTATAAGTAATCTTCGTCTTGTGTTATGAGCTGTAACTGTTGCACAGTAGCAAGGATCAGTCCATTAATTGACATTGTTGTCATGTTTGAAGCGAAAGTGTCAGAAATTCACTCAAATGTGAGGATTTGTTGTTTTTCTTTGTCTTGGTCTATGACAGTAGGGACACAATTGACACTTAATGGTGGGCCAGAGGCCAAAAGCAAACACCTATGGTGTTATGGTATTATGTTTGATTGCTAAGATACAAAAAGATACTAGGATCCCAGGTTCCCTTAACTGACTGACTTCCTGCACAAAGTGTCACTCTACCATTCTAACTTTCTGTGTGGAGTTTGCATCTTCTCCCCGTGCTCACCTGGGGTATCCTCCATAAAAATACCCTCACTAAAAACACGCAAGAAGATCACCACCTGACCAATGGTGACGACAAAGGAACTGGCCCCCCGGGCGCTGGTCGGCTGGCAGCCCACTGCTCCTGGTCTGCTGCGGAGGAAGGACTGACCAAGGATGGGTCAAAAGCGGAGAAAGAATTTCACATATGCATGGCGTGTGCAGTTTCCCCCCATAACTCTGCACTCTGACAAATAAAGGATGTCTTCTTCTACCTGCTGTGCTCTGATTATGAACAATAATTTGATGATTAGGCATGTTTACACTTTTTTGCCTTGCAAAAATAAAACAGCATAAGCAGTAATTTATATAATCATTTGTTATTAGAATTTTTATTGGCCTCAAACATCTGGCAGGCCAAATTGAACCTTATAGTGGGCCAACTTTGGCCTGGTCTGTGATATTAAACTAAATATTTTTGGGTTTTGGACTGGGACATTTTTTTTTGTACTATTTTTTGACCTTTTTTGGATCAAATAATTACTCGAGGAGATAATTTCATGTCACCAGCAGGATTATTCCAATTTATCCATTATTATCATTGTATCAATATGTCATTGTCGTATTAAATAGCCTTTGAGAAAATGCCAAATTTGACATCGTAATGAGCAAACCGGAGCTCTGACAGAAACATTTCTTTCAGAAAAGAAAGAAAGATTAAATGAATGAAAGAAATACCTTTCTCGTTAAGCTCCAGAATCCATAAAACCTGTTTCAGGTTCTCAGACTTCAATAACTGGTGATTAACACGGGAATTAAATGAGCCACAAGTCCTACAGACAGCACAGGTCAAGGCTAATTAATCTTGTTTCATCCCCTGGGACACGTACATGATTTTGTTTTATTAGTGTTCATTTAGCAGAGGCTAGTGGAATCCCTCTGCAACATGTTACACAATTAGATATCCACTCTCAAGAGGCTGAGATTGTCCTACTGACTGACCTAAAAATATACATTAATACATTTATCAAATGTCTCACCCTTAAAAATTCACCCTTACAAGCCTTCCAACTGACATCTTGTCATAAAAAGCAATTAGATTGTGAGTTAATTCATGAGTCATGAATGAGCTGCCAGTCTCAATGTTTAAGGCAACATTGACGAGAAACCTTAGATTGTACGAAAATATGCACTTGGACATCTATAATTCAGGGTCTCAATTCAAATAGTACAGTAACTGAGTCAATGTGAAGTTTAACAGAGACTATCGAGAAAACATGAACATTTTTTAAAGTTGATGTCTGCTTGACATGTGCTCGCTGATCTATTAGGAGGCTCACATGTACCAAAAAAGTTTAATGTTTCCTGAGGTTATTAACTGTAATAAGTTCTGTTCTCAGCAGCTTCACCATGCGCCATGAAAATAGAAATGTTATGATTTCTACTCTGATTTTCTTGCGGAGGAAATGCACAAAAGGCATTCCTTGGTCTGTGAATAGATGTACTGTGAAAAGATAATGTGAAAAATTACACGTCAGAGGTGTCTGGAGTCATTTTTGTCCTATATTGGCCTAGTTCAAATAATAACACACAAAGGTGTCATTTTTGACAACACTGTATTTATAGTCTATTCTGTGCAGCCTTGAAATGAAAGTGTTTTGGCATGAGATAGATATAATTCTCTGCTTTGTTACTGAAAGATGATTTCTCATAAATGACAAACAACATCCTGAGGAAATGGATGTTAGAATGAAGAGAATCCAGTTGGAGCCCTTGGCTTCAAACCAGAAGCGCAGAATATTTAGCATCACTGTGCGGCCAATATGCAAAGGCCAGTAGAAAAAAAACAATTACAAGGCACACCTGTCTGTGATGTCACTAGGTGTTAGTAAAATGGGACAAGAGGATGGCTAAAAGCGAATAGAGGGCATTGTAACGGCAGGGACATGTTGTTTTTGCCAGAACATGACGGAGGATTAGGGTGGAGAATTGAGGTGTTTGAGAAAAAAACCCATGAGATGAGAACAGTGGACTGTGACAGAAAGATAGAGATAAATGAAAGGAGACGGGGGG